>CM048745.1:405276757-405876757 GCA_026315105.1 Locusta migratoria
ATACACCAATGCTGTGAGCGATTATCTAATGTCAATATTCAATATGACAAATATTCGGGACTTTGTATGGAGGTAATATCTGCTTCAAAGGAAGTCAGTTTGGACAAAACAAAGAATATGATTTTGATTTATGTACTATCGGTGTTAAAATAAAAGTTTTATTTACTGAAGGACAGTTACGAGTGCAGTATAGATAGACGAACCTGGTAGTTTTATCAAGATTTATAAACATTTTCTAACAGTTGACTTTTTGTGAGTGTTCAGCCTACACGCTGAGACATTTCAGACTTTTACAAAAACCAGACAGCGATTATTAGAGTCGAAGGGCATGAGAGGGTCACGGTGGTTGGGAAAGGAGTAAGACAGGATTCTAGCTTTTCCCCAATATTCTTCAACATGAACATTGAGCAAGCTGTGAAGGAATGCAAGGAGAAATTTGGACAGGGAATTAAAGTCCAGGAAGAGGGAATAAAAGCCTTGCGGTTTGCTGAGAACATAGTAACACTGTCAGAGAGCGCAAAGGATCTAAGAAAATGTTCAAATGTTTGTATAGCTTATGGGACTTAAATACGGGATCATCAGCCCCTAAACTTACAAAGTACTTATGAACTAACTAAGACTAAGGACGGCACAAATATCCATGCCCGAGGGGGGATTCGAACCCCCGACCGTAGTGGCCGTGCAGACCGTGACTGAAGCGCCTCAGTCCTCTCGGCCACCGCGGCCGGCACAAAGGATCTGGAATAGCTGTTAAACGGAATGGACAGTGTCTTGAAAGGAAGGTATAAGATGAACATTATCAAGAATAAAACGAGGGTAATTGAATGTAGTGTCAGAAAATCAGGCGATGGTGGAGGAATTAGATTAGGTAATGAGACAATAAAAGTAGTAGATGAGTTTTGTTATTTGGGTAGCAAGATAACTTCTGATATAAACTGCAGAATGGCTATGGGAGGAAAAGCGTTACAAAGAAGCAAAACTTGTTAACGTCCAATATGTTAGGAAGTCCTTTCTGTCTGGAGTGTAGCACTGTATGGAAGTGAAACGTGGACGATAAGGAGTTCAGACAAAAATATGATAGAAGCTTTCGAAATGTCGTGCTACAGACGTATGGGTAGATCACGTAACTACTGAAGAGGTGCTCAGCAGAACTGGTGAGAGAAGGAGTTTCTGGCATATTCTATGAGAAAGGAGAGGTTGGTGGGGGACATTCTGATACATCAAGAAATCGTCAAATTAGCACTAGAAGGAAGTGTGTGCTGTAAAAATCGTAGAGGAAGATCGAGGAACAAATACAATAAGAAGATTCAAAAGGATGTAGGTTGCCTTTCTTATTCTCAGATGAAGAGGCTTGCACAGGACAGGGTAGCTTGGAGAGCTGCATCAGTGTATTCATCCGCAGTGTAAATCCGCCACTCACTGCTTCTGTTTTGTTTTGATCGTACTCGCGGTTGGTAGTCCTACACATCAGTTGCTCAGTGACCGGCGGCCAGTGCACACGTGACCAGCAGCAGCTCTACATTGTACGGTAACCGGCTTCTTAATAGAAGCGAATTATTTACAATTCGTGTGTGCTTTCTCTTGCAGCTCTTTATACTTTAGTGTGCTCGCGTGTTTGTTTATTAAGAATCGCGTTTATTTGTCAGTTCAGTTACTGAATTTTTCATTTATTAGCTCGCGTACATATTTTTCAGATTCGCCGTTAATAAACAGTTCAGCGTTAGGTTTATACTTTGCAAAGCTCACTGTTTATCAAACTACTGTGTCCTCTGACGTACTTTCTTGGAACAAAGAAAGGTTTTTAGAATGACTAGGAACTGTGACTGCTGCGAACGGATGGAGGCAGAGTTGGTGACTCTTCGCTCGCAGCTTCAGGCGGCGTTGGTTTCGCTGGCAACGCTTGAGACTGCGGTGGGTGGGCGCAGCTGTTGTGGGCCGCTCGCGGGGTTGCAGCAGACGCCCTGTGCGTGTGTTGTGCCCTCCGATCGGCCTGCGGCTGTGGCCAGCCCGCTCACTGCCCGCGAGGAGGTAGCCCCCCAATCCGTGGTGGATTGGGAGGTCCCCTCAGCGCGTGTCAGGCGGCGTAAGACTTCCCGGGGGACCGAAGTGGAGGCCTCCCCGGTTAGTCTTGCCATCAGATTCGAGGCGCTGTCTGTGGCAGGGGATGTTCCTGATGCGGATGGTGTCGCTTGTCCTGTACTCGCCCCTCTGCCTTCAAGATCCGGGCACTCACAGATGGTGGGTTTGTTGGTAGTTGGGAGCTCCAACGTTAGGCGGGTAATGGAGCCCCTTAGGAAAATGGCTACTTGGGAGGGGAAGAATTCCAATGTGCACTCCGTGTGCATACCGGGGGGAGTCATTCCGGATGTGGAACGGCTCCTTCCGGATGCCATGAAGAGCACAGGGTGCAGCCAGCTGCAGGTGGTGGCTCATGTCGGGACCAATGATGTGTGTCGCTTTGGATCGGAAGAGATCCTCTCTCGTTTTGAGCGGCTATCAGAAGTGGTTAAGACTGCCAGTCTTGCTTGCAAGCATTGTTGACAGGACTGACTGCGGACCTTTGGTTCAGAGCCGAGTGGAGGGCCTGAATCAGAGGCTCAGACGGCTCTGCGACCGTGTCGGCTGCAGATTCCACGACTTGCGCCAAAGGGTGGTGGGTTTTCGGGTTCCGCTAAATAGGTCAGGAGTCTACTATACTCAGGAAGCGGCTACACGGATAGCGGGGGCTGTGTGGCGTGGATTGGGCGGTTTTTTAGGTTAGATGGCCTCGGGAATACACAAAATGGGTTTCAGTCTCAAAAGGGGCAGGTCAGACACGAAAAGAAAGCAGACCTAAAAACCATTGGTGTAACAGTTGTAAATTGTCGTAGCTGTGTTGGGAAAATTCCAGAGCTCCAAGTACTGAGGCACAAATCGTTATAGGTTCTGAAAGCTGGCTGACGCCTGAGATAAATTCGGCCGAAATTTTTTCAAAGGGCCAAATGGTCTTCAGAAAGGATAGAATAAATAAAACAGGGGGTGGCGTGTTTATTGCTGTTACAAACGGTTTATCCTGCAGCGAAATTGAGGCAGATACTTCCTGTGAATTGGTCTGGGTAGAGGTTATACCTGACCACCGAAATAAATTAATACTTGGATCTTTTTATCGACCCCCTGACGCAGACGATGCGGTTGCAGAAATGTTCAAAGAAAGCTTGAATCATATTTCAAATAGGTATCCGAAGCATACTGTTATAATCGGTGGTGACTTTAATTTACCCTCGATATGTTGGCATAATTACGTATTCAAAACCGGGGGCAAATATAAAACATCGTCCGAACTAGTTCTGAATGCCTTTTCTGAAAACTACTTCGAACAATTAGTTCATGAACCCACTAGAATAGTACGTGGTTGCGAAAATACTCTTTATCTCCAAGCAACAAATAATCCCGAGATAGTAAAGAACATCAAAACAGATACAGGGATTAGCGAACATCGAGTTGTAGTAGCGAGACTGAATATCGAAATTCCCAAATGCACCAAAAA
Source organism: Locusta migratoria (assembly GCA_026315105.1). Taxonomy (NCBI): domain Eukaryota; kingdom Metazoa; phylum Arthropoda; class Insecta; order Orthoptera; family Acrididae; genus Locusta; species Locusta migratoria. Next base: position 405,280,284 of record CM048745.1, read on the forward strand.
TAAACGAAAAATATATCTATTCAATAAAGAAGATAAAAATTCGCTTCACGCTTTTCTGAGTGATAGTCTCCAGTCCTTCAAAACTAAAAATGCGAGTGTAGATCAGTTGTGGCTTACTTTCAAAGACATAATATCAGTAGCAATCGAGAGATTTATACCAAATAAATTAATAAAAGAGGGAGCTGACCCCCCGTGGTACACAAAACAGGTCAGATCACTGTTGCAGAAAGAAAGAAGAACGCATGCAAAATTTAAAAAGACACAGAATCCGCAAGACTGGCAATCTTTTACTGAAACTCGCAACCTAGCGCGGACTTCAATGCGAGAATCTTATAGTTGTTTCCACAACGAAATCCTGTCTCGTAATCTTGCAGAAAATCCAAAGAAATTCTGGTCATATGTGAAGTACACTAGCGGCAAAACACAAACAATACCTTCACTACGCGATAGCAATGGTAATACTACCGACGACAGTACTGCTAAGGCAGAATTACTAAACACAGCTTTCCGAAATTCTTTCACAAAGGAAGACGAAGTGAACACTCCAGTATTCAATCCAAGAACAACTGCCAGCATGCGAAACTTAGAAGTGGGTGTTCCTGGAGTACTAAAACAACTTAAGTCACTAAACAAAAATAAATCTTCCGGGCCAGATTGTATACCAACTAGACTCCTCTCAGAGTATGCTGATGCAATAGCTCCGTACTTACCTATAATTTACAACCGATCACTCAGCGAAAGATCCGTACCCAAAGACTGGAAAGTTGCCCAAGTTGCTCCAATATTCAAGAAAGGCAATAGGAGTGATCCCCAAAATTACAGGCCTCTCTCATTGACGTCGATTTGCAGTAGGATTTTGGAACATATACTTTGTTCGAATATTATGTACTACCTTGAAGAGAACGACCTATTAACCAATAGTCAGCACGGATTCAGAAAGTATCGCTCTTGCGAAACACAGCTTGCCCTTTATTCACATGAAGTGTTAAGTGCCATCGACAAGGGATCTCAAATCGATTCCATATTTCTGGATTTCCGGAAGGCTTTTGATACCCACATGCGGCTTCTAATGAAATTGCGTGCTTATCTAACATCTCCCCAATTGTGCGATTGGATTCACGATTTCCTATCAGAAAGGACACAGTTCGTTGTAATTGACGGTAAGTCATCGAGTAAAACAGAAGTGATATCTGGCGTTCCACAGGGAAGCGTTATAGGTCCCCTACTCTTCCTCGTGTTTATAAACGATTTAGGAGATAATCTGAATAGCTCCCTTAGACTGTTCGCGGATGATGCTGTCGTTTATCGGTTAGTGAAGTCAACAGAGGATCAAAAGCAACTGCAAAGCGATTTAGACAAAATTTCTACTTGGTGCGAAAATTGGCAATTGACACTAAATAAGGAAAAGTGTGAAGTAATACACATGACCACTAAAAGAAATCCGCTGAACTTCAATTACGCGATAAATCAGTCAAACCTTAAGGTCGTAAATTCTACCAAATACCTAGGAGTTACAATTACGAACAACTTTGACTGGAGAGAACACATAGAAAATATTGTGGGGAAGGCGAACCAAAGGTTACGTTTCATTGGCAGAACGCTTAGACGATGCACCACCAAAGAGACTGCCTACATCACACTTGTGCGTCCTCTCTTGGAGTACTGTTGCCCCTTGTGGGACCCTCACCAGGTGGGACTGACGGAAGATATTGAGAAGGTTCAGAGAAGGGCAGCTCGTTTTGTTTATCACGTTACGGGGGGGAAAGCGTCACGGAAATGTTGCACGAATTGGGGTGGAAATCATTAAAAGAAAGACGTTATTCATTGCGGCGTGATCTGTTCTGAATGTCAAAATACTTTTTGCTAGCACCCACCTACTTAGGGAGACATGACCATCCCAATAAAATAAGAGAAATCAGATCGAAAACGGAACGATTGAGGTGTTCTTTCTTCCCGCGCGCTATTAGAGAATGGAACGGTAGAGAAAAGTTATGAAAGTGGTTAATGAACCCTCTGCCAGGCACTTAAATGTGATTTGCAGAGTATCGATGTAGATGTAGATCAAACCAGTCTGCGGACTGAAGATAACAATGTTTTTTCTGCTACATAGCTATATAATAAAGCATCTTTCTTTCTATGTAAACCAAACACTTTTACTTTATGTCGAGGCTCAATTGCCACTCAATTGCCACTCAATTGCCACTCCCTGCTTTCAGATCGCTTTTTCTCAGTGTTGTGTCTTCTAGATATATTACAGCATCATCCGCAAAAAACCTCATGGAACTTCCAATGATCATTTGTGTAATATATATTGTGAAAAGCAACAGTCCTACACTTCTCTGGAGCATGCCAGAGTAAAATCACTTTCTCGTCTAAAGATTTCTCTCCATAGAGAACGACATGCTGTTTTCTATTAGCTAGAACTGTTCATTCGATTCACACAGTTGGCCTCATATTCTGTATGTTCCAATTTTGTTCATTAGTATCGTATGCCTTGCGGAAGTCAAAAAACATGGCGTTTACATGGGAGCGTGTGTCTTCTGCCTTCTGGATCTCGCGTATGAATAGCGTTGGCTGGATTTCACAAGACCGTTAATTCCCACAGAGCAGATTTCTGGCCTCCGCAAATCGCATAATACTCGAACATAGAACGTGTCCGAAATTCTAGATCTGACGGACGTCAGAGATATAGGCTGATCGAAGACTCTTATGGAAAACTAAACTGACGTGCACATTTTTCCAAGCCCCAGGAACGCTTCGCTCATCTCGTCGCTTGGTCTAACTTGTTGTTAGTCAACGGTAGAAAACATGGTTGGAAAACTTTCAATATATGACCACACGATTGCAATATATATACACTTAAAGACGTTTCTTCCATAAACTACGTGGGAGTATGAATAGATATGAAGTGCGACGGCGACATAATAGAAATCAACGTAAGGCAGTTCTATTGAAAGTCCTGTGGAAAAGTACTCCCTCAGAAGAGAAAGTAGATAACAAAAAACACATTCGATTAATACTCAAATATAGGACGTCAACATGGGAGTCTTGTGAGACAGGAATTAGATAATAGAGAAGACACGAAGGAGAGCTGGTCGCATCGTTACAGGGTCCGGATGGAGATGATCGGCCAATTCCAATGGCAGACGCTAGAGAGGCGTTATGCGGCACGGTGTGGGCTAGTGACAAAGTTGCGACAGAGTACGTTTCTAGAATGAACCAGTATACTGCTTTCTTCTACGTATACCTCGGGAAAAGGCCAGTAGGATAAAATTAGAAGTCGTGCTAAGCACGAAATAAAGGCGACTGGAACAGGGAAAGGTGGAAATTACGGTAATGCACGAAGCAGTTTCCACCACAAACTGTGAGGTGGCGTGTGGAGATGTTGAGAGCATGAAATTGTTTGGTTGTTTCTATAGCAGTCGGTGACCGCACCAGTTACGCTTCAACAAAGACAAACAATTTAAACCTAATGTCTTAGTATGACATATCTTTCAGAGCCGGCTCCAAACTACTGACCGCTGCAATGATAACATTTTAAAATTTCTCACTGTTACAAGATTTCCATGTCTAATGACCACGCCGTCAATCGGACGTTGTACTCTAATCTTAGTTCCTACTTTTTGTTTCACAACTTGATAAACTAAACTTTTGTATTTAATACTAGCTGCTCCCCGCGGTGTTACCCGCGGTTCAATATTCAGACATTAAAGTACCAAGAAAGGGCATAAATAACTACATGACTGCGACATTGTTAGCACGGAATATATAATTGACTTGGAACGGATGGAGAGCCAAAAATGTATTGCAATACGTCCCTGTAAACGACGTTTCGAGACTTCTTGCTCTCCGAGTTTACGTAGAGGTTTCTAGCTCACGATACACGGGAGCAGCCTATGTAGAGCTGTCCGTGCGAGAAACATGGGGTGGCCAGATGAATACCTGCTACTTTTAATGTTTGTCCTTGACTCTTATTTATAGTAATGGAGACATCACAATTGAATACACATTATACGTCCTGAGAAATATTTTCATGAGTGCTATACTGCCTGTCATCTGTTGAGTGCATTTGCTACTACTTTCGTTGCAGTTTACGTACGCTATTTATACGTGGCAGTTCGCGCTTTGTACACAAAATAGAGCTCGGTATCTAGATACCATTCTACACAAAACGTCACTGTTTTTTTCTTGCCATGGTACTTAGAGCATATTTTATTTAAAGTCTTCAATTTATATACATACTTCCTTCATTTGTTACAACAAATGAAAATGAATGCGGCATAAACGCAGTTCTTGTGTATGTAATTATATGTCAGTTAAGCCGTTTTGGCAGTATCACAGAATCTTTTTGTATATTCGAAAGTAAAAAAGATAATAACAAAGAAAAAAAAATTCACTATAGCAGGACACGAACCATTGCCCACGATAATGAAAGTTTCTGACATGATGCGTTACCCCACGCGGCTAAGCATTACATACACTACATAGCACCTCTGCTGTTGTATTAGAACCTTCTAACAACCGTTACGTATTTCTATGGATATATTTCAAATAAATAACTTGTAATAACCATTTTGAAAAGTAGCCTATGTCCTAATCCAAGACATAAGAAATCTCTATATGAAATTTCATCTAAATCAATGCTGCAGTTTTAGCGTGATGCGGTAACATACATACAAACTTTCGCATTTATAATATGTATAGGATTCTCCGCTATTTGTTTAGTTATGCAATCATTGCCATGTGCTCGCTGTTCACTGACCAAGTAGATTTAACAATTACCAGAAGGATGGCAACGACAACGCTACTACGCTCTACGCTACTACGCACTGCCGTACTTAATCAGTACAGGAACCTCAGAAAACTGCTTTTTTTTTAGCCCGGGGCTTCGCTCGCCTTGATATCCTAGCATATGAGACAAAGACCAACGAAAGAACAATAATTTCGCAACTTTATTCTAAAGTTATGACCAGACTCATCAGGGTAAAAGAAACGTTTCCAATTCTCCGATTTAAATATGTATTGTGCGTAGAATGATGGTAAAAACTGTCCTTAATCTAGATGAAAATAAAAATATTATTAAATACGAAAAATAACTCTGTTAGGCTACATCGTGACTAAACCGCTGACTGAAGACGCTATACGTTATACAACGTGTACATAATATTGGTTTCAAAAGTAATTGAAATCAGTTCTATGGTTTGAAGACGTTGATGTCTTGTACAAGTATTGTATTCATTGTGTTGAATCGTATTACGTACAACATATCAGCCATTAAAAGTATTTTAATATACGTGATAAATTTCAAAAGTCAAAGAATAAATAGCGTTTCCAAGAAGTCTTCAGTCGTCTCAGAAGCTATAAGAGAAACGTTAATGGTCAGCTATTCCATATTTCGAATTACATACTTAAAAATCAACATATATCTTAAACTAGCTGAAAACCCGGCGTTGCCCAGGTATTTATTTATTCCTGCCTTGAGTTAGTACTTCTTCTATTCCCTCTCTCTCTCTGTCCATCTCCTGCCTGATGCGACAGCTTTACGGCACCTACAGCGAAACTGTTGCGAGCGGTAGACTTCTTTTCGTTTCATCATTTTGTGTGGGGGTCAGTTACAAAACGCTTCATAAACGTCCGAAATGACATGCAAACTTTGTTGCAGGTCCCTAACTACTCCCATTTTCCAATAATTGACGCATAAATCTGGGTATTCTCGCGCGGTGGCCTCATTATTTATGACGTCACATCTCCTGAGCTATGTGTCTGCTCTTTTGTTTTTCGGTCAGGAACCTTCGGAGGCGTACGGTGAATAGTTCACCAAAGTTCCATTGCAATCGAATGAATGGTATATGAACACATAGAGGACATACGGACATTACACACTTTCGAAAATAGCGTATGTTCTTCTCTAGCGTTCGAACTATCTCCATACCCAACTTCACAACTTCACCAAAATCGGTTTAGCGGTTTAGTCGTCAAAGCGTCAGAGCTTCTTTTGTATTTTTAATATTAGTATGGAAGTATGTTCTTCTCTAGCGTTCGAACTATCTCCATACCCAACTTCACAACTTCACCAAAATCGGTTTAGCGGTTTAGTCGTCAAAGCGTCAGAGCTTCTTTTGTATTTTTAATATTAGTATGGAAGTATGGATTCCGGCTGTCACTAACAAGGATTTTTGTGATTTTTTAAATATCTTTGGTTCATGAAGTTCTAACACTGCACCTAGGTCGTGGCAGTAGGACTACGCTTTTTTAGCAATTTCTAACTAATTTTGCGAGGCAGAGTTAATTTTTTTTTTCAATATATATATATATATATATATATATATATATATATATATATATATATATATATATATATATATATATATATATATTTCAGAATGTAACGAAGCAAGCGAGGAAATGGGTCAAAGCACCCTAAATAAGAACTGTTTTGTTTAGAAAAACGTATAAGTAGGAGTGGCAGGAACACCCCTTTCTCTTTCGAGTCACTAGCTAGCATCGCCCTGTATTGTGATCGCGAGCCGTTCACCAGAATTATATTTAAACGTTAAGAAAATTTTGAACCTACTTCGTATTAAGTCTTGGAAGCTATCGTTAGTTTATTATGATTTGTAACTGGAATATTTAATCCGTTATAAAAAATACCGAATTTGCATGAAATACGTTCTGAACTTATTATCTATCAGAATTGAAGTATAATAAAGGTGTTATCTATGAGAATTAAAGTTCTTTGAAAATACATTCATATTTATAGTGCTAGGCATTTCAGAATTTTCATTTAATAGTTAGAACTAATAACAATTTCTGTGAAGTATTCTGAGAAGTATTGGAAAATATTATGTTAATTTTACGAAATATTTTCTGTTGTGAATGGGTCGGAAGCATTAACTTTTAAAGTTAATTTTAATCCTAGACTATGATTTTAGTGCATTGGAGAGTAATATTCAAACAGGTCAGTATTTTTATCCTATAAAAAGTGACATTGTTTTTGAATTAGCATTTAAAGCATATCTGAAGCAAGGAATATGTTTTATCGCGGCATTTGGTGAAATAACTCGATCGCGAGATACTAACTTTCGTAATTTATAGTGAATATTTTAAAGTCAAAATTATATTAATAATGGTGATATCCGTATATAGACCAAAACCTGAACTAAATAACTGCAATGGCCGCTGTAGGAAATGATATTTTCCAAAATAAGTAGGGGAGACCGGGGCACATTTTCCATAGGGGCAAGTTTCCCAAATCCGTTTATTTTCGAAACAAACCGCTAGATGTTACCACCGGCGATACTGTAGGAAGTAGCAACAAAGCACGCTTCATTTACGAAAGTTTCAGTGTTGTACCAGCAGTCACTACGTCGGCAGGGCTGTTTTCGTCATTTTTGCAAATGTTAGTAAACTTTCACGTTTTTCTTGAAACTTAAAATAAACATTCTAGCGTTAAACTTATTATTTTGACATTGCACACACTAAAAGTGGGTTTCTTTCTTCACGTAACTGTGCATTTGTTTTGTAAATAGCTTACACTGTTACTTATGGACGTAGTGTTATAGTTCCGAATATGGCGACGGGGCACGTTTTCCGAGTTCATATGGGGCACATATTCCTTATTGCTTTGAGTCTTACGCCAAGTCTAAAGCAAATGAAAAGTTGGTACAGTGCACGAAATGGTCGTATGGAGACTGTATGAAAGGGAATGTTCCATTTTTTGTTTGCTTACATTGTGATTTAGACAATCAGTATAAGTATTGTTAAAAATGTCTGTATTTGTAAAATATTTAAGTCACATATTTTGTAAAACCATGAAATAGCTTTTACTTTTATTTAATGTGGCTATTTTTACTGTACTCTTTTGTAATGTATTGTAAATTCATGATAAAAATACGTATTCAGTGAAATCAAGATAATTATATCTGTTTTAACATTGAAAGTATAATTAGAATATTTGCCCCTGTACTTTTTAAGTAAGCTGGAAAACTTGCCCCGCATATGGGGCAAATTTCCAACGCAACATGGTCAGACAAAACCAGTTGCTACCAAGAATGATATTTACTATTTTCAAAAATATCTGTACAAGACTGTAAGTAAAGGTGTAGGAAATATAATGATCCGCTGTTAACCGCAAAATCGATAAAAATAAGAAGTACAAAAATAAAAATGGAAAATGGTGGAAAACGTGCCCCGGTCTCCCCTAATATTTAACATTAATTTACGTGAGAGTTTTTGAAGTGCTGAAATAGACTGGAATATCGTCATATTTTCAAATACTGCCGTGAAATCAGTGAAGGAAGTGGAAACTGTGCTTAAAAACTGATTTGTAACAGGCTAATTATTTGATTATGATTGACTGGGAAAAAAAGAAATTTTGGAGGTGAAGGGTTGCCACACCTGGTGAAATACCAACATTCAGTACGTAATTATTGTGTTTGATCGAAATCAAACCCCTGGGAGGAAAGATCGTTAATGCTCATAAATAATATTCATTTCAGAGTCATAGATAAACAGGAAGAGATAGTAGCAAGGCAATGATTTCATGATCAGCACGTTTTCTGCTATGACAGCGCAAACATCTAATGAACATAAATAACATGAAATAAATAACCTCCAGGAGACCACGTTGCTTTGGCCAACAGCAGTATTCTACGTAGGAAGACAAGTTAATCAGCAAGCAGAAGACAAAAAGAAAATAAGATTCTATATTACCGTGTGGAAGGAAGCGGAAGCGTGTTACAAAGTTCATAACTTAAACAAATAGAAATCATTTTCTTTTATGAATTTATCAACTGTTTTAAAAAATAGATTGTATGACTTTATATAATAAAAGAAACTATTTTGGAAATTGAAATAGAAATGACCTCTTATGAAACAATCAATAAATTCTGGAGCCGCTTCAGCTGTTTTTATTGAGATCCTTTTATGTACAGGTCCACAACCGGTTTCGCGTCAGTAGAGACGCATCTTCAGGTGTTACTGTGTTAAATAACAAAACAATAATTTAAATTACAGGACCAATAACTTAATAAACGCGATACATGAATTGAACAAGGTGTTACTTACAACTTTTTATTCTCTCGTCATAATTCGCTACTGAGTCCCAACATTCTAGTTGGTTTCATCCGTCAATTGGTTAAAATTCAATAGGGCCAAATACATGGGTCCAAGTCCAAAATCAAATGGTTGTCTTTCAGGATAAAAAACATGGATGTTAAAATGTGGGACATGTAGTCGCGTGATTTTGACCACCGTATTTTCGATAAAACCTGAAGGTAAAAAGAAAGACACGTGACAAATTTGTGTCTATAGTCATAAAATAAATCATAGGGAAAGAGTAGTTGATGGAGGGGGGGGGGGAGGGTTGCACCTATGTCAGTTGACAAAATTAAGTAATCGTTAGGAATGGGGAGCATTAAAACTTGTTAAAATGACTTACCCGTAGATTGGCAATGCAGTGAAGGTGGCCATTGTAAAAATAAACTGAAGGTCTGTAATTACAGACCTTCAGTTTATTTTTACAATGGCCTGTAATTACAGACCTTCAGTTTATTTTTACAATGGCCACCTTCAGTTTATTTTTACAATGGCCTGTAATTACAGACCTTCAGTTTATTTTTACAATGGCCACCTTCACTGCATTGCCAATCTACGGGTAAGTCATTTTAACAAGTTTTAATGCTCCCCATTCCTAACGATTACTTAATTTTGTCAACTGACATAGGTGCAACCCTCCCCCCCCCCCTCCATCAACTACTCTTTCCCTATGATTTATTTTATGACTATAGACACAAATTTGTCACGTGTCTTTCTTTTTACCTTCAGGTTTTATCGAAAATACGGTGGTCAAAATCACGCGACTACATGTCCCACATTTTAACATCCATGTTTTTTTATCCTGAAAGACAACCATTTGATTTTGGACTTGGACCCATGTATTTGGCCCTATTGAATTTTAACCAATTGACGGATGAAACCAACTAGAATGTTGGGACTCAGTAGCGAATTATGACGAGAGAATAAAAAGTTGTAAGTAACACCTTGTTCAATTCATGTATCGCGTTTATTAAGTTATTGGTCCTGTAATTTAAATTATTGTTTTGTTATTTAACACAGTAACACCTGAAGATGCGTCTCTACTGACGCGAAACCGGTTGTGGACCTGTACATAAAAGGATCTCAATAAAAACAGCTGAAGCGGCTCCAGAATTTATTGATTGTTTCATAAGAGGACATTTCTATTTCAATTTCCAAAATAGTTTCTTTTATTATATAAAGTCATACAATCTATTTTTTAAAACAATTGATAAATTCATAAAAGAAAATGTATTTACTCAGCTGCGGATGCCCCAATTATAAAATAACTTGTAAATAGAAATCAGCCAAGGCCATTCGATGTGGCATCAAACATTATTGAGAAAATCTACTTTGAAGTTATTTGGGTCGCTTAATTACATATAAAACTGGTAATGTTACAGACAGTCGCCGGAATGGATCTATCAGAATTATATATATATATATATATATATATAAAGAGGCTAATCGGATAAGGTAAACATTCACGTGATCATAGGTTCGATGGTTCTAATTCAGCTCTCGGTTGCCAGTTTGCCATCACTGTGTTAGAATACGCACACCGATATGCTAAGCAATTCATATGTGTTAAGTAACATATTTGATAATCACCCGGTCGGTTAGCCGTGTGGTCTAACGTACCGCTTTCCGAGACGGGGAGGCGTACCGGCCCAGGTTCGAATCCGCCCGGCGGATTAACGAAGGGGGTCGGAGTACTGGCCAGCCTGGATGTGGTTTTTAGGCGGTTTTCCTCATCCCCCTATGTGAATACCGTGCTGGTCCCCACGTCCCGCCTCAATTACACGATTCGCAAACATTTCGTAACACTTTACAGTTTCACTCATATAACACTATACGCAGACATTTGGGGTACACATTTCCTCCCGGCGGCAATGGGGTGGCGGCAGGAAGGGGATCCGGGCACCCCGTCAATATTAACATGCCAAATTCGCATAACCAAAGACGACCCTGCATGTGTGGGGAAAAAAGGGCTGAAGAAGAAGAAGTAACATATTTGATGAACATTACTTTTTTAAGAATAATGTAAACGTCGTTTTGAAAAATCTATTTTTGTGGGACTAAATTGAAAAAATCTGCACTAATTCAACAAGCAAAGGCAACCGTCGCCAGTCAGTAGTGCCACTCATACTGTAAAACAATGTGATTAGAAAAATTAAGAACATAATTATTAACTTTTCATAAGATACTTAAAATTACAATAAAAGATGTGCATTTTCCATAAAAATTACGATAAGACAGGTAGTAATTGCCATATATGATGATGAATTTTATATTTAACTGGTTTAGGTTTTAGAACGTAAGGACGGAAGAAGAGCAAGCAGTGGCCGAATTCTAACCATCGAAGCCGGGCGCGGTGGCCGAGGGGACTGCGGCGCGTCAGTCACGGTCTGAACGGCCACTACGGTTGGGGGTTCAAATCCCCCCTCGGGCATGGATATTTTGCCGTCCTTAGTGTTAGCTAGTTCATAAGTATTTTGTAAGTTTAAGGACTGATGACCCCGTAGTTAAGTCCCATAAGCTATACAAACATTTGAACATTTGATCGAACCATCGAAACTTTGATTACTTTATCTATATCTATAAATGTGAATGTCTGTTCGGTGTTCGTTTATCACGTCTGAACCACAAGACATAAAGAGCTAAAAATTTGTACAGTTACTAATGTCTAACCGGGGAAGGCTATAGGCACGGTTTTATTGCGATCGGATATATATATATATATATATATATATATATATATATATATATATATAAATGTGAACGTCTGTTCGGTGTACGCTTATCACGTCCGAACGACAAGATGCAGAGACTTGAATATTTATACAGTTACTAATTTATAACTGAGGAAGGTTTTAGGGACGGTTTTATAGCGATCTGAAAGATATTTAGTAATTTGAAGAATATATCGCGAAATGCGGAACAATAATTACTCTTTGAAAGTTATATTTACTCTTTGAAAATGGTTTTATTGGTTGCATTGTTCCTTGAGGGTTGATAATGGTAAAAGGGTGGAGTATATTGGGATGGAAAGTTATCGGTGTATATAAAATTCTACGTGTGTGTGTGTTAATATTTCGCTCTGCAGCGAAAACTACAGAACGCAAACGAATGGTCTGTGTGTAATTGTTGTCCGAAGTCTCCCGTTGTACACCATAGCAGTTTCATGCCGATAGCTATAAGGGGGTGGAAGATATGGTGATTGAAAGTTGTCTAATTTTTAAAAAATTCGGACTGAGGGCCAGCGATGACGTTTGCGACTCTATAGCAAGTAGGTTACATACAGCAAAACGTGATGCTACAGACCATATCTTTGGTCTATGCGTGCTACAATTTCTTCAGTTCTTTCTCTGTAAGGATAATCATACGAATAAGGAAATATAAAAATAAATAAATAAAGCATTACATCAAGTGATCGATCTGTGATATTATTACAATCATTATTGTTGACTTTCATGATTGGATTCTTCGAAACGAGTGCATTTTTACGTGTGATTTGATCAACACTACTTACATTCCTGATAATGTTGATTAAAAATGTTTGTTTCTAAAGCAGGTATTGTATTTCATTTCATCCTTCAAAACCAGTCTCATAGCACACTACTGAAAGACAACTTATCTATCACAATCAAGCATCACGCGGGCGGAGCCGCGGGTTTAAGCTAGTTATCAATATACAATGCATCCGTTGAGGAATGGGGAATATCTCAGATTTTGCTTTTCTACATATAATCAAAGATCCTCGATAAACTTCAAAGTCGATTTTCTAGAGATTCTTTAGAACTGCGTGGAATAGCTTTGGCTTAGTCCTATTTGAGTTCTGAACTTCACGTACCAAAAATATTTTTAAAAAATTACAAAAATGCAATAGCCATATCGTCTTGTTGTAGAAATATTTATAGGGTTTTGTGCTTTTTCGGCTACGTAGTCAGCAGCGTGACTTAAGATACCCGTGTGCGTCGCTTTGCGGTCCACAATGTAGTTTTCCACCGCAGTAAAAAGCGAAAATAGAGAGACAAGAATATTTTAAGATGTGCTTAATTTTAATTGGCGTTGGCGAATTCGTCCGTGAGCTAAGCGAAGTTGGCCGCTTATCTAAGTAGAAGAGTAAACAGAATGGTAGCTGCGGACAAGGAGGATATGGGAGGGGTAATGTTCTATATGTTGTTTGTCTTCAAATCAAATGTTCAAATGTTTGTTAAGCTTATGGGACTTAACTACGGGGTCATCAGTCCCTAAACTTACAAACTACTTATGAACTACTTACAACTAAGTACGCCACAAATATCCATGCCCGAGGGGGGATTCGAACCCCCGACCGTAGTGGCCGTGCAGACCGTGACTGAAGCGCCTCAGTCCCCTCGGCCACCGCGGCCGGCCTGTTTGTCTTCCAGTACTGACAAGCGTAAGCTGCTAAGGCATAAATCAGAAGTAAATGGATTCGTGAATGTGCATTGTATCTTTAAGTGTGGTGAATATTTGTAGCAAGGGATATGAAATAGCCGCATGGAAATGGTCGTGTGGTCTGTGGGTCCATGTCACGGATTGTGCAGTAGCTCCTACCGGAGGTTCGAGTCCTCCATCGGCCATGAATGTGTGTGTTGTCCTTATCATAAGTTAGTTTAAGTAGTGTGTAAGCTTGAGGGCCGATGGCCTCAGTAGTTTTGTCCGTTAGGTCTTACTCCAGTTTAAGAATTTTGAAGCATATGCAATTAAATAGGGTTTAGAATAACGACCGCTACAAGGCACCAATAATGTGACTGGTAAAGGTTTTTATTCTTACGCCTATATTAGGAACAATCACGGAGTTCAAACACATCCAACGTGGATACAACACATGGAATTAAATGTTTGCTGTTGTAATAAACACAACGAGTAGAAACGAAATGGCATTCTGAACATGTAGTAAACATTTACGACCGTGTCTTACATGACACAACACACTTAAGTCGTAGGGGCTTCGGAAGGCCCATTGGTATCGACCGGACCGGCGTGTTATCTTACGCCTGGTGGTGTCTACGGATGCGGTAGTCAGAAGCCCGCACTCCCGGCCATTGGACAGTTTCCATGAACGGAGCGGTAGCCAGCCCAATAGTGTTCCAGTGATCTCGCGGGACCCTAGATATGCAATGTGGCACGGCCGTTAGCTGAATATAAGCTCTACCACCGCTATTAATTAATTAATCATCCGTTCTGATACACAAGATAACAACACTTCGTAGGGCGGATTCTGTGTCACAGTCACACCTTTGGGCGTGCATCGGTTATGAAAATTGTCTCCTTACGCTCCCATGGTAAGGGATCATGGATTCCGTTACTAACGTATGACTGTGCCCGTTTCCATTGTTGATGTCTTAAGAAATATGGATAATTTGTAAAAGGAAAACAGTGTTCGGTCGCAAAATAAATTATTTATCACATATCGATTTCTGTTACTTTCGAGCTGTCATCAATGCTGTCACTATCATAAGAAGTACAGGTAAAAAAAAATTATCTATTTCTATAACGCACTACCTATAAACTCGGCGTCGTCCGGGTACTTTTTATTCCAGTTTAAAGTTAGTCCATCTCTCCTTCCCGTTTCGCTTTCTGCCCATTTTCTCTTTCCTTCCCTTCCTGTCCAGCTACCCCCCTCTTGATCTTTCCCGGTCTGTTCGTCTCCTCCTAACCCTCTCTCTGACCACCTCCACTTTTCTCTGCCAATCACCTTCTCGTCTCTCTGTCGAACTCATCCAACATCTGTGAAAAATTACAAAACTCTTAACTTTCATTAATACTGAATCCATCATTACTGGAGGAACCGGGACTGCGGTTGGTCAGGAGTATGTAGGAAGTAGTATATCAAAAAAATGTTCAAATATTTGTTAAGCTTATGGGACTTAACTACGGGGTCATCAGCCCCTAAACTTACAAACTACTTATCAACTACCTTATGCTAAGGACGGCACAAATATCCATGCCCGAGCCCCCCGTAGTGGCCCCGACCATAGTGGCCGTGCAGACCGTGACTGGAGCGCCTCAGTCCCCTCGGCCACTGCGGCTAGCAAGTAGTATATCAACAGCCGTATGTTTTACAGTAACATTAATTCTTTCACTACCAGTTGGCAGTTGTTGTTGGTTCCTAGTGAGAGCTGGAAATGCACGCAATCAGTTTCGATCCCTACTTAATGGATATAATAATCCGATGTAGGGACCTGAAGATGGCATAATGGGCCGCGGCGGAGCGGCCGAGAGCATTGAGGCGCTATGCTACGATGCTCGAGGTCGTTACCCGTCGGGGGTTCGAATCCCCTCTTGGGCATGGATGTTTGTGACGTCTTTAGTATAAGGTAGTTCATAAGTAGTTTGTAAGTTTAGGGACTGATGACCCCACAGTGAAGTCCCTTAAGCTTAACAAACATTTGAACATTTTGGGCATAAAGGAATGCCGAAACTGGTAGAGAAAGAGTAAATGTTTTGTTAAACATATGACATCCTATTTCCTACATACTTAACTTTCATGGTGATCAGTGATGTGGTGTCTATGTTTATTGCAAGGTAGGCCTACTCTCCCGCCACGCACCGTGTTAAACGTAAGTGTGCGAATTTTAATGAAGATCGGAATGAACTTAAAAGGTTTTGTCGACGTTCGAGGTAAAGAATTCTCTGGCAGGCACCTTGCGAACTTTTACTTACACAGTGACTGTCCTCTTGTTTTGAAGATCAAGTGTGCAACATTTTAATCGCAATCGCATGAACGGTACGGAAACTTATAAAATACGGCAGTTTCCCATACCTCTCACTGATTATGACGTCCTAACTCCTGAACTATGTATATATATATATATATATATATATATATATATATATATATATATATATATATATATATATATATATATTAGATACGCATATCGTAAGTCAGTAGGTGTGTTTGTAACAGACGTTTTTATCAATAGAGAGTGGAGCCCCTCCACGCTCGCACTAGCATGGTGACCAACTCAATAGTTCTACTGTCACCTCTGCATGTGTTAATGTTTTTAATGTGGGAGTCACAGGAGCGGGTACTGTGATGTGTGCCGTACGTGTGGGTAAGATTACCCATTAATACGGTCCATCTGGATGATAGAAGTGGTCGAAAGCTTCTGAAACAAGAGCGGTTTAAGGGCAGAGGGAAAAAAGTGCCAAGGCAAGTGCCAAGGGGAAAAAAAAAAAAAACAACCTCTGCGATAGTCAGGAGCGGGTAGTAAGAGCAGTAGCGGATTCTTGCTATCTGCGACAGATGAAGCAAGGGTGTGGTTATGTTAGTTATTGGGTATCGTGCAATCTCGGTACCATTTTCATTGCGTGTTTTTCATAAGTTTGTCAATCCGGTTTGATGAGTCGCCCCTCTGCAGCTGGCACTGGGGGTGTCTCCTGGTCCATCATCAGCGGCGGCTGGCTGCAACAATCAAGATTGACAGGCAAGTGGTCGATTTTTGGGATCGGCCTCTAAGTGTATAGGTTTAGTGTGGGATTTGTTTGTGTTTTGTGTTTGTTCACGTTCCCTGCGACTGCCGGTTTGTCGGCAGTAATTGTTCATCTGGCATTGCCAGTCAGTTTTGTTTACATTGGTAATGGAACATACAGAAGATTTGTTCCAATGACTGTGACGTCAATGACTTGTCCAAGCATAAAATCATGAGTGCTCTCTGCATGGTCGAACTGTAACGTTTGGTTCCTGCAGCTATGCTGAGTGCTGGTCATCGGCGACGAAGGCTGGATGTTCCTGCCATTTTCGACGTCCACTGGTCGTCGACAGGCGGTCTTTTCCATTGGACAGACGCGACGGACGGCCCCTAGCGAGGAATGCCCGAAAGCACTTGTCGGAAGGACTCGACATCTACATAGATACTCTGCAAATAACATTCAAGTGCCTGGCAGAGGGTTCATCAACCACTTTCATAACTTTTCTCTACCGTTCCATTCCCTAATAGCGCGCGGAAACAAAGAACACCTAAATCGTTCCGTTTTCGATCTGATTTCTCTTATTTTATTGGGATGGCCATGTCTCCCTAAGTAGGTGGGTGCTAGCAAAATATTTTCACATTCTGAAGTAAAAGTCGCTGATTCAAATTTCGTAAATAAATCTTGCCGCAATGAATAACGTCTTTCTTTTAACCTCAAATCGGGCAACATTTCCGTCATGCTTCTCCCCCCCCCCCCCCCCGCCCGTCGTAACGTGATAAAACAAAACGAGCTGCCCTCCTCTGAAACTTCTCAATGTTATCCGTCAGTCGCACCTGGTGAAGGTCCTACACTGGGCAACAGTACTCCGCCGGCCGCGGTGGCCGAGGGGACTGAGGCGCCTCGGTCACGGTCTGCACGGTCACTACGGTCGGGGGTTCGAATCCCCCCTCGGGCATGGATATTTGTGCCTTCCTTAGTTGTAGGTAGTTCATAAGTAGTTTGTAAGTTTAGGGACTGATGACCCCGTAGTTAAGTCCCTTAAGCTTAACCAACATTTTTGAACAGCACTCCAGGAGAGGACGCACTAGTGTGATGTAGGCAGTCTCTTTGGTGGAGCTGGTGCATCTTCGAAGCGTTCTGCCAATGAAACGTAATCTTTGGTTCGCCTTCCCCACAATATTTTCTATGTGTTATCTCCCGTCTAAGTTGTCCGTAATTTTAACTCCTAGGTATTTGATAGAATTTACGACATTGAGGTTTGACTGATTTATTGCATAATTGAAGTTCGTCGGATTTCTTTTAGTGGTCATGTGTATTACTTCACACTTTTCTTTATTTAGTGTCAATTGCCAATTTGCGCACCATGTAGAAATTTTGTCTAAATCGCTTTGCAGTTGTTTTTCATCCTGTGTTGACTTCACTAACCGATAAACGGCAGCATCATCGGCGAACAGTCTAAGGGAGCTATTCAGATTGTCTTCGAAATCGTTTATAAATACAAGGAAGAGTAGGGGACCTATAACGCTTCCCTGGGGAACGCAAGATATCACTTCTGGGGGGACCGATCGTCTAGTGTGGTCTGCGGGAAGTTTTCGTGCTTTGCCTTGCGTCATTTCGTTCTGGGGGGAACGATGGACAAGCAGTTTATTCCTCCTCCGCGCGATGGCAGGACAATGCAACGTGTCACGCAGCTCGCAGTGTACGTGCTTAGACCGAAGGGCTCTAGGATGAACTCACTGTTTTGTCCTGGCCACTAAACTCTCCCGTCTTAAACACAACTGAGAATCTCCGAAACCACTTTGATCGGACTGTTTGCACCATGGATTCTCAGCAATCCTGAAAATGTTCAAATGTTTGTAGAGCTATAGGACCAAGATGCAGTGTTCAGCAGTCCTACACTTAGTTACTTAAACTAATGCTGAGGACAACGCATAACCGAGGAAGGACTCGAACCTCAGATGGGAAGCAGCGATTTAGAGCGCACGGCCATTCGCGTGGGGTTGAGAATCCCAGCTCAGCTGGTTATATAAAGGGAGTCGGCATGGTTTCATGTAAAAACGAATCCTCAGAAGGGTAGTTTGAATATAATGGTCGCGGTTTTTATGGCTTTTCACAATTTTCAGTGTTTGTTCGAATCCGTGTTCTCTGATTACACGTCGTGATAGTATCATACAACAACCCTTGCCCGGGACCAAAATTAACATGAAACTTTTTTTTTCAATGCACCGATGAAGTGTCATCAACACTCTATATGTGGTTGAATAAATTAGTTAATTCTGAATGCTGATATATCACTTTTTCCGAGTTTAATCATAAGTGTAGTAATGCTTGACCTTGAGATGATACGTTAAGATGAACTGCCGTTGCACAGCAGCTTTAGGGATGACACAGATAGTTTCTGAATGAGTGTTAGCACTGCCCGTGGCCTTAATGGTGCCTCCCTACATTTTATTCTCCGCTGTCTGTTTATATATAAAAGGAAGTGTCCCGATTGACTGACTGACTGACTGACTGACTCATCATCGCCCAGCCCAAACCACTGAAGACAGAAACTTGAAAATTTGTGGAGGGTGTTGATCTTACTCTGTAGGCGTCATTTAAGAAGCGATTTTTCGATATTCCGTCCGTCAGGGGGTGAAATAGGGGATGAAACGTTTTTTTAAAATACGTTGCTATTTAGACAATTTTGAAGCTAGAACTACAAAATGTCGGATTTTAATTCAGGGTTCGAATTTAAAAGACACGTGTTTCGGCATTTTTTGAAATTCGACAAAAAAGGGGGTAAAATGGGTGACGCAAAAAATTGATTTTCAAAAATATGTTGCTGTTAACTCAAATTTTAAGCTACAACTACGAAACTTCGGATATGGAATCTTGGTCACCATTAAAAATCCATGATTTTTAGTATTTTTGGAAATTCACCAAGTAAGAGGGTTAAATAGAGGATCAAAAATTCTTTTTGAAAACACGTTGCTATGGATACAATTTTGAAGCTAGAGCTGCAAAAATTGATATTTGTATAGTTGGTTAGACGTTAAGAAATACGTGTTTCGGTATTTTTGGAAATTCAACCATCAACGGGGTTAAATTGGAAAGGGGGTGTTTTTTCGAAAATATTGCTATTTAGACAATTTTGAAGTTAGAACTACAAATTTTCGGATTTGGATTCGGGGTTCGAATCTAAAAGACACATGTTGTGGTATTTTTGGAAATTCGACCAAGAAGGGGGTGAAATACGAGATGCAAAAAATTGATTTTCAAAAATATGGTGCTGTTAACTCAAATTTCGAGCTATAACTACGAAACTTAAGATATGGATTCTTCATCAGGATTAAAAAGAAACAACTGGTGCAGACCAACCAGACTACGCATGGAAAGCAGCGAGGGTTCAGCTAGTCTCTCAATAAATCTTACCCACAGTAGTCGCATTAGTCTTTGTTACGCGTTCTTGTATTTGTCATCGTTCTTTACAATTCTGTTCGCACGGCTGCCAGGCTAAGTAATGAGTAGTTCAATTTACGACGCCACCAGTGCAGTGCAGCATCACATTTATTTAGTAAACAATGGTGAGTCATCGTCACGTGGTTGACCTGAGGTGCCAAATGAGTTGGTAAAACATTTTGGTCCACTATACTAAAAAATTTCAAAGAAATTTTTTGGAGCTGTTCTAAAACGACTCGTTCAATGAAACTTTTCTGGCATGTTAAGACTGTGTGCCGGAACCGTGATTCGAACCCGGGACCTTTGCCTTTCGCGGGCAAGCGCTCTGCCGACTGTGCTACCCCGGCACGCTTCACGGTCCGTTCTCACAGATTTACTTTCGCCAGTACCTCTCCTATTACTTTTCAGCTCAGTCGGTAGAGCGCCTGCCCGTGAGAGGCAAAGGTGCCATGTTCGAAATGTTCAAATGTTTGTTAAGCTTATGCTGCGAGGTGTGCATTTGCGGTTAGCACCGAAACAGAAGACTGAAATACCTGAGTAAGATTCTCCAAAGCAGTTGCGAAGAGCTGAGTCTGGTTTTGCAACACCTGAGTCTGGTTTTGCAACGCTGCTCCAAGAACTGTCTCACAGGCCTAGGCGAAAACAAAACGTGTGGAATCGAACACACTTCTCGCCACGTTCGAGTCCTGGTTCCGACACAGAGTTTTGATCCTGCAGGAAAATTTCATATCAGCGCACACTCCGCTGCAGAATGGAAATATAATTTTGGACTCGTTCAATGTTTAGCGATAAAAATTGATAATTAATTAGGATAAATTAAATAAAGAAATTGTCGCTAAACAGTAATATGGAAACTTAAGTAATTAATGAGTGTGAAAATTCGGATATCAATTTTATTAGTTAGGCGAGCTGGAAAGAGGGACGATAAAGATACTGATACAGGATGGGGGCAGACGTGGATACCGTTTGTGCCAACATTAACGCAGGAGGGAAAGACCGACAGTTACTTCCAACAGGGTGGAGCAACTGCCCGTACAATAGGCTCAACATGGTAATATCCATTAAAAACAAGTTATTGTACGAGTCTGAACATTTTCAAGCCCAGGAATACAGCTGAAAGCGAAGTTGGACGTTTGAAGGTACCAGTGCAAGCCAACTGAATGTTTACAAGTTGTCCACCCATAAATGCTGCAAAAGACATGCACTCACACTGCGAGCACTGCAAGAGGCATAATGCTGGCCACGAAATGTGGTTCAAGACAGATCTGGAAGGGATAGTGATAGCCTCACAAGTTGTTGAAATACTGATCGAAAGTGGGCTCTAGCGACCTTCATTACTGTTATTGACAAAAATGCTACATTGATGACTTGATGAGATTGACAGGAAGTGCAAAATAGCTAAGCAGGAGTGACTAGAAAGCAAATGCAAGTCAGTAGAAGAATGTTTAAATATGGGAAAAATAGATATCGTCAACAGGAGAGCGACGCAGTGGTTCTTATCGGGTCTTCCCGAAGGAGAAGATGGCCGTGTGTTAGCCACATATGGCCAAATGCACGCGACAGAGGATGACCGAGTCCCTGTGAGAAGGCCTGAGAGAAGACTTCCATGCTGCCTTAGAAGGCTTTATTTATTGAACGGAGCTTGTTGACCGTTCTGAATTCCAAGCCACAATCTTGTGATGAAAACCCAATCGGATATCCCTCTACAGGTTACGATTTACGGAGGTGGCTGCCTTCCGCAGTTGTGTAAGCTATTTCCACATCTGACAGTGACATACATTACCGCTACCTAGCGTTAACTACTGTTTTGTCTCTGCCAATTTCTTATAATTTTAATACAGGCCTATTATCCACTATTTTACCCTCCTTTTTAGTGAGACCTGGCCCATTAGGTCAACCTTAGAACTATCACATTCTCTGATTTTCAAATGTCTCTTCTCCTCGTGCACTGAACTAATTAGTTCCACTTTTTTAACGTTTCACAATTATCTGCATTCCACAGTCCCTTGGTAATCATTTATAATGTCTTTTCACTCCTTCTAGATTCTTGGTATCCAATTTATTGAGATCAGTCTCTTCCCAATAGTAACTTGGGTAATTTTCCTTTTACGAATATGAAAGCTATGCTAAACAGTGTAAAAGTCACTATGGTGATAGGTACTGCAATGATGATGATTGATGATTTCATGTAGTATTTTTGGCTGTTGGACCCAAGCTGGGATCGTGTTCGGCCTGGCTGGTGCAAGTCTTCAGGCGACGCCACTTGGGCGACTTGCACTTCGGTGATGATGAAATGATGATGACGACAAGAGAACACCCAGTCTCCGAGTGGAGAAAATCCCCTGACCCGTCCGGGAATTGTACCCCGGCCCCCTGCGTGGCACTAACACGCTGTCCACTGGTCTACAGAGGCGAGTACAGCAATAATGAAAGTTTTCTTCAATACTGTTCCTCTTGAAAATTTCCTACGTGCTGTGTGAGGGTCTCAGTGGCAATTCGCCCTTTTTGCTCAGTAACTTATCAATTGAGTGCATCCGTTCCGGTTTGATTTAACATTATCACATCTGCTGTGGGTAGCATTTTCATTGGTTCTTCTGGCCAGTACAAATGAGGCTGTGAGATTTAAGTGGGTAATTACCTAAATAGTAGATGCTAACTGGAAAAAAGACCCTTCTATTTCACAAGTGGATCGATTTATTGCAAATTCACTTCCTTGTAGCTAATTTTTTTACCATTCTCGAAACAACCATAATGTCAACAGTAGAGTATAGCCAGTGTGTTTCCACTTGCTGAAAGTACAACTCTGGATTTATTTTTTCATGCGTTTCTTACCTTCGTCTCTTCCCATAAGAAATTGAAAAGCACAAGTGTCCTGACCTTACCTCAGAATTTTGTTTGGACACTGATTTTCCCTCTGTAACACTCTGGAATTCTGATACCTCCAATTTGGCGTATTCCTTCCCATCCTTCATGATTATTAATACATAAGGTACCACAATCCTAACAAACTTATTTATACTCCCCATTTCACCGGACATGTGCGGACTATTTAATACGAGAATCTCTTCCTGCTACCCCCATAGACGACACAAACTAAACGTACTAAACGATATTTTTACACACATTCAACAAAACAAATATACACAAAAGAAACAACTAAACTTTCTTATTCCTGAATCTTAAGGAGTATGGCTTTCAACTATCTACTTTTAATACTTCAGTTTCCTTATTTCCTTTAATAGTAGTTTTATTGTTCGTGGTCTTTTCCCTCCACACTCTTTTAACTCATGGAATCACTTAAGAACTCCCTCTGAACGGCTTTAGACGTTCTACATGCTCGTCTGTCGTTTTCATAGGTAGCTGGACATCCACATTCACCGGTGACGTCGTCTCTACTACTTGGTATGGCGCGTGGTAAACAACAAACAACCCCTTGGTTCTTCCTTTCGTTGGTGTATGGCCCATTGGCCAGCCATATATTGCAGCATCTTTGCAGTTTTCCTCACTTCCTCTTCTTGTTTCTATAACACTCTCGTATTCATTTTCCATACTCTAATCCAGACTTCCCTCACTTTCGGGAATTCCTTCACTGACTTACCTGCTCTGCCTTTTTTATTTCTTATTAAGTCAAATGGTTATATCAAACATAAGGATCATCATATGGGGACAGCCCAATACTCAAGTGCTGTTTTGAATTGTAGGCGCAGATGCAAAGTCCTAGAGACATATCTCAGCTTGTGTTGTGTGTTTCTATGTAATATCCCAACATCTTTGCTGATGTGTGACGTACTCTCTCCGTCCTACCATTGGTTTGTGGATGAAGAGGGCTAGTTCTTAACTTCTTCATATTCAATAGTTTACACAGTTCCTTCAACAAATCAGCCATGAAGTTAGACCCCTAGTCTGTTATTGTTGTTTCAGGTATCCTAAACTTCAGAAACAAATTATTAAACAAATGTCTGCGCCACCGCTGTTATGTGCTAATTAGAAATTTTAACTATTCCCATGTACCTATAAAATGATCGATAATTGTTAGAATATACTTGTTGTCTGCTGGAGTTTTGTTGAATGGTCTCAGGATTTCTAACCGTATGACCTGAATGGAGCTACAGCTTTTGGTAACCTTTGTAAAGGTGCTCTCTGTCGACATAAATCTGCTCTTTGTGTACATTGTATACAATTCCCTACATACTGGTCTATCCTACTTCTTTGTTCGCCGCCGATACCTCTCTGTAATCTGCCTGTTTACAGCTCTACACCCTACACAAGTGGTCACGCATTTCCAGTTGTACTTTGTCTCTGAATTGGGCTGTCACAACCACTCGTGTACCTAGTTTAAGTTATCTACACAATAAACCGTCATACTTCTTAAACTGTGACCGCTTCAGAAATTGTACACACTCCTCGTCCCCTTTTTGCTCCATTTGCTACTCACCAAGCTCAGTTCCCTCTACTTCCAGTACTGCGATTTTCTACTTAATCTATCAGCATTGCCATCCTTCTTACCCAGTTTATGTATCACATCTGTTAATTTTATAAGGTTTATTTCTATTTATTACTACTGTTTGTGTAGGACGACTTCCTATAGATGAATACATGTTTTCCCATTCTACACGCGGGCAACATGCCCACAGCATTTCACATTTCAAACGTTAAACTAAAACCTCTTTTACTAATTAATCACTTATCTTTATATTTCACTAGCTTAACGCGCGCTGCTTCGCTTCGCTTCATAGATATAGCTTACGTACTGTCATAAGGAAATGTTATAATATTTTTAGCCGCGGCAGAATGGCCGTGCGTATTGAGGCGCCATACTGCGGTGCGTGCTGCTGTTCGCCGTCGGGGGTTCGATTCGCCCCTCGGGCATGGGTGTTTGTGTTGTCCTTAGCATAGTCTAAGTTAGTTTAATTACTTTGTAAGCCTTAGGGTCTGATGACCCCGTAGTTAAGTCTCTTAAGATTTACAAACATTTGAACATTTGATTTTAATACTTGTAACCCCCAACATGTGTCTTTTAAATTCCAACCAAGTATGCAAATATTTTTTGTAATTCTGGGTTCAAAATTGGCTTAGTAGTAATGTATTTTGAAAAACACGTTCCACCCTATTTCACCCACTAAGGGATTAATTTTCTGAAAATACCGAAACTAGTATCTTTTTAATTCTGACCAAGAAAACACATACCAATTTATGTGGTTGTAGCTTCAAAATTGCCTTAATAGCAGAAGATTTACGAAAAACATCCCCTCAGCAATTTAACCCCCTCGATGGTCGAATTTCCAAAAATACAGAAACAAGTATTTTTTAAATTCTAACCAACAATACAAATATCAATTTCTGCAGCTCTAGCTTCAAACTGGTCTTAATAGCAACGTGTTTTCGAAAATAATTTTTATCCCCATTTTACCCTCCTACTTGTTGAATTTCCAAAAATACTGAAACTCCTGTTTTTTTAATCACGACCAAGATACCATATCCGAAATTTCGTAGTTGTAGCTTAAGATTTGAGTTAACAGCAACATATTTTTGAAAATTAATTTTTTGCGTCCCCTATTTTACCCCCTTATTGGATGAATTTAAAAACAAACACGTGTCTTTTAAATTCGAACCCTGAATTAAAATCCGAAATTTTGTAGTTCTAGCTTCAAAATTGCCTAAACAGCAGCGTATTTTCAAAATACGTTTCATCCCCTATTCCACCCCTTTACGGACGGAATATCGAAAAATAGCTTCTTAAATTACGCCTACAGAGTAAGATCAAACCCTCTACAAATTTCAAGTTTCTATCTTCAGTGGTTTGGGCTGGGCGATGGTAAGTCAGTCAATCAGTCACTCAATCAGTCAGTCAATCAGTCGGGACATTGCCTTTTATACAGGGTGTTTCACTAAGTGTGTTTGCGTCTGTAACTTATAAAATAATAGGTGACGGGAAATTTTAATGCGGTAGGTCAACACAAGAAATGTTACACTTTCTGCGGAACTGTAAACGTAGTTTATTGTATCATTTTCCAAAGAGTTACACCACAAAGATATAATTTTTCAAATGGAACAATTTTCTATCGTGCATTGGATTCGTTGAAACCAGCTGCGTCCAAATCAATTTAAACTACATTCTTATCACTGTTAGTTTGAGAGCTACAACCCTTCAAAGCTTAGGGGCCAGAGGCTACGACAGCGTAGCTGACTATCTGGTGGTTATGAGACAGTGGGCCGTGCCCCAGGGGATAGCCACTCGGCCAGTCAGCTACGCTATCGCAGCCTCCGCCCCCGGAACTTTGAAGGGTTGTAGCACCCAAACTAACAATGATAGGAATGTAGTTTAAATTGATTTGGACGCAGCTGGTTTAAACAAATCCAATACACGATAGAAAAAACTATTGTTCCATTTAAAAAATTATATCTTTGTGGTGTAACTCTTTGAGAAATGATACAATAAACTATGTTCACAGCTCAGCAGAAAGTGTAACATTTCTTGTGTTGACCTACCGCATTAAAATTTCCCGTCACCTATTATTTTGTAAGTTACAGAGGCAAACACACTTAGTGAAACACCCTGTATATAGAGTGTTTGACTGTAGGATAACAGGTACAAGGTACTATTTCCAGCTAACGAAGTTTCTGGACACGAAAGCATGAGAGATAGCAGCCCTTCTTTCATCTGATTTTTAAATTTTTTATTGACTTTAAATTTCTGGACAATACACGGCTCCTGAGACGTGAAGAAGGGAGAATAATTGGTGCGGGGCTGTTTTGAGAAGTTTTAAGAGATGCGGCCATCCTGTGCGATAGCGCTGTGGCGGAAAGAGGCAGGCCTCCATAGGAATGCTGATACGATGAAGTGAGAGCCGAAAGATCCATTTACGACGCTACCTGCGCAGAAACAGCGTCCAGGCCTAACTGGGCGGCCGACAGCACCTCCCGTCAGGATGGCGAGGAGAAAGCTGCGTCCTATGAGACTTGGCTACATTGTCTGTGCAGATAGCACCTGCAAAACTTTCCCCAAAACGAGGGCAGCTGGCCAGCTTTGTGCGTAATGTCCAGGAGTATCTGGGTCCAATATTCTGTAGAAATCGGGCGGCCTACCGTACCTTTTCCTCGAGGTGGTATCAGCCTTCGAGCTTTGAGCAAAAAACTCCCAATGATTTCGAGGCGACACCACCATGGCGGCCGCCGACAGATATATGGCACAATTCGTGTCTTTCTTTTCCTTTCGGCGGGAGCGAGGTCCGACCGTGGGAAACGACACCGCTTTGAGGAGAACAGAACGTTAAAAAACGCACGAACGTCTGTGATTGGCGCCTCCAGTAACGACTGAAGCTTTTTGTAATCCATTATCTGTGTACGAAAACTTACTGGTCGTCACTCGGAAACTCATGGAGGATTGGTTTTTGGAATCGTAGGGACGTGGCCCCGACTGAGAGAGATTTTGTGGCAGCAGGAAAGGAGTAGGGACTTTCTTCATGACTCTTGCGGAGTGAGAACTGACTCCTTGGATCTTGCGGCAGGAAGGAGCCTTATTGCGTTTTGGCTTGGACTTGTAGATTTTGTGCAACCTTCAGAGTCTGCTCTGAAAGTTGAAATTACGCTGTGAGATCTGATTGAACGTTAATAAGGCCAGCCTGCCTTATCTGGTGCACCGTTGGTACTGTTGATAATTTGCTTTGAATTCGTGAGTTACTTTTGCCTCCAATAAATATTCGTGTAGCAAGTGGTATAGACTTTGCGGAATCGCCGAAGTCGTTTGACATTGTGAACTGTCGAGGTCGCAGCGGCTGGTTTTTAGGACTGGCAGCTTCCGAGTTGCGAAGCAAATTATTATTTTTCTGCGTCCGCGAGCATTCCAGCAGTCAGCAACCAGGCGCCACCCCACAGGTATACTTCGAGAGCTCGGTGGCGCATCACGTCTTGGTAACGTACCCCCAGCATTCGCCTGCCTCTGACAGGAATTTTGACGAGTTCATAAACTTATGGGAAAGTATTGGTACGTAGCATCCGCACCGAAATATTCGATATTCATTGTATCCAACAGTGTAATGAAATTTGATCAAATATCTAGGAAGTAGGGAATGACCTGCTAGTCACTGGCACTAGAGAATTACACTAGATTCATTCATATCACACTGACGTTTTATTTTGTGTCGTTCATGATCTTGTTTTTTTTTTCTGTTAATTTATCCTTGCACTGTAACTTTGATCGTCGGTATCCACAGAATGCGTATTGATCCGTCATAATAAATTTGTTGTTCAAAGAGTTACGTTTCGTGACCATTATTCATAACTGTAATTACCCCTCATGCATATATTTTGGACGGGTTTCAGTTGTTTTCAGATAGCTTCCCTTGCGAACATTTGGGCCATAGATTTTCCTTTCATTGAGATAGGTGATTTCGTTAATAAAAATAGTACACAGGTGATCAATGAGCTATAACAAAATTATAGAATTAATATCAGTCATTGGAGGGTGAGACGCACCTTTCATCTGTTTCCAAGCCTCTCCTTCACAGTTAGCGGTCCCTGCCTCGAGCCATTCCCTTCCAAAACCTCTCCACCTTGCTTTTTGGCGAATCGCTGTCAGCATCCATTTTCCTTTTTCGCACACAAACACTGTATATCTTACAAGCAGACGTGAACGATTCTACCCTGAGACGACAAAAAAAAAAAAAAATTGTTCAAATGTTTGTAAATCTATCGGACCAAACTGCGTGGCCATCAGTCCGTAGCTTACAAACTACTTAAACCTAGGTAAACTAACCTAAGGAGAAACACACACACCCATGCCCCAGGCAGGACTCGAACCTCCACGGCGAGCAACCGCGCGCTCCGCAGCGAGACGCTTTAGACCGCTCGGCTACTCCACCGCGGCGAGACGACATCGAGCCACATTTCTTGAAAAGAAATGTACATAGCCCATATGTGTAAATTGGGTTTGGCCAATACAGCTTAATTTGGTCTACACATTCACAAAGCATAAAGTCGCAATGTTTATTATTTAAAAAAGAATTGAATACTTGCACTAATAAATGAATTAACCAGAATTGTTTGAGTGGCTCACATCAATAAACAAACCATGATAAATATCTGATTTGCATGTCATGCAAACATCTCATAACAACTACGAAGAGAATGAAATCACAAGAGTAAAAAGATACAGTTAGTCATATGGAGCAAAGAACAAGTTGCAATACACGTATGTGTGTGTGTGTTTGTGTACGCTACTGGCCAAGAAGAAATGCAGATGATAAACGGATATTCATTGGACAAATATATTATACTAGAACTGATATGTGATTACATTTTCACGAAATTTGAGTGCATAGATCCTGAGAAATAAGTACCCAGAACAACCACCTCTGGCCATAATAACGGCCTTGATGCGCCTGGGCATTGAGTTAAACAGATCTTGGATGGCGAGTACAGGTGCAGATGCCCTCGCAGCTTCAACACGATACCACAGTTCATCAAGAGTAGTGACTGGCGTACTGTGACGAGTCAGTTGCTCGGCCACCATTGACCAGACGTTTTCAATTGGTAACATGCGGTTGTGCATTGTCCTGCTGAAATGTAGGGTTTCGCAGCGATCGAATGAATGGTAGAGCCACAGCTCGTAACACATCTAAAATGTAGCGGCCATTGTTCAAAGTGCAGTCGATGCGAACAAGAGGTGACCGAGACGTGTAACCAATGGCATCCCATACCATCACGCCGGTTGATACGCCAGTATGGCGATGACCAATACACGCTTCCAATATGCGTTCACTGCGATGTCGCCAAACAAGGATGCGACCATCGTGATGCTGTTATCAGAACCTGGATTCATCCGAAGAAATGACGTTTTGCCATTCGTGCAACCAGGTTCGTCGTTGCGTACATCATCGCAGGCGCTCCTGTCTG
Source organism: Locusta migratoria (assembly GCA_026315105.1). Classification (NCBI taxonomy): domain Eukaryota; kingdom Metazoa; phylum Arthropoda; class Insecta; order Orthoptera; family Acrididae; genus Locusta; species Locusta migratoria. The sequence continues at coordinate 405,310,140 of CM048745.1, forward strand.
TGATGCAGCGTCAAGGGTAACCGCAGCCATGGTCACCGAGCTGATATTCCATGCTGCTGAAGACGTCGTCGAACTGTTCGTGCAGATGGTTGTTGTCTTACAAACGTTCCCATCTGTTGACTCTGGGATCGAGACGTGGCTGCACGATCCGTTACAGCCATGCGGATAAGATGCCTGCATCTCGACTGCTAGTGATACGAGGCCGTTGGAGGCTGGTTCTCCCAGAGACTTCAGTAGCTCTGAAGGAGCCTTGTTTCGACTTAGGTCTTTCAGTGCTCTGTCAAATATTGCATATTCTGCTAACAGTCATTGGATCGCGACCAACGCGAGCAGCAATGTCGCGATACGATAAACCGCAATCGCGATAGGCTACAATTCGACCCTTATCGAAGTCGGAAACGTGATGGTACGCATTTTTCTTCCTTACACGAGGCATAAAAACGACGTTTTACTCGGAAAACCTTCAACTGCTATTTGTGTATGAGAAATCAGTTGGAAACTTTCCTTACGTCAGCACGTTTTAGGTGTCGTCACCGGCGCTAACCTCGTGTGAATGCTCTAAAAAGCTAATCATTTGCATATCACAGCATCTACTTCCTGTCGATTAAATTTCTTGTCTGTAGCACGTCATCTTCGTGGTGTAGTAATTTTAATGGCCAGGAGTGTATATTACTGCTGGCAGACTCGTTTCCTTCCTAGGGCGAAGATTGACCTTTTCCTTTTTATTCTCTGGTTATTTTTTCTCTTTATAGTGTTTTCGATGTGAATTGTGACTCAGGTGGCGACTTTTACAGGTGGCCATCGTGGGCACAGCGGCAGGCGATGCTGCGGCCACTGCTGCTGGTGTTGGTGCTGGTTCCCGGACCTACGCTCTACTCTGCAGCCAAGTACCATGCTGAGCACACACTGCGCATCGGTACGTAGTGGTCATGGTATTCGCCAAGCTTCGTCCACAACGTCACAGACCACCGCTCAAAACCACCACCGTACAGGCTACCTTTAAAATATTGTACAATTAATAATACCTTTGATACAGAATATATACGACTGCTCAGCCAGAACAGCATTGCCACCTATTTAATAATCGGTATGTCCACCTTTGGTATGGATAACAGCGTTGACATGTCTCGGTATGGAAGTAACGGGACTTCGATGAGATTGGAACCACATAACCACAGGCAAGTGTCCACCTAATTCCCGTGAAATCTGGGGAGGAATGAGCTGAGATCCGACATCAAATTCAATCACACCTCTGGTGTGTTCAGTCGGATTCAGATATGGTGAGTTGGGCAACCAGCACATCAGTTGCAACTCGCCACTGTGCTACTGGAACCACTCCACGTCACCCTTGCCCGTGTCAGACGGCACGTTATGTTACTGTTTGCGTACATGATCGTCATGAAGGGGAGTACGTCGTCTACAACCAGTGTAGTATATTCCTCAGCAGTCATGGTACCTTGCATGAGCACCACTTGTAATATATTTAGCCAGGAGGGTCCCATTTGTTTAAATAACTGAAGTATTCGATACCATAGTTGGTCGTAGTATTATAACCTAATATTCCAGATTTATAACGTATAAGCATCTTATAGCGCTTCTGTCAAGTCTCATTATTATCTGCGTTACTAGGATTTTTTAACAAACTAAATTAATTAATTACTGAAGCTTAATGTCGAACAATAATGGAAACATATATTAACACTGCACTAATTGTTTACTTAAGATCTTATCTATTGTTTATTTTGATGTAAAAAAAAAACTTATTATTGCATCTGTCATACTTTTATGTATCTTTGCGTAAAGCAGGAGTCATTAATGTTTATTGAGCAAATTGTTAAATATTTAAATGTTGTACTTCCGTGTTCTAGAAGGTTCTAGAAATATTATCAGATATTAATACGCGCGAATTGGCGCGAACTCAGTCAGTATGAGGTAGAAGTCAATCTGGAGTATGAAGTTAGTCTGTAGTAGTCTGGAATAGTATGAAGTTACTAATGGAGTAGTTAGCATTATTGTCAAAGTGTATTCACGCAGTCTTACTTTTGTATTACTTCTGTGCTTTATCAAGGATGGATAAATAAATATACGTAAAATATGAAGCGTGTCACATTGTTGGTTCAATACATGACTTGGAAGAACCCGACGTCCTATTATTTTGTGATGTATTATTGGCTGACGAGCAACGAGATGTAAGAGCATTCTACCACTGAACATCTGCAACAGGTTATGTATAGAAAAATGTGGCGTTAATCCATGTCCAGTAAAAAACAAATGTGCCACACACTGAACCCATGGATGCCCACTTGAATGTTCCCAGAGCATCACTAAGCCCACGACAGCTCGTCTCGGTCGTAAAGAATAGGCGTTAAGAAGCTGTTCCCCTGGAAGCCGCCGGATTCGCAATCTTCCATCGTCATGATGAAGAAGGTATTGGTAACTATCAGACCAAACAACGCTCTGCCACGTGGCCAAAGTACGGTGGTGATAGTCACATGCCCATATCTTAATTGCGAACGTTGAGGTGTTAACATTAACACATGCACAGGTTGTAGGCTGAGACGGCCATCGTTAGGAGTTTGTATTCTCACCACCAGTAAAGTCTGACGTCAATTCCGCCGCAGTTCTCCGCATGTCGTGTTGTACCAGTCTGCTCCGGCTTACAACTCCCGGAATGTCTAATGAGATGTGGCCCCTCAACCTCTGGACGTTTGCGCGTGGTTTTGCCTTAGTTTCCTCAGTTGTTGAAAACTTTTAACAACCGGCAAGTCGTCCTGTTTTCTAAATGTTCGTGCTTGACAATTTGCCGTAGGTCAAGCGAAGGTCGTACGCCTTCCCCATTCGACACACGGACAGCATGATCACTGGTACTTACAAACGGCGTGTATTTCTATGTCTAGCAGTCATTTTTCATCTATCTCCTGGACGAGTCGGTCAAAATGTTCTGGCTGATCTGTACAACTTATTGTTACCAAACATCTCGAAAAATTTTTATGCAATTCTATAATACATATTGGCACGGATAAAGGCTACACATTACTTAAATATTTATAATACTTGGATATCTCTATATATAAAAAGCAATGTCCCGACTGACTGAACTACTGAAGATAAAAACTTGAAATTTGTCGAGGGTGTTGATCTTACTCTGTAGGCGTCATTTAAGAAGCGGTTTTTCGATATTCTGTCCGTAAGGGGGTGAATTAAGGGATGAAACTTTTTTGAAAATACATTGCTATTTAGGCAATTTTGAAGCTAAAACTACAAAATTTCATGGTTCGAAATTAAAAGACACGTATTTCGGCTTTTTTTGAAAATCAACCAATAATGGGGTAAAATAGGGGACGCAAAAAATTGATTTTCAAAAATATGTTGCTCTTAACTCAAATTTTAAGCTACAACTACGAAACTTCGGATATGGAATCTTGGTCACGATTTAAAAAAAAAAAAAAAAAAACGAGTTTCAATATTTTTGGAAATTCAACAAGTAAGAGGGTAAAATAGGAGATTAAAAATTATTTTTGAAAACACATTGCCATTAAGACAATTTTGAAGCTAGAGCTGCAAACATTGATATTTGTGTTGTTGGTTAGAATTAAAAAAAAACACGCTTTTCGGTATTTTTCCAAATTCAACCATAAAGGGGGTTAAATTGGAGAGAGGATGTTTTTCGATAATCTGTTGCTATTTAGGCAATTTTCGGATTTGTATTCGGAGCTCGAATTTAAAAGACACGTATTTCGGTATTTTAGAAAATTAATCATTTAGGGATGAAATGTGGGATGAAACAATTTTTGAAAATACGTTGCTACTAAGCCAATTTTGAACCCAGAATAACAAAAAATTATAATTGCATACTTGGTTGGAATTTAAAAAACACATGGTGGGGAAATGTTCGAAATTCAACTATTAAGGGGCGCCATAGGGGGTTACAAGTAGTAAAATCAAATGTTCAAAGGTTTGTAAATCTTAAAGAGACTTAACTACAGGCTCATCAGTCCATAAGGCTTACAAATTAATTTAACTTAGACTAACTTATGCTAAGGACAACACAAACTCCCATACTCGAGGGGCGAATCGAATCCCCAACGGCGAACAGAAGTGCACACCGCAGCATGGCGCCTCAATACGCACTGCCGTTCTGCCGCGGCTGTAAGTAGTATCACAACATTTCATTATAATGCTACTTAAGCTGTATCTATGGAAATTTATATTAAGAGGGAGAAACAACTGGTGCAGATCAACCAGCCTACGAATGCGAAGGAGCGGACGTTGAGCTAGTAGAATATACAAGGTGGATACAATTTAGTAAAAATCTCTCAAAGTTTTTAATTAATTTATTTCAAATTTTTACAAATACTTAACGTTTTTATACACAGACTACATGTTATCTGAGTCTCTATAGTGTTTTCATACATTTACAGCATATACCATCGATGGGCATTAAGGGCACCAAATCTGATGAAACGAGTAAGTCATTTGTACAACTTACTGCTGACATTTTTTAATTAACAACTGAAACAATTGCAGAAGATGGGTAAAAACACAACATTTGTAAAATTGAAAAAGAAAAAGGTTGGTCGCGTGGAATACATCATAGTTCACCTCCTGTCACTTAGGGATGAGGCCCACGCGTTTCTTTGTGAATTTTACAGGTATTGGCAAAGTTATCAAAACTTCACAAGTTTCAGGACTGTCCGCATGAGCGAACGAATCTGTATCATTACGATATAAAAGCGAGTTGAATAAAATTTTCATTCTTATTTTAATTTAATCGACGTCCATTCAAAATTCAACACCAAGAACGGCCAGAGATATGACTGCCAAATTTATTTGGGATATATCACGTTGCATTAGGATCTCAAGGAAATACAGCCCCATTTAAAGAGAGGAAGTCAGTGTTGAATACTGCCGTCATTGATGGCTATAATAGCTTCTACATGCCTCGTGTTGAATCAGAAACGCTCTGGCTATGTTGTTGAGATATCTCCTTCCACATATTACCAAAATTGATCTGGTGTAGCAGCAAGTGCTGTATCCCGGGCCAGACGCTCCACAAATATCGACCAGACGTGTTCGCGAGGCGCATGTTCGGGAAACAGGGAGGCCAAGGTACTGCAATAAGTCTTAAACACTGTATGCCACAGTCAGTCGCTCATTTTCCCGTTCCAAGGTCCAAACGTATCAGCGGACAACAGGTTCCAACACTTCAGAGATGTAATGATGGCTGGTTAGTACATCACCGTGCAGAGTGAAATTCCGTCACCACCACAAGCCAAATAGCGAGGGCAGGAACTGCATGGCGATGCGTAAAGCAGTGACCGTTCGTATAGATTTTCAGAATGAAACTTTCACTCTGCAGCGGAGTGTGCGCTGATATGAAACTTCCTGGCAGATTAATATTGTGTGCCGGAGCCGGGACTAGAACCTGGGACCTTTGCCTTTCGCGGGCAAGCGCACTATCGACTGTGCTATCCCGACACGACTCACGGTGGCGTCTCACAACTCTACTTCCGCCAGGACCTCGCCTCCTACTTTCCAAACTTCACAGAAGCTCTCCTGCGAACCATGCAAGACTAGCACTCCTGGAGAAGCCATATCAGCGCACACTCCGCTGCAGGGTGAAAGTTTCATTCTGGAAACATCCCTTAGGCTGTGGCTAAGCCATGTCTCCACCATATCCTTTCTTCCAGGAGTGCTAGTCTTGCATGGTCCGCAGGAGAGCTTCTGTGAAGTTCGAAACGTAGGAGACGAGGTACTGGCGGAAGTAAAGTTGTGAGGCGGCATCGTGAGTCGTGTTAGGATAGCTCAGTCGGTAGAGCGCTTGCCCGCGAAAGGCAAAGGTCCCAGGTTCGAGTCCCGGTTCCGGCACACAATTTTAATCCACCCGGAAGTTCAAAGGAAGATGGATAACAAAATTCCGAACAGCAACAAAAAAACAATCCGTTCAAAACAGACATTCACCCTTGAATTAATTCACAGCAAGCTGATAATTTGCATAAAGTCCTCATCAATCCCGTGTATGCAAAAAATTTTACACAAGATTAAGGTTCGTAAAATGTTTTATTTTTTTCGCGAAACGGTTAGTTGTACGATCAAAATAGTTACACACTCTACAATTTTTGTTTAAGCTGTGTACATAAACTGTTCTGATGCACAGTGGTAGCTTACCAGACTATCAATCCCAGGGTCACGGGTTCGATCCCCACCAGGTCCTGGGATTCTTATCTATCACTTTCCACTTCTTTCACCTCTGGCACGTAACGGTTTTTGCGAATCGATTTTCCACTGACTGCCCTTAACCTCTGTCAAGTTGTTGTGTAGTATCGTGTTTACCTAAGAGGTTGTGCTCTGGCTTCGCAATCATACGTGATGCAGAACTCTCATGTTTCTATCTTGTGCGTTAAATGTCCAAGATCGTCAACGCCTTTTATACGTCAAAGTTACTTCATTCCGAGAATTATCTTTAGCGAACACGAAAAACAGTAAAATTTATTTGTAATTTCACAACCACACATCCAATCTTTTCTGTCATAAATGTCTGGTTTGAAAGTTCTTATAATTTCTTTACTCCTTTATTAGTTTTTTACTAACCTCATATCAGGTATAGGTCTCCCTAGGTCCTTGATACGAAGCTTCTCTTGAAGTGAATGGGACTCTGTACAGTATTATCACAATAAACACACCACACAGCTAACAACTCACGTATTTAAGCTTACAACCGCTTATTATCACGCCGTTGTTCGTGAGCAGCTGTAAAAGTTGTTGGCCAAAGAACTGGGGAGGAAGACGAACTGCAAGCTAGCGTGGTGCAGCAACAGGGAGGTAAGTGGAGGCTTTGGGGGATACACGACGGAGCTGTGCTCCAACGCTCGGGATAGGAAAGCAGCCTGCCTCCTCCCCCCCCCCCCACTTCCTTTCCCACGCCTCGCCACGGAACGCAGTGTCTGGAATGCGGTCGCCGGGGGTGCACAACTTTATTTTGCGCCAAGGCCGAAGCAGGCCCGGTAGAGTTGAGTGCCAGTTTCGAACTTGACGACAGACGTCGGTAGGGGGGTTCATATACGTTACTAAATAATTATCCCTAAATGTTCAAATGTTTGTAAAGTCTATGGGACTTAACTACGGGGTCATCAGTCCAAAACGTACAAACTAGCTATTACTAAGGACGGCACATATATCCATGCCCGAGGGGGGATTCGAACCCCCGACCGTAGTGGCCGTGCAGACCGTGACTGGAGCGCCTCAGTCTCCTCGGCCACCGCGGTCGGCTAATTATCCCTCAAGAAGGCGGTAGAGTAGATTATTTAACAGCATCGTACAGTAAAACTTCTGTATAACGGACACCATTGGGGAAAATAAAACTGTCCGCTTTTAAGAAGTGTCCGTTGTTAAGGAAAGGATAAAATACAAAATAGTAACCTACCGTTTATACGAAATGATCGGAATGACGGCCGGTTCGGATAATGAAAATCTCGCATAAAAACGAAGTCTCCATTTTTCACGCGTGAAACACACCGAATTGCGTCAATACCGCTAATTCAAATGTTTGTCAAGCTTATGGGACTTCACTACGGGATCATCAGCCCCTAAACTTACAAACTACTTATGAACTACTTACGAACTAGGACGGCACAAATATCCATGCCCGAGGGGGCATTCGAACCCCCGACCGTAGTGGCCGTGCAGACCGTGACTGAAGCGCCTCATTCCCCTCGGCTACCGCTAATTACGATTGTTTAACGTGCGATTGCCACGCCGCTTCTTGAACCGATCCAGCCAACCATAATTTCCGAGGAATTCATACTCCTTTCCTTCAATGATCTCATAAAAAGTCATTGCTTTTAGAAGAACCTCAACTAGCACGCCTTTGGCTCTTATTTGTTCACGTCACAAAAATAAAACCTCTTTTTAACTGAGGATATGAACGTTTTGTCATTCTTCTTAGAGATTTCATTGCGCTGCTTGACACTTGGATGGAACAAAATGTTTAAATATCTGATCAGATTTTTTTTTTTTTCAATCAGTAATCACTCTCGTACCGACGTTCAAATCCGCAGCAATTTTCGCGGGTGGCTCACCAGCATTAATTTCTGCAAATTGCAAAACTTTTGTTACAACGAGATGTTCTTTTTTCGTCTCATGCCCGTACTCAGCGGTTTTTTATACCGGCACTCTAATGATTTTCTTTTTGTCAACTTTTATCTCTGGGCATTTTAAAGCGTGTAGCGCGAGCACGATACTTCGAATCGAAAGCACACAGACGAACGACAAGAAAACACTCAAGACGCATTAGACAAAGCTTTTGACTTTTGAAACTCGCCTCTCCCCTGTCCTACCCAAGCCCACGCTGCAACACAACAGTGAGTCTCCTACTCAACGCTTGGCTTCGCCTGATGTACCGACTACAGGTGGAAAGTGTTTGGCGCCGCACTCTCATCGTCTGTTTCTGCGCAGCATTACCCAATACTGTACGTACTGTACTTCCAAGAAGTTCAGATAGATGGCAATGCCATGAAACCACGCAATACGAACGAGAAACACGCTAAATCTTCAATCAACACACGTTAGAATTGACGACACTTAGAGTTTTGATACGCACTGATTCCTTCACGCTGTCCGTTATTTGGAAGGTTTGATTGTTGTTGGGGGACATATTACGGTGTCCGTGGCCGTTATATAGAATGTCCGCTATTCGGAATAATTTTAGCATAAGGGCTAATGTTGTTTTTCAGGGGAATTTTAAAATGTCCGCTATTGAGAGGAGTCCGTTATTGGGAAGAGTCCGTTAAGGGAAGTTTTACTGTATATTGTAAAGTTCTCTCAGAGGTGAATTTTTCTGTGGGGGTTCATTGCTCCGTTACGCCATAGGACGAACCGCCTCTGGCAAAAAAACCTCTTTTACACGACGAACTTTCTTGTAACAGAGAGACGAGTGGGTCTACTGCAGCGCCCCTGGCTTGCTATTCCCGTACTGCGTCTCGACTGTCTCGTCGTTTTCGTTGAAACGTAAACGCCAAAACTGTAGAGCAGTCTGACTGAAGAAGTGAGGTTATGAGGGGACTTTTATGTAGGAGCAGCAAAAGAATAATGGAGTTAATTAATCACGAATGGGTAATTCATAATTGACATTTTTTATTTAATAAAATTTAAAAATAATATATCTTTTTCTTTTGAGTCCATGTGAATATCTAAACGTTTAACAGATTTATTCTCTTCTTCATTTGACATTTTCATTAACAGCTGTTGCATTTTTCGGATTACATAGAAGTTTATTTGCTGTAAACCAGTGTACAGCCTTATCAAGATTTTCTTTTGTTAGTTTAGTCTGATCTGTGCAGTTCTGATGTGTGGTAATAAGTGTCGTGTCATCAGCATAGCACACGGCTGGGTGTTGATGTGAAGCATTGATTGCCACAATGAAGAAGAAGGGTCCAAGACTAGATACTTGAGGAACTCCTGTATTGATATCCATCATGGAAGAATTTACATTTCTGATTGATACAAATTGTTTTCTGTTGCTTAAGTAAGAATTTATAACCACCAATGTGTTCCCTCACACCCCACAGAACTCAAGTTTCTTTAGCAGTATGATGACCAGGATGCATTAAAAGAGTTGCTAAGGTCACATAATACCAGTGATACCATGTTAGTGCCTTCAAAAGATGCTCAGGTTTGATTAATAATTTTCATGACTGTCAAAGCGTACCGCCTCTTACTTTTTGGGGGTTTCTATGGTGGGCGACACACTTTCAATAACAAAAACTGTCACACTATCAAATAAAGAAGATCACTCCCAGACTCTTCTTGGCACAATAGGAATTTTTGCACATAAATTCATGCCAAGCTTCCAAAAGAACCACACGGTTTATTGCCCATTTAAACTTGACAGCTTAAATACACAGATATTACCAGGAAATAGACATATAAATATATCACAATTACAACGGAAAAAAATATACCACTACGGTCGGGGGTTCGAATCCCCCCTCGGGCATGGATATTTGTGCCGTCCTAGTTCGTAGTAGTTCATAAGTATGAAACTTCCTGGCAGTTTAAAATTGTGTGCCGGAATCGGGACTCGAACCTGGGACCTTTGCCTTTCGCGGGCAAGCGCTCTACCACTGAGCTACCCCGACACGACTCACGATGCCGCCTCACAACTTTACTTCCGCCAGTACCTCGCCTCCTACTTCCCAAACTTCACAGAAGTTCTCCTGCGAAACTTGCAAGACTAGCACTCCTGGAAGAAAGAATATGGTGGAGACATGGCTTAGCCACAGCCTAGGGGTAGGAGTAGGAGGCGAGGTACTGGCGGAAGTAAAGTTGTGAGGCGGCATCGTGAGTCGTGTCGGGGTAGCTCAGTGGTAGAGCGCTTGCCCGCGAAAGGCAAAGGTCCCAGGTTCGGGTCCCGGTTCCGGCACACAATTTTAATCTGCCAGGAAGTTTCATATCAGCGCACACTCCGCTGCAGAGTGAAAGTTTCATTCTAGTTCATAAGTAGTTTGTAAGTTTAGGGACTGATGAACCCGTAGTTAAGTCCCATAAGCTTAACAAACATTTGAACATTTTGAAAAAAATATAACAGTTCAACAGCATAAGCCACGATCAACTTCCTACTGCCTCTGCTATAACAGATCTCTTGGTTATATAGCAGAACGTTAACAACTCTTTGCTCAAAGATATGAAACATCTACATCATCAAAGGGGTTAATGTGTATTCTGGACATATAATTTATCTTTGGCATGTCAGATAGTTCCTGTCAACCGCAAAACATTGTAAACAAAACGAAATATCTGAATATACAAATGTTAAGAATATTAGAGAGTTACAGGTAAAAAAAATGTTTTACACAGCATTTAAACATATTTGAAGTGATTCTAATACAAAATATTGGAATGAAGTTACAAATAACCTGCAAATATTTGTACATAATTACTAAAATGTTTTACATATTACTACAAAGAAAAACAATAAGAGGAACCAAAAGAAATGAGATAATCTCGGCCGGCCGCGGTGGCCGGGGAGACTGAGGCGCTCCAGTCACGGTCTACACGGCCACTACGGTCGGGGGTTCGAATCCCCCCTCGGGCATGGATATTTGTGCCGTCCTAGTTCGTAAGTAGTTCATAAGTAGTTTGTAAGTTTAGGGACTGATGACCCCGCAGTTAAGTCCCATAAGCTTAACAAACATTTGAACATTTAGATAATCTCGTAAGTAAATATTACAAAATAATTATTATTTCCACTTTAAGGAATTGCATATAAGTATAGATCAAAGTCGAAATTTATTAATACAGTGATAGGTATAGTCACAAATGGGGTGAGCTATGTACCATAAGAACTGCCCCCGTTGTGTTTTTCACCTTGCGGAAGCCAAACTGACTGTGGAGCAGTTATGGTACAATATGGACCAATAGTCCCTTGATAATCTAATGAAGCCACACAGGAGTGGCCGTGCGCTTTGGGGCGCCTTGCTGCGAAGTGCGCGTCAGTCCCCTTTCGGTGTTTCGAGTCATCCCTCGAGCATGGGACCTTAGCGTAAGTTGATTTCAGTAATTTGTAAGTCTAGGGACTGATGACCACTGCAGTTGGGATCCACAGCTTTTGAAACATTTGAACAATTTGAATCTAGTGGACAGTATGCGAAGACAGGCATGCATCTGTGTAAGACGACGTGCTACCGGCTGTTAGGGGTACTGGCGCATGCTACAATCTGGAACAGAAATTTAAGAGGCGCGTCCAGAAAGTAAGTTCCGTTTCAATTTATCTCCGCTGCAGCGCTGCGATTGCAGTTCCGCACGTACGCTGTAGACGATGTGTATCAAGGAGAAGAACGCCATTTGGAGATCGCAGTCAGTTACGTACGCTTTGTTGTGCTTGTTTGAAATGTCGGCGTTGATTGAAAATCCCGCCGGCTGTGAAATAAGGTCGGTGATTTGGTTTCTGAATGCGAGAAAAGTGAAACCAAGTGAAATTTATCGACCAATTTGCGATGTTTACGGACCAAATGCGATGAGTGATTCGATGGTGAGAAGATGGGTCCGACAGTTCAATGGCGGGCGTAGTGATGTGCACGATGAAGAACGAAGTGGGCGTCCACCTTTGGTTACTGAAGAACTGGTTCACTCGATTGATGACAAGATCCAGGAAAACCGTAAATTTACAGTTAGTGTCCATCACTTCACCAATGACGACGAGCTGAAAGAAACTGTTTCCAACTGGTTGAAGACACAGGCGGCAGATTTCTATGAAGAAGGTATACAATACCTTGGTGCCACGCTATGACAAATGCCTGCAAAATTTCGGCAGTTATGTGGAAAAGTAGTTTAAGAGTTGTAGAATTTTGTGCAATAAAAATTTCTTCTGTATCTGTGTACAATTTTATTTTATTACCAAACGGAACTTACTTTCTGAACGCGCCTCGTATATTGACTAGTTTATTGTCGTAGAATTTCTCAATGTTTTCTTTCATGAGGAATAAAGAGAACTGAAATGTATTTTTTGTAGCTCTCTATTCCATTTTTTTATGTGAAGGGTCGTGACCTCTTAGAAGCGTGGTGATCTAACACATTTTTTGATGTGTGCCTCTCTCGTCGCCGCAAACGCAAGCTGCGAATTTCAGCTGCTCTGGATGCTTCCTTCAGGGTAGTTTGGGTGGCCATCAGTATAGGTCCAGATGCCAGCGCGACGCGCTGTCGGTGCCCGGTTCGTGCGCCGTTGTCGCATCTGTTTAATCCCTTGAGCGGCTGTACAGGCTGAGCTGTTCATGTCTGGGCTCTTGCCCATGTGTACCTGAAGGTCCGGTGGTCTTTGCCTTAATGCCGTCTGTCTGAGTTTCTGCTTTTACAACATGTGGGATTTGGGTTTCATGATGGTGTAGGTGTTGGTTGGATTATACTCTAAAGTGTCGGGTTATTGTATTTTTTGGATGTTTATAGTTTATTATAAAGGGATCGTTCCCTAGAGCTGCGATTAACTCGTAGGGAGAGGTCTCCGATTTACTATAGAACTCTGTGGTTCTCTTTTTGATTATGCTTGAGATCAACGGCATATTGGTGTCGTTGTGGATTGTGTTGTTTGATACAAACCAAGGTGCGTCAGTGATTATTCTGAGCGCCTTGTTTTGCACTACTTGGATTTTTTTTTGATGTGGGTGTCAGCTGCCATACTGTGCACTTCACATCCATATAGTAGCTGTGGAAGGACCACCATCTTCCATGTTATGGTCTTCAGTCCGGAGACTGGTTTGATGCAGCTCTCCACCCTACTCTATCCTGAGCAAGCCTTTTCATCTCCTCATAAGAACGGCAACCGACATCCACTTGAATCTGCTTACTATACGCGTCTCTTGGTCTCCCTCTGCGATTTTTACCCCACACACTTCCCTCCAATGCTAAATTTACGATTCCTCGATGTCTAAGAATGTGTCCTACCAAGCGATCCCTTCTTTTAGTCAGGGTATGCCAAAAATTCCTTTTCTCGCCAATTCTGTTCAGTACCTCTTCATTAGTTATGTGATCTACCCACCCAATCTTCAGCATTCTTCTGTAGCACCACATTTCAAAAGCCTCTATTCTCTTCCTGTCCGCACTGCTTATCGTACATGTTTCACTCCCGTACAATGCAACACTCCACACAAATGCCTTCAGAAAAGACTTCCTAACCCTTAAATTAATATTCGATGTTAGCAAATTTCTCTTTTTCAAAAACGCTTTTCTTCCCATTGCCATTCTGCATTTTATATCCTCTGTACTGCGACCATCGCATGTTATTTTACTACCCAAGTAACAAAACTCATCTACCACCTTCATTGTTTCGTTACCTAATCTAATTCCTTCAGCATCGCCTGATTTTCTAAGACCGCATTCCATTATTTTTGTTTTGCTCTTGTTAATGTTCATTTTATACGCTCTCTTCAACACACTGTGCATTCCATTCAACTGCTCATCCAGGTCCATTGCTGTCTCTGACAGAATTACAATGTCATCAGCAAAACGCAATGTTTTTATTTCTTCACCCTGAACTTTAATGCCTATTCCAAAATTTTCCTTGCTTTCCTTCACTGCCTGCTCGATGTACAAATTGAATAACATCGGAGAAAGGCTACAACCCTGTCTTACTCCCTTCCCGACTGATGCTTTCCTTTCATGGCCTTCGAGTCTAATAACTGCGGTCTGGCTTTTGTACAAGTTGTAAATAACTCTCCTTTCCCTGTATTTTACCCCTGCTGACTTCAGAATTTGAAAGAGTGTAGTCCACTCAACATTGTCAAATGCTTTCTCCAAATCTACAAAAGCTAAAAATGTAGGTTTGCCTTTCCTTAATCTATCTTCTAAGATAAGACGTAGAGTGAGTATTGCCTCCCGGGTTCCTATGTTCCTCCTGAATCCAAACTGATCTTCCCCGAGGTCAGCTTCTACCAGCTTTTCCATTCTCCTGTAGATAATTCGTGTTAAAATTTTGCAACCATGACTTATCAAACTGATGGTTCTATAATTTTCACACCTGTCTGCGTCTGATTTCTTTGGAATGGGGATTATTACATTTTTCTTAAAGTCTGAGGGTATTTCGCCTGTCTCATACATCCTACACACCAGTTCAAATAGTTTTGTCATGGCTGGCTCTCCCAGAGACTTTAGTAGCTCTGAGGTTATATCATCTACTCCTGGGGCCTTGTTCCGACCTAGGTCTTTATGGGCTCTTTCAAATTCATCTCTCAGTATAGTATCTCCTATTTCATCTTGATCTACTTCCATATCATTAGCTTTGTTGGTGTGGTCAGGCCATTGCCTTTTAGCAATGGATATAGTTGATAGAGCCTGCCCAAACCAAGATTACAGACGTCAGTGATACGATCGTTCCATAGGAGTTTACTATCAATTTTGAGACCGAGATATTTGATATTGTCACACCAGGGGAGATCCCTTCCCTCAATTGTCAGTTGCCGGTTAGGAGGTCTCCTTCTGAAACTTCCTGGCAGATTAAAATTGTGTGCCGGAACCGGGACTCGAACCTGGAACCTTTGCCTTTCGCGGGCAAGCGCACTACCGACTGTGCTACCCCGACACGACTCACGATGCCGCCTCACAACTTTACTTCCGCCAGTACCTCGCCTCCTACTTTCCAAACTTCACAGAAGCTCTCTTGCAAACACGCAAGACTAGCACTCCTGGAAGAAAGGATATGGTGGAGACATGGCTTAGCCACAGCCTAAGGGATGTTTCCAGAATGAAACTTTCACTCTGCAGCGGAGTGTGCGCTGATATGAAACTTCCTGGCGGATTAAAATTGCATGCCGGAACCGGGACTCGAACGTGGGACCTTTGCCTTTCGCGAGCAACCGCACTACCGACTGTGCTATCCCGACACGACTCACGATGCCGCCTCACAACTTTACTTCCGCCAGTACCTCGCCTCCTACTTTCCAAACTTCACAGAAGCTCTCTTGCAAACACGCAATACTAGCACTCCTGGAAGAAAGGATATGGTGGAGACATGTCTTAGCCACAGCCTAAGGGATGTTTCCAGAATGAAACTTTCACTCTGCAGCGGAGTGTGCGCTGATATGAAACTTCCTGGCAGTCGGTAGTGCGCTTGCCCGCGTAAGGCAATGGTCCCAGGTTCGAGTCCCGGTTCCGGCGCACAATTTTAATCTGCCAGGAAGTTTCAAATCATCGCACACTCCGCTGCAGAGTGAAAGTTTCATTGAGGTCTTCTTCTGTTTGTGAACATTATTGCGTGACATTTTGCTGGGTTTATTTTTATTTTCCAGAAATTACAGCATTGTGTGATCTGGTGGGCGTGGCGTAGCGAGGTAGCCAGTTCCGGCAGGAAGCGGCGCCGGCATTGTGTGTCGGTGGCCTGAGGCCAGAGCGGCCCAGAAATACCGCCGGGAGCACACAGCGCCGGCTGTCCACACCACAGACAGAATTAGCAGCGGGCCGAGCCGAGCCGGAGCCTCCAGCGGCCTAGCGACGCCTCTTACTGCTGCTCCCAATTACGTTAATGTCAATCATTTAAACAATATCACGTGGGGCATCTCCACATACCTGTAAAACTGTGCCTGTGTCTCTCGTTGTCGCTGTTAACCCTGTAAGTGCGGGGTTAGTGCGCGCTCGACCCTTCCTCAGCGAACAACTTGAGCCGGCGTCCCCTGCCGCTGCAGTGCTGCGTACTTTTTCACTGCATAAAACGTTTCCTTCATATCTTCGTTGAAATCTCAAATTTGCCCTTTGACAGGTGGAAGGACTCGGTGGGTAAGCCGGCCGCGGTGGCAGAGGGGACTGAGGCGCTTCAGTCACGGTCTGCACGGCCACTACGGTCGGGGGTACGAATCCCCCCTCGGGCATGGATATTTGTGCCGTCCTAGTTCGTAAGTAGTTCGTAAGTAGTTTGTAAGTTTAGGGGCTGATGATCCCGTAGTTAAGTCCCATAAGCTGTACAAACATTTGAACATCGGTGGGTAACTCAAACAAAACACTTGCTACTTAACCAATTTATTTACACTACTTTTGTATTCATTGCACATATATATTATACAATGAATACCCGTTTATCATCTGCTTTTATTCTTGGCGTAGCAATTTATTCCATCCCCATGAACAACAGACATTGCCGAGGTGGGGTGGCTTGCGTGCCTCAACGATGCAGATAGCCGTACCGTAGGTGCAACCACAGCGGAGGAGTATCTGTGGAGAGGCCAGACAAACGTGTGGTTCCTGGAGAGGGGCAGCAGCCTTTTCAGTAGTTACAGGGGCAACAGTCTGGATGATTGACTGAGCTGGCCTTGTAACATCAGCTAATGTGGCTTTGCCACACAGCTACTGCGAACGGCTGAAAGCAAGGGGAAACTACAGCCGCTACTTTTCCCGAGGACATGCAGCTCTAATGTATGAAAATATGATGATGGCATCCTCTCGGGTAAAATATTCCGGAGGTAAAATAGTCTCCCATTCGGATCTCCGGGCTTGGACTACTCAGGAGCATGTTGTCATCAGAAAAGACAATACTGGCATTCTACGGATCGGAGCGTGGAATGTTAGATCCCTTAATTGCTACACCAAGAATAAAAGCAGATGATAAGCGGGTATTCATTGCACAGATATATTATACTAGAACTGACATGTAATTACATTTTCACGCAATTCGGGTGCATATATCCTGAGCAATCAGTACCCAGAAAAACAACCTCTGGTCGTAATAACGGCCTTGATACGCCTGGGCATTGAGTCAAACAGAGCTTTCGATGGCGTGTACAGGTACAGATGCCCGTGAAACTTCAACATAATACCACAGTTCTTCAAGATTAGTCACTGGCGTATTGTGACGAGCCAGTTGCTCGCTCACCATTGACCAGAAGTTCTCAGTTGGTGAGAGATCTGGAGAATGTGCTGGCCAGGGCAATAGTCCAACATTTTCCGTATCCAGAAAGGCCCGTACAGGACCTGCAACATGCGGTCGTGCATTATCTTGCTGAAATGTAGGGTTTCGCAGGGATCGAATGAAGGGTAGAGCCACGGGTCGTAACTCATCTAAAATGTAACGGCCACTTTTCAAAGTGCGCCAATGTGAAGAGGAGTTGACCGAGACGTGTAACCAATGGCACCCCATGCCGGGTGATACGCCAATATGGCGATGACGAATACACGCTTCCAGTGTGCGTTCACCGCGATGTCACCATGCACGGATGCGACCATCATGATGCTGTAAACAGAACCTGCATTCATTCGAAAAAATGACGTTTTGCCATTCGTGCACATAGGTTCGTCGTTGCGTACACCATCGCAGGCGCTCCTGTGATACAGCGTAGGGTAACCGCAGCCATGGTCTCCAAGCTGATAGTCCATGCTGCTGCAAACGTCGTCGAACTGTTCGTGCAGATGGTTGTTGTCTTACAAACGTTCCCATCTGTTGATTCAGGATCGAGACGTGGCTGCACGATCCGTTACAGCAATGCGGATATGATGCCTGTCATCTGCTAGTGATACGAGGCCGTTGGGATCCAGCACAGCGTTCCGTATTGCCCTCATGAACTCATCGATTCCATATTCTGCTAACAGTCATTGGATCGCGACCAACGCGAGCAGCAGTTTCGCGATACGATAAACCACAATCGCGATAGGCTACAATCCGACCTTTATTAAAGTCAGAAACGTGACGGTACGCATTTCTCCTCCTTACACGAGGCATCACAACAACGTTTCACCAGGCAACGCCAGTCAACTGCTGTTTGTGTATGAGAAATCGGTTGGAAACTCTCCCCAAGTCAGCACGTTGTAGGTGTCGCCACAGGCGCCAACCCTGTGTGAATGCTCTGAAGAGCTAATCATTTGCATATCACAGCACCTACTTCTTGTCGCTAAAACTTCGCGTCTGTAGCACGCCATCTTCGTGGTGTAGTGATGGCCAGGTGTATAGTTTAAGAATAAGAAATAATCATTGAGTACAGCCCAATTTAAAATTTGACAATCAGCAGTTGAAGCCCGTGCCTTAAACTGTTAATCATGCTGGCTAAAAGAGTACGACAAGAAGTGTGTCATTAAATAATCAAAATTTAAAAGCCACAGTATGTACATGACACAACATAATACAGCAAACTAGCATATAAGATTCACGATGATCTGGGAACACCTGGCTGACAGTGATTAGACCTTAAGACAGGTCGGTGACGGCAGCCGTTAAGCACCACAATGAATCAATGCAGGACTGCATTGTCTCGCGGCGATAACTTTGAATAAAAAGTTCTCGGGTTTCCGTCCGCGTCAGATGATTATCAGATAATCTTATTTCGATCGATTTCTTAATGACACAATCCCAATAACGTGAGGCTGGAGCAATAATTTGCGTGTCTTTAAAGGACATGTTATGCCCTTCATTAAGACAATATTCAGCCACTGCAGACTTTTCTAGTTGGAACAGACGTGTGTGCCTTTGATGTTCTACACAACGGTCGTGAATCGTACGAATTGTCTGTCCAATATATACCTTTCCACAGTGGCAGGGGATTTAATATACACCAGGCTTCCTCAATCCCAAATCATCTTTTACAGATCCTAGAAAAGCTCTGGTTTTAGACAAAGGCAATAAGATACCTTTGACGTCGTATTTTTGAAGGATTCTTTATATTTTTTAGAGAAATACTTCCCGCATAAGGTAAAAATGCAATTGATTTTGAAGTGTTCATGGGTGGTTCGCGTGGTGGTCCGAATTGGAAAGCTCGACTGATTTGATGATTAGTATAGCCATTCTACTTAAAAGCAGCCTTAAGATGTGGTAGATTACAGCTAGTAGCGCTGAGATAGCGGACCGTATGTATGGTTTTACGGTACACGCTGTGCCCCAAAGTCCCATTTTCTTTTTTATGAACTAAACAACCCAAGAAAGGCAATTTATCATCCTTTTCAATTTCCATCGAAAACTTTAATCGTGGATGAAGACAGTTAAAATGATCTAGAAACCGATGAAGGATTCCATTCCGTGTGGCCAGACAATAAAAATATCATCCACATATCTAAAAAAAAAAAAAAAAAAAAAAAAAAAAAAAAAAAAAAAAAAAAAAAAAAAAAAAACAACTCACACAAACAAACATGTAGGCTTAAGAAAAGAAGATCGAAGAGCAATGTCTTCAAAATCCTCCATAAAAAGAGTGGCGACGATTGGGGAAAGAGGACTTCCCATCGGCACACCGTCAATTTGATCAAAAATGCATCATTGAATAATAAGTACTTGGAAGTCAATACATGGCGACACAGTTCAGTGGTTTCGTCATCCAAAAGCTAACCAATTAACAACAAGGACTCCTCCAAAGGTACATGGGTAAAAAGTGAAACAACATAGAAACTTACAAGAATGTCAGATGTTCCAAGATGTAGGGACTTCAAACGTTGAATAAAATCAATCGAGTTAGATACATGATGCAACACTTCCCGACATAAGTTCTCCCGAATACGAGTCCAGTGCGTCACTAATGCGCCACCTGGATCGATTATCTAGGCATGATTATTTATAACTATTACATCGTAGGTCTTGCACAGCCGAGTGCGAGACGATGTTCTGTGGCTGTAGAAGTGACTGATCTACCTTGCCTTCGTTTGATATTTAGGCTAGTTAAGAGAAAGTGCGTCTTTAACTTTGTACGATGGTGGTTTCCGCGCCG
Source organism: Locusta migratoria (assembly GCA_026315105.1). Taxonomy (NCBI): domain Eukaryota; kingdom Metazoa; phylum Arthropoda; class Insecta; order Orthoptera; family Acrididae; genus Locusta; species Locusta migratoria. The sequence goes on from CM048745.1 coordinate 405,330,296, forward strand.
TCCTTCAGTAATGGTAAATAAGAAAATTTGCAGAAAATTGCCACAATACAGACAGTAGCCTCCAAAGATATTCTCTACCATTTCCTTGTTCCGCCTTTGAGAAGTTGCAAAAAAGGGTCTGTTCCAACATGCAGTGCGTAGTTTTGGCCTCTGACTGCTGTACAAAATTAACGTAATTCAATAACTTCATTAAGATTATGTGGCGAAAAGTTCTGCAAGCAAACGTATGTTTGTAAATGATAAACTTTGCAAAGCGTATTCTACATTTTGTATCACGTTTTTCATTTTCGACCAGTACTAATTACTGACATTTCTGCTGGTAGCTTTTGTTAATAACGAACAAAATTTTTCAGAAGATTTGAGACCCTTTGTGGGTTTTGAATAGTTAATTTCCAAGGTGAAACATTGCTGGAACATGAACAAAAGATATTATTGTGAATATATCCAGTTTTCTGTCTTGTTGGATTTTGGGAATGTAGTTTCTTGCTGTTAAATAGAAACGGTGGAATCTATATTCATACTGAGCACATACACAGACATACGTTGAATTATTATTACTTTTGCCTTTTAGGGGTCAAAGTAATCTGCCATCAAAAATATTCATTTGTTATTGTTCGACACACAACACGTGCATATACTCAAATTTAGTCCTCGTGGCACCATACGATTTCTAACTCAACGAATTTGCTGCATAAAAACTTGGAAGCTTGCCCCTCTAATTTCTACAGTCCCCTTTGTCAATATTGCACCACAAACTGCAACTGCAATTGCAATTTTTACTGAAATGATGCGGTATGCCCAGTAAGCTTCCAGATCACCTCATGAAAGAAAAGTTTTCATTATTGTAACGGAAGTATATTTCCCAACAGTTATTTTGAAAAATGTTGTTTGTTTATACATACGTCATTTATAATTTGTGCAACATAAAAATATGTTTGATTTTCAATGTCGTTATGATAATTCTCATTCTGGTACTTGAAGGTGAAATTTGATCTACACAAACGAAGACGACATTGTGAAATGTGTTACGTAAGATATGAAACTCTACTCAAAATTGTATTACAATTGTAATCAAAGCTTTAATGTACTTCCATTAAAATGCATATGAACTTTCAAAGAAGAATGGATTACGTGTTATTCAGACTTTAATTAACTGTAACATTCATAAATAAAATTTAATTTCATAACTAAAATAAAACTCTTTGGGATTTAACTGATAATATTTTAGGTCATTAACTTTAGTTAGGAGCTTTTTTAAATAAATAATAAGTTACCTGAATGTGGGATCGAACCAAGATCGTTTGATTAGCAAGCGAGTGAGGTTTAGGCGCACTTTGAGTCCGGAATATTTGTTGCCCTTAAATCTAAGATTCCTTTCTCCTCGAATTTTACAGCTACACTTTATTTTTACACTCCTGGCCATTAAATTTGTTATACCACGAAGATGACGTGCTACAGACGCGAAATTTAACCGTCAGGGAGAAGATACTGTGATATGCAAATGATTAGCTTTTCAGAGCATTCTCACAAGGTTGGCGCCAATGGCGACACCTACAACGTGCTGACATGAGGAAAGTTTCCAACCGATTTCTCATACACAAAAAGCAGTTGACCAGCGTTGCCTGGTGAAACGTTGTTGTGATGCGTCGTGTAAGGAGGAGAAATGCGTACCATCACGTTTCCGACTTTGATAAAGTCGGGATGTAGCCTATCGCGATTGCGGTTTATCGTATCCCGAAACTGCTGCTCACGTTGTGGGTTCAGGAGGGAAATACGGAAATCCGTGCTGGCTCCAACGGCCTCGTATCACTAGCCGTCCAGATGACAGGCAACTTAACGAATCGTGCAGCCACGTCTCGATTCCTGAGTCAACAGATGGGGTCATTTGCAAGAAAATGTTAAAATGTTTTTTAAGCTTAATGGACTTAAATGCGGGGTCATAAGTCCCTAAACTTACAAACTACTTATGAAGTACCTTATACTAAAGACGAAACAAACATCCATGCCCGAGGGGGGATTTGAACCCCCGACCATAGCAGACTGGCGTGCTGCAGACCACTCGGCTACTGCGGCCGGCGGACGTCTGAAACACAACAATCTGCACGAACAGTCTGACGACGTTTGCAGCAGCATGGAATATCCGTTCGGAAACCATGGCTGCGGTTACCCTTGACGCTGCATCACAGACAGGAGCGCCTGCAATGGTGAACGCAACGACGAACCTGGGCGCACGAATGTCAAAACGTCATTTCTTCGGATGAATCCAAGTTCCGTTTACAGCATCATGATGGTCGCATCCATATCTGTCGACATCGCGGTGAACGCACATTGGATACATGTATTCGTCATCGCCTTAGTTGCGTATCACCGGCGTGGTAATATGGGGTACACGTCTCGGTCACCTGTTGTTCACATCGACGGAACTTTGAACAGTGGCCGTTACATTACGACCCCTGGCTCTACCCTTCTTTAGATCCCTGCTAAACCCTACATTTCAGCAGGAAAATGCACGACCGCATGTACGGGCCTTTCTGTATACGGAAAATGTTCGACTGCTGCCCTGGCCAGCACATTCTCCAGATCTCTCACCAATTGAAAACATCTGGTCAATGGTGGCCGAGAAACTGGCTCGTCACAATACGCCAGTCACTACTCTTGATGAGCTGTGATATCGTATTGAAGCTGCATGGGCATCTGTATCTGTACACGCCATCCAAGCTGTTTTTAACTCAATGCCCAGGCGTATCATGGTCGTTATTACGGCCGGAGGTGGTTGTTCTGGATACTGATTTCTCAGGATCTATGCATTGAGTGAAAATGTAGTCACATGTCAGTTCTATTATAATCTATTTGTCCAATGAATACCCGTTTATCATCTGCATTTCTTCTTGGTGTAGCAATTTTAATGGTCAGTAGTGTATTACTGGAGGCAAAGTACACTATTAATCTGCGAAGTCTCATCCTGGATTGTATTTCTGAAACCGTAGCCTTGTCAGATGTATATCCCGGAAGAAATCGCCGTAATCGGAGAGTGGGTAGCAGGAGGTGAATCTAGAGCATAGTTTTTGACGTAACCAGATTATGCAGTAGTGCGAGCACCTGCCTCGTCCTCCTCCTGACGGAACAATTTCCACCAACAGAGGTCTGTTCAACATTGAGTCTGCACTAATTCCACCGCCGTAACTGACGTCGAAATGTACTTCCAATCGGAGGTAGTTGGTTCGTATATTGAAGATGAACTTTTTTCTGTTAGTAATTAACAGGTGAGGATAGTAGGTGGCGCAAATGTTGAAAAATGTTCAAATGTTTGTATAGTTTATGGGACTTAACTACGGGGTCATCAGTCCCTAAACTTACGAACTACTTATGAACTAGCTAATACTAAGGACGGCACAAATATCCATGCCCGAGGGGGGATTAGAACCCCCGACCGTAGTGGCCGTGCAGACCGTGACTGGAGCGCCTCAGTCCCCTCGGCCACTGCGGCCGGCGGCGCAAATGTGCTGGACGAAATTCCTAACTTCCCCACATTGTCTTAAGCAGAGAGGACACTGGCGCTATTGATGCATCAGGAGGCCAGCAATCTTAAGTCCAACTCCCTAGTGCTCTGGAGAGGAGTAATATGTCACAGCTGCAGGTTTCACCGGCTCTCCTCTGTTGACATCAGAAAACAAACACAGTCGATTGCGGTCATTTACGCTCAACAGCCGCGCGGGTATGGCCGCGTGGTACAGAGCGCCATGTCACGGATTACGTGGCCGCTCTCGCTGGAGGTTCAAGTTCTTCCTCTGGCGTGTGTGTGTTTTGTCCTTGGTGTAAGTCTCGGACCGTTGACCTTAGCCGTTTGGTCCCACAGGTTTACAAACATTTGAACAGTCTGAACACTGAACAGGTACACTTTAACTCGACTGTAGTAGCACGTCCATGATTTCATCAATTGTGATTGTAACGGAGATATAAGTTTCCTTTTTGGCCCACTTTGCGATCGTTTTTTGACAGCTCGAAATTTAAATAAAAATAACGGACACAAAAATTGAATTACTGAATTTGTAGAGGAGAAAATTCTCTACATCTTTGCTCCCTTTTTTTATATCTCTTATCGTTTCAGAGATATTTGCAAAAATAACGGCGATTTTGGGATGTATGTCTGTCTGTCCGTCTGTCTGTTTGTCCGTAACGAGTTCCCCGTTTTTAAGACGAACCGTTCAACCGATCAACACCAGATTTTGCTGACATAATTGTAGGCCGACAGAGACCAGAACCTCCCATTTTCAAATTTTTCGGACAAAAAGTGCGGTAGTAATGCTAAAAAAAGCCGTTTGTAATATAATTGTAATTGTAAACGAACGGTTCATCTGACACGAAAATTGAATAACATGATTGGTAGAGAGGAAAATTCTCTACAACTTCGCTCTATTATGTTTTTTTTTTTTTTTTTCATATCTTGCATCGTTGCTGAGATATTTGCAAAAATAACGGCGATTTGACGATGTCTGTCTGACTGTAACGTGTTCCCACTTTTTACGTCGAATCGTTCAACCGATTGGCACCAAATTGTACAGACATAAATGTTGGCTACCAGAGACCAGAACCTCGCTTTTTCAAATTTTTGCGACAAGAAATACGTTAGTAATATCAAAGAAAGGTCGTTTGTAATGTAATTTTAATTGCATATAAACCGTTCATCTGACGCTAAAATTGAATAACCGAATTTGTAGAGGAGAAGATTCTCTACAGCTTTGTTCCCTTGTGTTTTTTTCATATCTCGTATCGTTTGAGAGATATTTGCAAAAATAACAGTGTTTTGTCGCCCTCCAATGAATTAACGAAAACCAGTCGTTCGCAGATATCACGTGACATTCCTTGCCCAGAACTCTCTCTGGCATAAGCCATCTTGCTTCGCGTATTTGATGATTTTCTTCTTTTTAACTTACACGTTTTCATTCCAAAGCAATAGTGCACTGAAAAATTAACAAAAATACGTCGTTCTTCGTACGATAAATGATAATCTAGTGTCTACAAATGCCATATTAGCATCAGTTAATAACAGCCATCAATAGCATTAGATTAAAGGACGTGGCTTTTAAGCGTAAGAACTGTTCAGGACAATGGAACTTACTCTAAAATCTATCGAGAAGACGTGCCCGACTCCAACACGAGGCGCGTTGGGGATCGGCGAGTTGCACTTCTAATATTAGTTTAGCAGTCAGCAACAGTTCAATACAAGAACTGAGTTCCATAGCGTTATTACTTTCATTTAAACTATGTTTGTATGAGTTTTTGTTTGAAGAAGACATTTAACTTTAATTTCTGTGTTTAGAGAAGTAAAAATTTTAATTTTCTTACTGAGAAGACTAAAACGGCATTGAAGCCAGGCCGAGATGGCGAGCGAAAGGCGGGGCTGAAGGGGAGGAAGGAGGCCCTAAAAAAAAAAAAAAAAAAAAAAAAAAAAAAAAAAAAAAAAAAGTGTTGGAAGTAGCGTAGTGGCCAATGCGTTGGACTGTGACGCTGAAGGTCAGTAAAACTCGCCACTACCTAAAAATTTTTGTTTTCCTAAAAGGGTTTCAGACATTCTTATTAATTAATTTTTGGTTGTTTACATTATTATTTTGGACCAAAATGTTTGCAAAAACTTATAAAACTACGACTCTAAAGTGGGCCATAAAACACGTCATTGCGATTTTTTTTCTGTATATTGTACTTGAGTAACTCCCATGTGACACCCTTAGTTTGCCAGTGTACGCTGCGAGTCGTTAAGGGACGTTGACTTACTTAGTGTGTCGACACACAGGATACCGTGCCCACGGTTGCGGTTCCTGTAGGGGGATGCTTGTCCACTGTTGGTCGAGCTGATCTTTACGAGATTACGAGAGTAACTCGGGCGTCCGATCCTTGATTGTCGTGAGTGCACTCGTGTTCTCTCGATAAACCATTTTTTTAGTCCGGGGCAAGTCCCGGAGATAAATTAAATCGGTCCCAATCCCCCGGTTCCGACCAAGGTTTTCGGGAGCTTTTCCTTGGTTGTAAGGCGTATGCCGGAACTGGTAACCGCCTCCCACTTATTCCCAATTGGGATTCCCCCTTTGCCCCACTATCAGTTTTGTGTCCCAGGCTCGTCGCCGCTTTTGTGTCTCCTTTTCCGTCGTAGTTGTCGGTGGCCGAGTAGGAAGACCGACACAGGAATGAAGGTAGCACGCTTGTGCAGGTACGGAGGGGAGCAGCCAGTGGGACAGCAGAAACTAGAAACACTAGAGTAAATTAGAACGAGATATATATTGCACAGAATGTATACAATACTTAACTTTTACATAGATCAGTACTGCAGACTGCTGATACATAGTTGAGCTAGAGGCCTGCCTAGTGCCTATCCGATAGCCAAGTCTTCACTGGTGCCTATCTGATTCCGAAGTGGTAACTGGTTCCTATTTCAGTCCCAAGTGAACGATGTCGTTCAGTGGTGGCCACGAGCGGAGTTGTAGCAGAGGGCGCTCGTGGCTGACGTCGTAAGAACGCCGCGCCGCGCCGTGCATGGCGGCGCGCGGCGAAAGTAGGTGGCGCGCACTTTGGACTTCTGCGACACCACAATCAGCTTGTCTGATAATTGGCGGAATCGAACCGCGACTCTTTACGGGCCGGATCACAAACAGTCCGCTCCACTCCTCGGAGTGGAGAATGAAAAGAATGAGGGTTTTTTTTTTTTTTTTTTTTTTTTTTTTTTTTTTTTTTTTTTTTTTTACTTAGTGTGTTAAGAGTTGGCCGTGGTGTTGCAGCCGGGCTGTTCGAGGAGGGCGCCGGGCCGGAGCTGCCGTTCGCCTTCCAGTCGGCGGTGGACGCCATCAACCGGCAGACGGCGTCGTGGGCGCCGCAGCAGGGCTTCAGGCCGATGCTGGTGCCCGTCCTGAGGACCGTCAGCCAAGGGGACAGCTTCGGCACCGGCCGCACAGGTCAGACCCGTTTGCCAGCAAGGCTGCTGAAGCTCACCGTCCAGATGCGTGTTCTATGTTAACCGGGCTCCCTATAAAGGTGCGGACACATCGGCCGTCACCCGGAGAACGAAATGTACCATTGAAATAACTGTAGGCCACACGTGACCAGTGGAGCAACCAAGATTTTTTTCAGAGGGGGGGGGGGGGCACTCGTATATAATGATATATTTTGACATTGAGTGCTGAGGCACACATATTATATACATACATACATCCATGCATGCATACTTACATATACATACACATATAATTAATTGTGTAGCATGTTATATTAACCAACGTGAAATTCGTTTATGGAATATAAATGCTATATGTTTCAGAAGTAGAAATGTGCAATTTTAAATGTTTAAACCTAGTATTTTATTAATTTTCATTTATTCAATGAAGAAATGTTCCAGCCATTGGTTCCTCATAGGAACAATAAACACAAAGTTAGCTTAGGTAAACAAACAGTGCAATAATTTACAAAGTTCAAACAAAATAATACGTATTAAAAGACAAAAAATTAATATAAACTATTGGACAGAAAAAATACTATTTAATATAGAGAAGAAATGTAAAATGATATATCATAACCCTTAGATTAGTATAAGATTATACATTGCTGTTATTTAGTTATTCTCTTCTTTATATATATTGTCGCCAGAATTTTTAGACTATATTTCAAACTGCACCTGATTGACATAGCATTAGAAAAATCTTTTATTACAAACAACAACAATTTCGGAAATAAAAACAAACTCAAATTTTTTTTTTTTTTTTTTTTTTTAGTTATCTAAAATATTGTACAATACACATAGCCTACTCAAAGTAAATGTCTTGAATAAAAAATTGGTACCTGCTGCCGTAATTTGGGAATGATTTTATTAATCTAATGATTCTAACAATCAATATTTAAGTACAAAACACCATGTTACGACCGTTTTCGCTGTATACGTTAGCTTAAAGCATACTAAAAGGTATCGTCCGAGAGTCCGACGACCGGTATTTATCGGACTTTTATTGTAAAAAAAATAAATAAATAAATAAAATAAAACCTATTAAATTTTGGGGAGGGCCAGGGCCCGGTGGGCCCATAGCTAGTTGCGCCTATGCACGTGACCCGGGCCGGGCGCGGACCGTGCACGGAACGGCAACGGACCGGGAGCGGACCGTGCACGGAACGTCAACGGACCGGGAGCGGACCGTGCACGGAACGTCAACGGACCGGGAGCGGACCGTGCACGGAACGTCAACGGACCGGGAGCGGACCGTGCACGGAACGTCAACGGACCGGGAGCGGACCGTGCACGGAACGGCAACGGACCGGGAGCGGACCGTGCACGGAACGGCAACGGACCGGGAGCGGACCGTGCACGGAACGGCAACGGACCGGGAGCGGACCGTGCACGGAACGGCAACGGACCGGGAGCGGACCGTGCACGGAACGGCAACGGACCGGGAGCGGACCGTGCACGGAACGGCAACGGACCGGGAGCGGGCCGGCCGGAATTCACAGAGTTTAATTTTTCACGTTCCGGGCACGGACGACGGGACGGTATCGTTTCTCAACCGTGGAGGACTGTTGTAAGAAATGGACGCGGAACAATTAATAGAAGAAGTTCGTAAGTTTCCAGTAATTTACGACCAGACAGACGAGAAGTACCGGAATATCGATTACAAGGACAAAGTATGGAAGACACTTGCAGCAGATTTGCAAGCCAAAGGGATAAGATAAAAATTATTAAAGTTTCAAACCAGAAAAATACATATTTAGTAATGTAAAAATTCTACAAGTTTTAATACTAGACAAATATTAATATCATATAAATGGATTCTTCCGTCGCTTCTTGGTAGAACGCTTCCATGTTTAAGGTTGAAAACAAACTGTTTTTGTTCTACTAAATTTTGTTTATTTACTAACTAGTTTTCGGCTTATTAGGCCATCGTCTGGTAAAATGTTGACATGCGTCGACAAAGACGCTATTGCTTGGTTCTCAAAGCTGGTAAAACAAAGATACAATACACAGATTACTTGGTCTTTGGATATAACATTTGTTGGAATTACAAACAATATCTGTTGCCACGCAGAATTTTGTTCACGTAATCAGTGGCCTCCTTAACATTTTTACATTGTAATTAGCGAGTGAACAGGGTGAAACACTTTACATTTCAAATATTTATGATTTAAAACTATGTTAACATTATTGACACTGTGGCATATGTTGGGATCATCACTTAAGGTGTACATTAAATTCGTTTTCTACACTGATTTTACATTTTACTTATTTGACAGCATGTGGTAAGATACACATATTTAAATTACATTACATATCACTGTGCAATTTATTATATATATTGTTTTATCTTAAAGTCTAAAAGTAAACATGGGGATTCTACCTGTGACATTAAGTTGGTCTGTGGTAGGTAGCTGTTTTGTTTACATCATGTGAAGTTTAACAGTGGGGATGTGTTCAACTGTACCTAGTCATTTAGTACTAGCTGGGGATTTTTGGCTAAATGTTTCTTTATTTCCAGTGCTTCTAACAGGTTTAGTTTTCTGCCTTTGTTGGCTACTGTGTGGACCTGGTAGTTGTGTCCTTTCAGAACATGATCAGCAAAGGTAGAGTCTGTTTTCTGTAATCTCCAGCTACGTTCATGTTCACTCAGTCTAATTTGAATTGCCCTGCCTGTCTGACCTATATACAGTTTGCTGCAGTCATTGCATATTATTTTATAAACCCCACTGTTTTTTGTGCCTTTGCTGTTAAATATGATGTTAGCTGCAGTGCTTCTTACATAAAATATGTTCTGTATTTACATGATTTGAGAATTCTGGCAATTTTGGTAGATAATTTTCCTTGGTCTTAGTAATGACTGTTTCTGAAGTGGGGGAATAGAGGAGGGGTAGGATTTTCTTTCTTTGTTTTCTTTCTAAAATGTTATCTATTAGTTGAGGTCTATAACCATTGTTGCATGCAATATATTTAATGGTATTTACTTCTGTTTGAAAATCTTGTATATTAATATACTTTTTTATTTCGCAAACAATTTTTTTTTTTTTTTTTTTTGCTTTATGTCATAGGCGACATGTTCTATTCATCCCATTCCAAACTCGCTTGTGAAGAATTGAAGAATTTTTTTAGTTGGTCTCGTACGTAGAATGCAGTATCTGATGATCTCCCACGAACTCGTGGTAGCTTTCTAAGATTTGATGCTCTTTTTGACCCTCCAGCAGTTTCCTTTTGATCCATTCTCTGTTCGGGCACTGTGTTCAAATGTTTGTTAAGCTTATGGGACTTAACTACGGGTCATCAGTCCCTAAACTTACAAACTACTTATGTACTACTTACGAACTAGGACGGCACAAATATCCATGCCCGAGGGGGGATTCGAACCCCCGACCGTAGTGGCCGTGCTGACCGTGACTGGAGCGCCTCAGTCAGTTCGGCCACATTTGTACCTTCATTAAGTACTCAAAGTAGGGCAATTTTAGAGATTGTATGCACGTTCTTTGATAGGAAGAAGGAAGGAAGGAAGGAAAATTAGGGTTTAATGTTACGTCGACAGCGAGGTCATTAGAGGCAGAGCTCTACGTTGGAATGTGTGGGTAAGGATGGAAAGGAAATCGGTTGTGCCCTTTCAAAGGAACCATTAGCCTGCAGTGATTTAGGGAAATCACGGAAAACCTACGTCTGGACGGCCGGAGGTGGATTTGAACCACCGTCCTTCCGAATGCAAATCCAGTGTGTTACCAATGCGCCACCTCGCTCAGTTGATGGGAAGAAAAACATCAACGTTCGATTGTTGCTTTACGCCAACAAAGACTTTTATGAAGAGTGAGTTAGAAAGCTAAGGTCCTGGAAACGCTTACAAACAACACGTAGTGTTCAGGACTTCCCTTACTGGTCGCCCTAAAGCAACTACTGCGCCAGACTACCGGTGTCTATGACTTCTCCCCCGAAGGAACCCTGGCCAGACTTGTGTCATGATAATGACTTTGTGCCATCTGAAGGAGTCAAGCTATACTGCACGAAACAGGTTACCACTACGACCGTTTTGTATTCTAGACGGCCATGGAGAGGCCCAGACCCTAAACCTAGACACCAAACTACGTGGTACAGGCGGACCGAAATTTATCGGAACTACACTATGGAAAATTGGCAAAACTTTCTCAACACTGATGAATACAGCAATTTTTGATACAAGATGACCGTCGATAACGTATGTAGGCGATCTAGTACAAAACCACCCAGAGACAAGGCCTCACGACAGCCCGTGACACGTCGCACCGATCAAGCCGCGATCGCCAGCTTACTGGCTGGCCGCTGTGGCACAACCCGTCCTGTAGCTTCCAGCTAGTTAGCTTACTGGCTGGCCGCTGTGGCACAGCCCGTCCTGTAGCTTCCAGCCAGTTAGCAATCTCGGCCTGGTTGATGTGACGTAACAGGGGTTGTTGTAAGGCCTTGTCTGTAGGTGGCGTTGCATAGTAATGCTGAATACCAGCGGCGAACCATCATAAGGTGGCGGATCAATGATGTCCTATATAGGTATCATATGGGGCATTCGGATGCTATTGTTGCCCATCAGTAGTAAGCTCAAGGCTCCACATTATAGGGGTGACATCCTCCATCCCATCGTTGAAGCGTTTAATCAGAATTTCACGGAAGTATTTTAGTTTTTGGACCGCAGCTTCCGAGTTTATCGTCAAAAATTTCATCAATCAAAATGATCAAATGTTTGTAAATCTGTCGTTATCAGTCCCTAGGTATACAAACTATTTAAACTAACTTAAAGTACCCTAAGGTACACACACACACACACAAACAATTTCTCGTGTACACCTTCGACAAAGCTTGCTATATAGTCAATCCCATCAATCTCCAAGCGACAATTCTTCTCAATCAGGAAATCAAAGACAAAAATCTCTCTATCGACAAAATCTTGCCCTACCAAGATTAGACAAATGTTTCATTTTCTCCCTGAACGTTTATCATGGTTTGTATCCTGATGAATTTTTATTTACCAACTATTGCACCACAGCAACTTTTTTTGGATGAGTAAAAATTTATGTATTTATTTAAAAAATGGCTCACTTATCGCTCCAGTGACATTTCCTAAAATTTCTTTAATACAATATTGTATTAGCACGTCTGCTTTTTCTGTGCATTTATGTGGTCCCAGTGTTCTCGTATATCAATCCCAAAATTATATCTTTGTAACTAAGTTGCTAATGTTTGACTGCCCCCAACCTTTACTGCCACTGTCATTGTAGGGCAGTTTAATAGGTTTGTAGTGACGGTGAGTGTTTCGTCTACAAATTGAACACAATTTATCGCTGGATTCTAATGCCTCCACTGCGCTTCCCTGCCCGTGTTATGTATTGTCCCTGAGGGTTGAAAAATATTTCTGTTTTGGTTAAACAGTGGCTGGTTAGTTCGGTTATTCTCCACTGTGAATATTGAAAAATTGTTTTGTACTTAATTCAAGTTATTTTGGCCATTCTGACGCCTCATTGCTATTCCCGTTATTAAAATAGCCAGGAACGCACTTCGCAAACATCAACTCTTCCAATACTAGAAGGAGTAGGAGAAACAATGACAAGTGGTTCAGTGACGTTTGCACAGCTGATGTAGGCCTACGACCGACAATCACGGCGCACGTATCAGCTAAGCGCCCGTGATTGTTGTCGTTATACTGCGTGAAGATGTTGCCTGATTCGAACTTTAGCATTATGATGTATACTATCGTTTTTGTCTTGTACCTTCAAGTCTTCATTTGTAGAATCAATTGATTCTAAAACAGATATAAATTAGTTGCCGAGGACTGTCCAAGTTTTTCCCTAGTATGTATGGAGAGTTTTCCTTCCAAAATTCTGAGAACATCACTGTGTGCTACTAGTTCGTCCCAGAAACGTGTATCATTTAAATACTTTTCGAAATATTTTATTGTATGGTTCAACTTATTTCTTTTTTTTAGTACATAATGAGTGTAGTAGTAGTAGTAGTAGTAGTAAGTTAGATAACCACAAAGTGTCTGACAATACTGTTTGATACCAGACGGAGTAAAGAATCCAAAAGGATCATCTACAAAAAATGCACCGTTCACCGTTGAAACCTCACCCATAACTCATTAAAGCCCAATTCAATTCTAGAACTGCATTTTCAAATTGTTGTGAAGTGCTGAGACGACTCTGCCGTCTCTGCTGCTTCACCGTTTACGAAACATGTGATGTACTGTATCTTTTGCTGTTCGGATGAAATTTTAGGTAATATTCCTCTAAAGGATTTTACAAATACATATTTCAAGAATAGGATAGGAGTTTTGGGCGCACAGCACCTAGGTCCTCAGCGCCCGAAAAAATTTAAGAACGAGTGTGAACAAAATCCATGATAAAACCAGCAATAAAAGTAAGAGAAGTCCAGAGAAGTGTGTGCGGCTGAAGTAAAACACAAAAAGGGCAAACTGCAGGCGAAAGTCACAATATTACCCCATGGGAAACGTTGGAGCGGTAATTAAAACAACTAAGCAAATATAGAAAGATGAACATATTTTCTCTGTGGCATAAACACTTGTATTTCCGGTGCACACACATTTTTATCATCACTTGAAATACGTTGTTTAACATTTACCTGCATGGTTGTTATTATTCTTTACTTGTCTCTTAATGTAAATCCATTATTCGCCAGCCGCGGCGGAGCGGCTGAGCGCTTTGAGGCGCCATGCTATGATGCACGAGGCCGTTGCCCGTCGGGGCATGTTTGTGCCGTCTTTAGTGTAAGTTGTTTGTAGGTTTAGGAATTGATGATCCTGCAGTTAAATCCCTTAAGCTCTACAAACATTTGAACATTATTCGCCAAGCTTGTTTATTTGTGTCACTGTTTGTTCTTGTCACTTAGGTATATCTTGTGTGTCTTTTGTATCTTTTCTATTTCAGTTTGTTATATGGTTCAGTCCTTATACTGTCCTTTTTCTTTAAAAATCCATCTACTTGTTTTTTTTCTGTTAACTACTTTAATTACAACCCGTTGAACTGTAGGCTGTTATGTTCTTTGTTTTAACTGTAGTGTACTCAAGTCATCTGTTAATTGTCGTATCTTCTCTGGCATTCCTAGTACTGTATGTCGTAGTTATTAAAGATCATTATTTCATGTAAATTGACTTATATCACTTCAATTACCTAATTTCCTACTTCTGTTTTCAGTTGAGTTACTTTCGTAATTGGTGTAGGCCCTAAGCTACCAAACTGCTGAAGTCCCTGAACTTACACACTAACTAAACTGACTTACGCTAAGGACGTCACACACCATACACCCAAGCCCGAGAGAGGATTAGAATCTCCGACGGAACCGGCCACGCAATCCGTGATATAGCGTCTTGCTTCAGTTTCGGTGTATTAAATTCCCCAGACAAACCTTCTGAGTGTTAGTATTCTGGACATCTTTAGACATTGCTGTTCTTTAGATAAGTCATCGACTTGGGTATTAATATTGTGTTGTTCTTTAGAGAAGTTATACATGTGCTAGTTTAGATGTTGGTACATTTTAGCCATCAAAGTTTGTAAGTCTTTTAACATTTATGTAATCGTGGGGGTGATAATTTCTGCTACAGATGCACTTTCACTTACTGAGTGTGACGAAATGTCACTTGGTACAGTAGCAGCATCTCTACACGAACACTTTCTGCCTTTCTATCCCGTACGGTATTTACTGCGTTTTCGTCATCTGTACTACGCGTAGTTACTGTTTAAATATTATGTTACCAAATCGTTACTAGAATCTCGTGAACATACATACTCTTCCTCTTTTAAGTTCACACACGTTTTGACAGATGACGTTCGTGAAAAGCTTACTACTAGTATCGATGGTCGAAACTACTATCATAGCCTCTATTACTAGCAATGAATGTCCGTTTTAAATTTTTTTCTCCTGTCCCTTTCTTTCGTTGAACTCATTTCTAAGAGTTACTTTCTCCTCCGACTATTATTTCTTTGGTCACAGTTTCAGTTACGTACATGTATTAGAGAAATACATGAATAGTATCTATATTGTTAGCATTGTTGCATAAATTAACAATAATAGTCATAAAAATATTTTTTGGTCGTCGACAACGTCAGCTGGTAAAAAAAAAAAAAAAAAAAAAAAAAAAAGAGAGAGAGAGAGAGAGAGAGAGAGAGAGAGAGAGAGAGAGAGCGAGCGCGAGAGAGCGAAGAGAGAGCGCAGAGAGAGCGAAGAGAGAGAGCGAAGAGAGAGAGCGAAGAGAGAGAGCGAAGAGAGAGTAGAAAGAGTAAAGAGAGTAGAGAGTGTAGAGAGTAACATTAGGTTGAAACTTTTCGATCTTACAGATAAGTAAAACTTTCTCGCAACGATTGACTGTACACTGGAGGCGCCGATTTTCTTCGTTATTTTGATCTGGAGAGAAACTATAAATGCGTTTACAATTAAAAAATAAATATTTCCATGATTGCAGTTTTTCGCTTCGACCCAATATATACCAGTTCAGACAACATTTAATGATGTTGTGTACTCATCACGTTGTAGTTTTGGTAGTCACGCCACCATTCTACGGACTGTACAGTGTGTTTTTATAGTGGTAAATAATTTAATCCTCAGATTTAATGGTAAAATTAATTATTTCTCATAATGGCAGAATGACATATCAACAACACAAAGGAGCAATTAGTCTATCGATTGCTCATAATGGACGACGTTAAACTAAACCAAAACAAAAACAGATCAACAATACGATATTATCTTTCTTCTGTGGTGAAAATTTTCATCTGTTACTTTGCGCGTATGCAAAGGCTCATCCTAACACAATTACGAAATAAAATTGTATTTGTGTCATTACAAGCTCCACATTAATTGGGGGAAGTCTTGATACAAAAATGGAGACATTATATTGGAAACTATGGACGACTTACGAATCTCTTCTACGAAGAATTGGAGCTTTTCTCAAAGCCAGTGGTGGACCGACTCCTTGCTAATAATATTGTATCTGCGTTAGGTGTTCATATTACTTTGTCTACCGCGTTGTACTCATGCGTACTCTAGATAAGCATGCATAGGGAAGCATTGACTCATACCACCACTCTTGTCAGTGTCACCATAGCAACCAATACTCCATCCGACACTCGTGTCCCTCCACCAAGAAACATAGCACCGTCCACGTGTTTACAAAACACCATACACGTTCTTATAGCGCAAGATACAACCCACACAGTGCCGGTACCAAATTCTTGATTCTTATTTCACTTTTCCTTCTTCCCTTTCCTACGAGCAACTGGTCCAGATATTCAAAATTAGATCCGACTCAAGCTTAAAAGGTTTCATTCGACTAGCGTGAACTATGGACGACCTAGTTGTCAATTGAAACTTAACATTGACAGGTAAAGTCTCAAAAACTTCGCGAAGTCCACCGTAATTCGTGACAAACTTCTTCGCCTTTTCTCGTTTATGGGAAGGATAGGATTATCAATTGTCCAACTTTATATAGAGGTGAAGTCCCAATGCATCTCACAGATTCCTCCTGCCATTCCCGCTTTTGTATTTACTTTCCCCCATTTTGATCAAATCTACTGCTGTTGTCATCTTTTCTCATATACAGCCTCGTATTGTGGCTACCCTATGCTGGTATGGAATTTTGAGTTGTAAGCTAACTGTACTAGTTCAGATATACGGATCACATACTCTGCTGAGACTACGCAGAAACTTACTCAGAACTGCGCAAAAAACTACATAAAAACAAGAAGTTTTTGTTATAGAATGAACAAGCAGGACAAATGAACTTCATAATACATCGATTACAAAGAAAATTAAACAATACTCTCAGCTTTTACAGAAAAATACCGCAACAGACAATAACCGGCAATCATCTACAACCACGTACAGTACCAAACAACAAAACAGTTATCAGATATACGCTCCACAAATTAAACACAAAACCAGTTGGCAACCAACTACAGCAACAAGCAAGACAATTCAAATGGCAGAAAATTATAGACCAAGATTATCTAGTTAAAAACAGGCTACGAAAATGCAATAATACATAAAACTGTGAACACAACAGAAATTCAGGGAACCACAACACCCAGCATAGACACATCAATGACAACACTAGAGCACTACAACGATACAACTGAACTCAACAGACCAGCTATTTCACTCAAACATACAGAAACAGATACACTTAATTGGAAAAAATCATAAGGTACAAGGAATACAGTAAAACTAGCTTAACAGAGCAATAAGTCAGTACCGAAATGTTTAGAGGAGGAGAATAATATTGACGATGTAGTACAAACTAGAATGTTATTTTCAATCTGCAGCGGAGTGTGCGCTTATATGACACTTCCTGGCAGATTAAACCTGTATGCTGGAACCGTGATTTGAACCTGGGATCTTTGCCTTCTGCGGGCAAGTGCTCCACCAATCGAGCGACCTCGGCACGCTTCTCGGGCCGTCCTCACAGCTTTACTTCAGCCAGTACCTCGCCTTCTACTTTTCAAACTTCACAGAAATTCTCCTGCGAAACAGGCGAGGTACTGCTAGCGGTAGTAAATGTGTAAGGATAGGCCGTGAAGAATGCCGCGATAGCTCAGTTGATGCATGGCTCAGCGCGCTGAACGCCCCGTAATAAAAATAAAATAAAATAACTGACCTAAGATCACATCCAACAACAACGAACAAACGGGATCGGGCGACCGCAAGGAACAGAACTACACACCAAGCCAAAGAGAAAAAAAAAAAAAATAAAAAAAAAAAAATAAAAAATAAAAAAAAAAAAAAAAAAATAAAAATAAAATAAAATGGGTTGGAGGGAAGGCAAAGGATGCAGGTTCGAATCCCGGTTCCGGTACACAGTTTTAATCTGCCAGGAAGTTTCGTACCAAAAACTAGTTCCCATAAAAGTATACACTTCCAGAATGAAACTTCACTCTGCAGCGGAGTGTACGCTGATATGAAACTTCCTGGCAGATTAAAATTGTGTGCCGGAACCGGGACTCGAACCTGGGACCTTTCCCTTTCGCGGGCAAGCGCACTACCGACTGTGCTATCCCGACACGACTCACGATGCCGCCTCACAACTTTACTTCTGCCAGTACCTCGCCTCCTACTTTCCAAACTTCACAGAAGCTCTCCTGCAAACACGCAAGACTAGCACTCCTGGAAGAAAGGATATGGTGGAGACATGGCTTAGCCACAGCCTAAGGGATGTTTCCAGAATGCCCGCGAAAGGCAAAGGTCCCAGGTTCGAGTCCCGGTTCCGGCACACAATTTTAATCTGCCAGGAAGTTTCATATCAGCGCACACTCCGCTGCAGAGTGAAGTTTCATTCTGGAAACATCCCTTAGGCTGTGGCTAAGCCATGTCTCCACCATATCCTTTCTTCCAGGAGTGCTAGTCTTGCGTGTTTGCAGGAGAGCTTCTGTGAAGTTTGGAAAGTAGGAGGCGAGGTACTGGCAGAAGTAAAGTTGTGAGGCGGCATCGTGAGTCGTGTCGGGATAGCACAGTCGGTAGTGCGCTTGCCCGCGAAAGGCAAAGGTCCCAGGTTCGAGTCCCGGTTCCGGCACACAATTTTAATCTGCCAGGAAGTTTCATATCAGCGCACACTCCGCTGCAGAGTGAAGTTTCATTCTGGAAACATCCCTTAGGCTGTGGCTAAGCCATGTCTCCACCATATCCTTTCTTCCAGGAGTGCTAGTCTTGCGTGTTTGCAGGAGAGCTTCTGTGAAGTTTGGAAAGTAGGAGGCGAGGTACTGGCAGAAGTAAAGTTGTGAGGCGGCATCGTGAGTCGTGTCGGGATAGCACAGTCGGTAGTGCGCTTGCCCGCGAAAGGCAAAGGTCCCAGGTTCGAGTCCCGGTTCCAGCACACAATTTTAATCTGCCAGGAAGTTTGAAGTATACACTTGTTGTACTACATAATCAAGATTACTAGTCGAAAGAAGCAATGAAGCAAGATGAAGACGTGATGAGTATTTCTTCCCAAATGTATCAACATCGTCGTACATCGAATCGAGTGAAATATTGCCCTTGGACCATTGCCACTGCAAAAAACAAGCAGTTAAAGGTATTATGTGCTCGATTTGTACAATCATGCATCATTTTAACAATATGAACGCAGACCCAGTGGTAAGTTGTGGTTCTGCACGAAGTGTAGCAGACTTGGTCTAATTGAGAAACGTAATATGACGAACAGCACAAACAAAATGTTTGCAGTATTATTCGAAGAGACGGGTTTTAAAACACGAGTGCGACAAATTCATGTAGCAGAAAGCAGAGAGTGCAGAGGATTTCACAGTGAGCTGCACTCAGGTACCAGAACTTAACAGCCAAATAAACTCAAATTACAGCGAGGTAAAAACGTGCGAGGAAGTAAACATAAATAACGTCATACGCGTAGTGTACAAAACGAAGGTAAATTTCCGGCGTGGAAAAGGTAATTGACCGCCAAAAACAGTCGTCAACACAATCGCATATTAAAAATTTTAAACTGGGGACACATAACAAATCCACCTATTCTGTTAAAAAACAAATAAGAACGACTAAGTGAAACAATGGAGATACTGCGCCCAGGGAGATGATGCAGTTGTTGCTGCTACCCCGTACATTCGTAAACCTCAAGATATATCCAGTTACAGCAAAAAACTCATGATCATTTGATGAAAATTTACATTCTAGCTGATAGCCTTGTCAGTGGTATCGCCTCTCGTATTAATGAGGCGTCAGTTGTGAAGATTGAGTTTCGTCAAGACACGGGCATCTCTGTCAGAAATAAGTAAGCCGGCCGCGGTGGCCGAGGGGACTGAGGCGCTTCAGTCACGGTCTGCGCGGCCACTACGGTAGGGGGTTCGAATCCCCCCTCGGGCATGGATATTTGTGCCGTACTTAGTCTTAGCTAGTTCATAAGTAGTTTGTAAGCTTAAGGACTGATGACCCCGTAGTTAAGTCCCATAAGTTCTACAAACATTTGAACATTTTAGAAATAAGTAAGACTGTCCACTCTGAGGAAATTATGAAGTTATGCTCAAACGCTCAAACGATTTTATGTATCTGTTTGGAAGCTCTAACGATATGTGTACAAAATGAATCATCCACAGCTTGTAAAGAATTGAAAAAGCGCCTAGTTAATATGCCATACACCAACATTATCTTTGTGAATGTTCCCTTCCTCTATGATATCCCGCATCTGTCGTAAATAAACAGTGCTGCTAACTAACGGTTTTATAGTATATGTAAACAATTAAAAATTATTGTCTTTTGAAATTAGTGCCATTGGCACAGATTTCAAGTTTCACAGGACTTCACATGAACGAGATAGAGAAGAAAATTGTATCGCATAACTTAATGGAAGAAATCAGTGGGCACCAGCAAACATTTATATGCACCGAAAGAAGTAGCAGTAATGACACAAAAATCAGTATCTGCAGGCACAACACAAGAAGCACCACCACCACCACCACCACCACCAACAACAACAACAACAACAACAAAAGTAGCAGCAACAGCAGCAGCAGCAGCAGCAGCAAAAACGACACAAATAGTATCTCTCCACCAGTAACATCAGTAATGGGGAAATTGCCAACACTAGCAATTGCAGCAAAGACAGCTAGTGTACAAAGAGTCATTTCATCCTCAGCAGAAACAGCACTAGGCAAAGAAGAGAGAGAGAGAGAGAGAGAGAGAGAGAGAGAGAGAGAGAAATGAAAACAGTACCAACAGTGCATCCATCAACACTAACAAACAGTAGCAGCAGCTGCAAATTCAGATACAACAGCAGCAATACAGTACAGTTTGAGGCGAAGCCAAAAACCAAGAACATCTGCTTTGTTCAGTAAGATTTTTTTTTTTTTTTTTTTTTTTTTTTTTTTTGTTTTTTTTTTTTTTTTTTTTTTTGTTGCTTTAATCCAAGAAAAGAAAACGACAGTGCCTATTTAACCTACAAGCTTTGTTAATACACAGGTGGGAATAAAATCTGCAGATGTCACCCAACAATCTCAATACAGTTTCCAGATCATCCATCAAAACAAGGAAATAAACACAATGATTAAAATGTGTTAACAAACCAAACGTTTTAGTTATTACAGGGCACTGGAATCGCGAAGCAAAAATTCCCGCTGTCCACCCATTAACGATGAATATACACTCGTCTGATAGTTTACAATGTTTGGAAAAAGTGGTAGTAATTATTGTACTATAGATGTAAGTTCTTTATATGTTGAAGGAGTCATTGAACTGTTTGCTATAAACTATGAATGGGCGTTTACAGACATCAATCTGTGCATATAGATACTTCTCTGGCTCAATCAACTGTTGGTAGAGATAGGTAGTAAATACTTTGGAAAAAATGGCTGGGTAAATATAAGAATAACTGGTGATATCAACATTGACACACTGTCCAATAAGTCCACAAACATTGAAAAATTACTGTGTGTTATAAATAACTTTCGTGTTAGAAAGGATAATTTTACTTTTTATCTATTAATAAGCCATAATCCCACCCCCATGAACCACAGACATTGCCAAGGTGGGGTGGCTTGCGTGCCTCAAAGATGCAGATAGCCGTACCGTAGGTGCAACCACAGCGGAGGGGTATCTGTGGAGAGGCCAGAAAAGTGTGGTTCCTGAAGAGGGGCAGCAGCCTTTTTAGTAGTTACATGGGCAACAGTCTGGATGATTGACTGAGCTGGCCTTGTAACATCAGCTAATGTGGCTTTGCCACACAGTTACTGCGAACGGCTGAAAGCAAGGGGAAACTACAGCCGTTACTTTTCCCGAGGACATGCAGCTATACTGTATGAACATATGATGATGGCATCCTCTTGGGTAAAATATTCCGGAGGTAAGATAGTCCCTCATTCGGATCTCCGGGCGGGGACTACTCAGGATGATGTTGTCATCAGGAAAGACAATACTGGCATTCTACGGATAGGAGCGTGGAATGTTAGATCCCTTAATCGAGTAGGAAAATTAGAAAATTTAAAAAGGGAAATGGATAGGTTGAAGTTAGATATAGTGGGGATTAGTGAAGTTCGGTGGCAGGATGAAGAGGATTTCTAGTCAGGTGAGTACAAGATTATAATTACAAAATCACTTGGTGGTATCACAGGAGTAGGATTAATAATGAATAAGAAAATAGGAATGCGGGTAAACTACTATGACCAGCACAGTGATCGCATTATCATTGTCAAGATAGATACGAAGCCAACACCGACAACAGTAGTACAGGTTTATATGCCAACTAGCTCTGCCGATGATGAGGAGATAGAAGAAATATATGAGGAACTAAAGGAAATTATTCAGACAGTTAAGGGAGAGGAAAACTTAATTGTGATGGGAGACTGGAATTCGGTAGTAGGAAAAGGAAGAGAAGGAAAAATAGTAGGTGAATCTGGACTGGGCAAAAGGAGTGAAAGAGGAAGCCGCCTGGTAGAATTTTGCACGGAACATGATTTAATCTTAACAAACACGTGGTTTAAGAATCACAAAATAAGGTTGTATACTTGGAAGAGACCAGGAGACACCGGAAGGTATCAGAAAGATTTTATAATGGTAAAACTAGATTCCGGAACCAAGTTATAAACTGTAAGACATACCCAGGGGCAGATATAGACTCTGACCATAACTTGTTAGTCATGAACTGTTGGCTGAAACTGAAAAAACTGCAGAAAGGTAGGAAAATAAGGAGATGGGACCTAGATAAATTGAAGGAACGTGAAGTTCTGGAGAATTTCAGAGGGAGATTTACGCAACAATTGACAGAAACAGGGGGAAATAAAACAGTAGGAGAGGAATGGGTAGCATTGAGAGATGAAATAGTGAAGGCAGCAGAGGACAAAATAGGTAGAAAGGCAAGACCTACAAAAAATCCTTGGATATCACAGGAAATACTAAATTTAATTGATGAAAGGGGAAATAAAAAATGCAGTAATTGAAACAGGCAAAATGGAGTACAGACGACTAAGAAATGAGATTGACAGGAAATGCAAAATGGCTAAGCAGGAGTGGCTAGAAGCCAAATGCAAATCTGTAGAAGAATGTATAAGAAGGGGAAACGTAGATACCGCCTACAGGAAAATAAAAGAGACATTTGGGGACAAGAAAAGCAACTCTACGAATATCAAGAACTCAGATGGGAAACCAGTTCTCAGCAAAGAAGGGAAAGCTGAAAGGTGGAAAGAGTACATAGGGCAGCTCTACAAAGGAAATGAACTTAGAGACGATGTTGTCGGAAGGGAAGAGGAAGTAGATCAAGATGAAATAGGAAATACTATACTGAGAGATGAATTTGACAGAGTCCTGAAAGACCTAGGTCGCAACAAGGCCCCAGGAGTAGATAACATACCCTCAGAGCTACTAAAGTCTCTGGGAGATTCAGCCGTGACAAAACTATTTGAACTGTTGTGTAGTATGTATGAGACAGGCGAAATACCCTCAGACTTTAAGAAAAATGTAATAATCCCCATTCCAAAGAAATCGGGTGCAGACAGGTGTGAAAATTACAGAACCATCAGTTTGATAAGTCATGGTTGCAAAATTTTAACACGAATTTTCTACAGGAGAATGGAAAAGCTGGTAGAAGCTGACCTTGGGGAAGATCAGTTTGCATTCAGGAGGAACGTAGGAACCCAAGAGGCAATACTCACTTTACGTCTTATCTTAGAAGATAGATTAAGGAAAGGCAAACCTACATTTTTAGCTTTTGTAGATTTGAAGAAAGCGTTTGACAATGTTGAGTGGAATACACTCTTTCAAATTCTGAAGTCAGCATGGGTAAAATATAGGGAAAGGAGAGTTATTTACAACTTGTACAAAAGCCAGACGGCAGTTATTAGACTCGAAGGGCATGAAAGGAAAGCATCAGTTGGGAAGGGAGTAAGACAGGGTTGTAGCCTTTCTCCGATGTTATTCAATTTGTACATCGAGCAGGCGGTGAAGGAAAGCAAGGAAAAATTTGGAATAGGGATTAAAGTTCAGGGGGAAGAAATAAAAACATTGCGTTTTGCTGATGACATTGTAATTCTGTCAGAGACAGCAAAGGACCTGGAAGAG
Organism: Locusta migratoria; assembly: GCA_026315105.1. Taxonomy (NCBI): domain Eukaryota; kingdom Metazoa; phylum Arthropoda; class Insecta; order Orthoptera; family Acrididae; genus Locusta; species Locusta migratoria. The sequence continues at coordinate 405,354,312 of CM048745.1, forward strand.
CAGTTGAATGGAATGCACAGTGTGTTGAAGAGAGCGTATAAAATGAACATTAACAAGAGCAAAACAAAAATAATGGAATGCGGTCTTAGAAAATCAGAAGGAATTAGATTACGTAAGGAAACAATGAAGGTGGTAGATGAGTTTTGTTACTTGGGTAGTAAAATAACATGCGATGGTCGCAGTACAGAGGATACAAAATGCAGAATGGCATTGGGATGAAAAGCATTTTTGAAAAAGAGAAATTTGCTAACATCGAATATTAGTTTAAGTGTAAGGAAGTTTTTTCTGAAGGCATTTGTGTGGAGTGTTGCCTTGTACGGGAGTGAAACATGGACGATAAGCAGTGCGGACAGGAAGAGAATAGAGGCTTTTGAAATGTGGTGCTACAGAAGAATGCTGAAGATTAGGTGGGCAGATCGCATAACTAATGAAGAAGTACTGAACAGAATTGGTGAGAAAAGGAATTTTTGGCATACCCTGACCAAAAGAAGGTAGGACACATTCTTAGACATCGAGGAATCGTAAATTTAGCATTGGAGGGAAGTGTGTAGGGTAAAAATCGCAGAGGGAGATCAAGAGATTCGTATAGTAAGCAGATTTAAGTGGATGTGGGTTGCCGTTCTTATGAGGTGATGAAAAGGCTTGCTCAGGATAGAGTAGGGTGGAGAGCTGCGTCAAACCAGTCTCCGGACTGAAGACCATAACAACAACAAGCCATAATCGTTCTATAATAGAATGCCAACATAATATTTCAAATATCTTTAATGAATATTTCTCTTCTGTTGCAAAATCTATGAATGACAAGTTCCATCCGAGCTCAAGAGTGAGGCTTCTGCAATTAATAACTTTACAAGGTTAGCAAGTTTCCTTGACACGTTGAAAATAGCCCAAGTAACATCAACTTTCAAAGAAGGTGACAGACTGAAAATTAAAAACTATAGACCAATCTCTATCTTACCTGTCTTCTCAAAGTTTGTAGGAGAGGTCTTATATAATAGATACATCACATTTTCACATAAACCTAACGGAATCTCAGAAAACCAGAATTGTTTCATTACAACAATTCAAATTTAACAGCTGCCGCACAATTTTTGTCGAGATAATGAAGTAATACGTGACAGGTATATGTCTTGATCTTGCGAAGGCATTTGTCTGTGTGAATATAGAGATACTCATCCATACGTTATGTAACTGGGGAACCGGAGGCATTCCTCTTGATCTAATTAAACTTATATTACTAACAGAAAACAATTTGTACTTCTAAGAATGTCATGTGGCTCACACATATCTAATGTTACTGATATAAAATACGGGGTGTACGTTTGGCACTGGGACTCCCCCTCCTCTTTAGATAACTATGTTAATGACATGAAATATTTTTCTCAAAATTCAAACATAATTCTGTATGCTGATGACATACCTATCGTGTGCAAGCGTAAAGATTATGGCCAGTTAGAGATATTGTGTTAGTCTCTCACAAACGAAATATTTCAGTTTTTCAATGAAATCCATCCAGTCTCAGCTCTAGAAAATTAGCAGTAATGGACTTCAACTCCACAATGCACACCGACGTTTAAATTCAGTTGTGCGTTGGAACAGACATTCCCATAAAAATGCGTAACGTTTCTAGGAACAATTTCAAGAAGCACGTCAGTGGGATATAAATATTGACATTCTGACAAACAAAATTGCTAAAAATATATTTACAATGAAATTGCTGACCAAATACTACAATGATACACATGTACTTCAGACTTCCTAACATGCGCTGATATCATCCAAAACTACGAAATATAAGTGAATCGGTCGGTGGAGAAAGGAACTAAGTCACTTTTTGGTGATTTTCACTTATTTACAGAAATGTAGTCAACAGACCAAGATACACCTTACTGTGATGAAAGGAACTACCGGTATGTTTGGCTTCTTCCTGTGGGAAAAACATGAGATCAATTTTATAAGTGCTGAGGAGAAAGGAATCAAGTGAGTGACTTAGTTCCTTTCTCCGCCGCACGTCGCATCCCATCAGTAGATTTTACTGTCAGCGAGCTTGTACTACCAGGGTTGCCAGGTGTGGCGATTTTTCGCATTCTTGGCTACCTTTTTCTTAAAATAGTAGCCATTCTAGCTTTCTGGCGACTGGCGATTCAATTTGGCTAGTAAAAGACTAAGTTGGCGATTTAATGGCTACTTCATTTTACTTCATACAATCCGAATGTAAAGCAATTCCTCTTGAGACATTTCGTCAATGATACCGACTAAAAATCGGTAGAATGCTGAGTGAACGTATCAGAAAAGTTAGATGAAATGTCTGCAGGTATGCTATCTTTGATCTATGGGAGAGTGTCACAGAGATGTAAAGAAACTGAACTTGCAGAGTCATGAAGACTGCCATTGTGAGACGAACTCTTTGCTTCACACTTCACTGTGATTAGCAATGGTTTGCAGAATATAAATGTGGATGTACAACACACGATAATTTCTCTGTCGTTCTAATGGCTGATTTTTCAGTGTTATTACGAATTCAAAAAATGTTCAAATGTTTGTATAGCTTATGGGACTTAACTACGGGTTCATCAGTCCCTAAACTTACAAACTTCTTACGAACTAACTAATACTAAGGACGACACAAATATCCATGCCCGAGGGGGGATTCGAACCCCCGACCGTAGTGGCCGTGCAGACCGTAACTGGAGCGCCTCAGTCCCCTCGGGCACCGTGGCCGGCCCCTGAATTTCAGGATTATTATTGTCGAGTCATATGACATAATTACCATTAACGTAATAAAGTTAACTGATTAAAATTGCGATAATCGGCATTTTACTGATGAAAAAGATGGCTATATTTTGGCATTTCATTGGTATAAAGATGGCTATATAGTGGCATTTAATTAATAAAAAGATGGCGATATTTTGGCTACTTTTTGTTTAAAATTTGGCGACAGAGCTCTAGAAAAACCTGGCAACCCTGTGTACTACACCAGCTACATGCTAGATGGCGTTGGTCGTGGCATGCAGGTGTAGAATGCACAACAAAACAGTAATTTGGCGCCAACTTCGTCAGGTGTAAAGATTATTGTTGACTGTTGTAAGTGATTGAATACCGTCTTTCTAAATGTCAAAAGGATATGTGTGGAAGAAATCCATGCATAACAAAAATTCCGGAAAATGTAATAAATTTGATAGTACCCAGTATCACAGCGTTCCCAGTCAAAGAAACTCACTTTGCTGGGAAGGAAATGAAATACCTAGATGCAAGCTTGGGTCTGAAAACTTTGCACGAAATCTTCCTTAAGAAATATCCAGACGTAAATGTGAAATACGACTTCTATAGGAAACATTTTCATGATAATTTCTAGTAGTGCGAATCTATATAAAAAGAATTAAAGATATTTTCGGACACTGATGAAACACATTCATAGAGAAGACAATGAGATTTTTTTTAATGAAGAGATTTAGAAATGGCTAACTTCAAGTGATAACTCAGTGTGATATGAACTATTCCGATCTTTGAATTCTATTAAAGAGTCGTTTTCATGTTCATCTGAAGATAATTTACCAATAAATTTGAGCTTTAATCCAAATATGTGTATCTTTGAATGTATTATACTCTCGAAAAGTACTAATTCCTTCGTTGACTGGAGAAAGAAACTATGTTACAAATTTCATTTTTTTTTTTTTTTTTTTTTTTTTTTTGTACTCTAACCATACATACTGTGGATGAAAATAATTTTTATATATTCTACAGAGTACACCAAATGTCGAAATTTTCAATGCAATCTGTTAAATAGTTTAATAATAAAAAGTTTTTTGTCTCTCCTGAAAAGTACAAGAAAGTGATATAGTTCCTCTCTCCACCGACCGATTCAAGTATGGTGTGGCACAACAAAAACAAATCTTTACAAAATTTTAATGTTATAATAGAAACGTGAAAAGGTAATTTAAGGTACAAACTGAAAAAATCATCCTGTTATCTATTCTCTAAAACTGGGATAATGAGTAAATAAGTAAATTTTTAAATCAATAATTTAGCCCCAAAACCTAAAGCTGAATGTAATCTCCGACTTAAACAATTACAAAACCAGAACCAAAGATAAGCTTCATCTCATAAGTCACAGGTCTGCACTTTATTCAGTGAAGGACTAAGGCTTCCAAATATATTACCAAGCTCTATCACATCATGTCTCATAAAAGTTTTTTAAATCTAACTTAGAAGAGTAATTATCTTTCTTTTGCACAGAATAAAGACAGTTTTACATCAGGTTCATTGTGAACGTTTTAGTACCTGTTGATACAGTTACCTAACTTAGGTCCTAAGTTATTTCCGAAATAGCTAATCAAAAATAGAGGATATACACTTTTGTTGTGAGGAAAGGGAACTATATATCCTACATACAGTGGCGTAGCTATCATAGAGCTAGGCGGGGCAGTGCCCCGGGGCCCCGAGCTCAATGGGCCCCTTGGCCTACGACGTTCGAAAAAAGTTACCGTAGATCCTTGAACACTTTCATGTCCCCCAATTACTTCTGTATATAATAATTTAGTGGAATGAAGGTTTTCCGACTTTGAGGTTTGTTGGTCAGGGTTCAAAAAGTTCAAACGCACGAAGTGAAATCCAAAAATTATTCGCACGCCAGAATATAAAATAAGGTCCTTTGCTTGTCTGCTAAGACGTGGACCCTGCCATCGACAGCGTATTGTCGGTTGAAGTCGGAGTTGCCGTGCCTGCCAATCTCTGAATGGTGATGAATTACTAGCACAGTGTCTGACAGTAGACAGTTTGACCACATTTGAATATGAAATCTGTACAATGTATTATTACAGAACGGTATTATTATGGTAACTCAACTGTTTCTGTAGTGAATTCTCCTTGATCATAGATCCCAATTTCGTGCTGTAACCAATTGCACTCAAATTCGTGCAAGAAGAAGAGAAAATATGGTTAATTTGTCACAATAGTAAATTCTGCATTCAAGACACTACCCTGTACCCCATTGCCACTATAATAAGCGAATATGTCAACTTAGTTATTTTACTTATTACTTTTTCCTGGCCAGACAATATATATTTCATGAAGACTGGTAGGGGCACGGCTCAAACCAAAGTATTCCATCAAAATAAATCCGGCAACTTTCTTTTCTGAAACCACCCTACACGTATATTCCCCCTATTTTCCTTCTTTGATTGGGCTATCAACGAAATTAGGCTGATCGGTACGGAGCAATATCATAACAGCGATGAGTTTAGCGACAGTGAGTTGTCGGCACTGACAACAGTCCGCCTGCTGTCACCGCGGACTGACTGTTCCCGGTTTGCTTCGCGGCAGGGAGCCATGTTTACATGGTTAAGTAATACTTCTTCATTGTTTATTTTTTACTAGCTTATGCCTGCGACTTCATTCGCCTAGTATGGAGCAACTTCGGAAATTATCCCAAGAGGTCGTTTATCTTTATGTCCTACCCACGTCCAAATCTATCCCTCTGTAAAATTTCATTCAAATCCGCCCAGTAACTTTTGCGTGAAAGCATAACAAAAACCAACTTTCACAGTTATAATTATATTTGATAGTACAATTAAATATTATCTGCTGCGTGACACACAATAAGTTACTTAATAGTATTTAGGTTTGCCTTATTATGTCTTCCAGTGGGTGGTAAGGAACTGATGTAGTTTTGCATAGTTTTAGTTTAAAGAGGGCCCCAATGTCATTTTTGCCCCGGGGCCCTTGGTGACTTAGCTACGCCACTGCCTACATATATTCTTTTGTTATTACCTGACGAATTCAGAAAACTGACACTTATCATTTGGTAGTGAATAAAGCTTACTTATTTATTTAAATGCAGCTACGGACCACAATTATATTAAGAGATAAATAATTTAGATCGATGGTGACTATCGTCAGGACTTTAATTTACTTTACGATTCCTGTCATGTTATACGGATTTAGTTTCATAGTACAGCAGTACAAAATGACACCAATGATCTGTGGCTCGATTTGTAATAAACTAGCTTTTGCCCTCGACTTCGTCAGTGTGGATTTAGAACCGTATGAATTATTTTAAAAAATCGTGATGCTTAGGATTCTCGGTGAGAAAAAGGTAGGTAAAAGCAATGTGAAATTGGCAAAAAGTTGAAACTCTAATCACTCACTCAGATATTCGAAGTATATCTATAGACCTGAAATAGTGTTAATTGAACGAATTTATCAACGATAGCAGTTGTCCATTCAATAATGAATTCAACAATGTCTATGGTTAATGGGGTTCAACGTTAACATTATTTTGACGTAACGTTACAGAATACTACTTTTTACAATGTTTGTCAAGGGACATAACTGCAGGGTCATCAGTCCCTTACTTTTTACGGATTAGGTCATTTTATATTCTGGTTTATTTAGTTTAGTTCTATAAAACTTCTGCTGTTCCGACATGTTTCTTCCAATGCCATGAAGCGAACCTTAGTCGAAGACAGACTACCCACATATGAAATTTTCTTCCAGTTTTACTCATTATTATGGAAATTTTCGTAACCAAAAATTTGATTATAATAGGAATGTTGTTTTCACAAAAATGCGCCACAAAGTTACTAAGAAATTTTGCCTATGTCTCCAAAATGCTTTTTTTTTTTTTTTTTTTTTTGAGCGCGCTTCGCATTTCGTTTCTCTGGGGCCTCCATATCTCGAAAGATATTCTTTTTAGACTGGCCCGTGCCTCTCATTTTGTGGGGCCATCCAAATCTCAAAAGTTACTCCGCCACTGGATGAAATGTGCCAATTTTCAAATTAGACCACCAATAATAATACTGTGAAAACTGCTGCAAATATAATGCAGTAATATTTGCGTAATGAGCTTACGAACAATACCGAAAGACAGACTAACAAAATAATAATTTTGGTATTTTTTTGTGATAATGATCCCTCTCATTCAATTTTCTTAAATATTTCCCGTGTACACACAAAGACCACAACGGCCACAACAATTATATTCTACATATGGATAAGAGCTTTTCCATGTTTTGCACAGACAAGTTTATTGGCTGTGTTGGACATACACAGCCAAAAACTTCATGTTAAAACAAAACATCGCTCCAGCTGTAGAGATAATTTATTTAAAGTAGTGCCGATTTCGCTACATTTACGTACAATCTCAGGTGGATAACAAACAAAAATATAAAATTAAAAAAATAAAATTTGGTAAGAAATACGAGGGTCACTCCAAAAGAAATGCACACTATTAAAAAAAAATACAGTTTTCAATCTGCATGTTTGTAGGTTTTACAGTGTGTAGATACATCCTTCCCGCTTGTTCTCAAATTTAGTTCAGCGTGTTCTCGTGAGTGGCGCCATCGCAGCATGTCTTCAAGATGGCTGCTACACTTGACGTTCGTCAGAAGCAACGTGCTGTCATTGAATTCCGTTGCTGTGTCAGTGGGAAACATCCACAAGAGGTTGAGAAAGGTGTATGGAGATGCTGCTGTCGATCGCAGGTTACGTGATGAAAGCGGACACGGCAATATCGAGGATCGTCCTCGTAGCGGCAGGCCTCGCACTGCACACACTCCAGACAATGTGCAGAGCAGTAGCGTAGCTACCGTAGGGCTAGGCGGGGCGGTGCCCCTGGGCCCCCGAGCTCTAGGGGCCCCTCGGCCTCCGGCAGCGACGTTCGAAAAAAGTTACAGTAGATCGTAGATTTTTTTTACGTCCATCTCTTCCCCCTCCCCTCAAACAGTACCCGCACCGGGCCACCGGGTGGCGGATCACTGCTTCTAATGGGACCTTCATTTCACTTTGCTAACCGGCCACGCCGCCAGTCGCTGTAACCATTCAGTCGGCGTGGCAGCAGAAGTGGCGGCAGCATCAAAGCTGCTCACAGCAACAGCTCAGCCTTCCAAGATTTGCGGCGTGTCGCTCGGCGCAGTGCGAAGGATCGCGCGGCTTCGAATACATTTCAAACTCCTTATAGGCAAATATGAACAAGTGTGTAGTACGATTAGCCAAATAAACCGGCTTTTGGGACCATCCATGTCCCCCAATTACTCCGGATAATCGACGTGGTACTGTGTATAATATTTCAGTTGAATGAAGTATTTTCGACTTAACTTTTTGAACCCTGACCAACAAACCTCAAACGCACGAAGTGAAATCCAAAAATTTTTTCCATCTCAGAATATAAACAAACATAACAAGGTCTGTTGCTTGTCCCCTAAGACGTGTATACCTTGTTGCCAAGGCTGCCAATCTCTGCGAAATAACAGCCAATGGTGCTGAATTTCTAGCAGTGTGTTTGAGACAATATACGGTGTGACCACATTTGAATATGATGTCTCTGCAATGCATTGTTACAGAACGGTATTGTTACACTAACTCAACTGTTTGTGTAGTGAATGCCCCCAAAGGAGTTCTCCTTAGTAATAGATCCCAATGACGTGCTCCAACCAACTGGATTCTGAAATTCATGCAAGAAGAATAGAAAATATGAATAGTAGACGGCTTTGTGTTACTGATGGGCGCATCATCAGTGAAGTTTCTGCCTGTAACTTCATTCGCCTAATACGGAGCAAATTCGGAAACTATTGCATCGGGTCGTTTTATCATGTCTGTCCCTCTGGAAAATTTCATCGGTATCCACCCAGTAATTTTTGTGTGAAAGCATAACAAACAAACAAATGTTCACAGTTATATTTGAGAGTACGATTAAATATTATCTACTGTGTGACACATAATAATTTACTTAGTGGTATTTAGGTTTGCCTTATTATGTCTTCCAGTGGATAGTTAGGAGCAGACGATGAAGTAGTTTTGCATCTGTGTAGTTTTTGTTTAAAGAGGGCCCCAATGTCATTTTTGCCCCGGGGCCCTTTCTGATAAAGCTACGCCACTGGTGCAGAGAGTTAACGAACTGCTGACTGCTGACAGATGCATCACAGTGAACGAATTGTCACGCTATGTTGGGACAGGGGAAGGAACTGTTTGCAGAATACTGAAAGTGTTGGCCTTAAAAAAGGTTTGTTCAAATGTTTGTAGAGCTTATGGGACTTAACTACGGGATCATCAGTCCCTAAACTTACAAACTACTTATGAATTAGCTAATACTAAGGACGGCACAAATGTCCATTCCCCGAGGGGGGATTCGAACCCCCGATGTGGACATCATGCCACGTGGAACCACCATAAATTCTGATGCATATGTGACGATGTTTTGCTGTTGCACGACAATGCACGGGCACATGTCAGTAAAAAAAAAAAAAAAAACCATGGAAATGATCACAAAACTCGGATGGACAACACTTGAACACCCGCCATACAGTCCTGACCTGGCTCCATGTGACTACCATCTCTTTGGGAAACTGAAAGACTCTCTTCGTGGAACAAGGTTTGAAGATGATGAGTCCCTTGTGCACTCTACCAAACAGTGGCTCCATGTTGGTCCAGAAACTTTCAAACATGTAGAATCAAAGCTGTATTTAAAAAAAGTGAGTATTTCTTTTGGAGTGACCCTCGTATAAACCGAGTAAATAATATGAAATGCAGGAACGTCGAAAGTAATGTTCAAATGTTTGTAAATCTGTGGGACTTAACTACTCTCCCTAGACTTATAAACAACTTAAACTAACCGAAGGACAGACACACACACACACACACACACACACACACACACACACTGATGCCTGAGAGAGGACCTGAACCTCCTACAGGGAGCAACTGCAGCAAGGCGCTTTAGAGTGATCAGACATTACAGCGCGACATGTCGAAAGCAGAAAATGAAAAATATACGTCCCCGGTTTTGCCCGTAAGGCATACATTCAACGAAGGCAAGTCGAAACAATGTGTCCGCGAGGACAGGAAACAACGCTCAAACTAAAACAATGTTTAACATTGCTTAAAGTTATTAAACATAAGGGGAGGCATTGAATTAAAATTTATGCCGTGGCCGGGATTCGAACCCAGGACCTTCTATACATCCTTTTTTTCCCCTCTCTATGGTTAGTGCTACTTCTTGCGGACGCTGATCGTGTTTGTTCGTTTTCAAAAAAATGTTCAAATGTTTGTATAGCTTATGGGACTTAACTACGGGATCATCAGTCCCTAAAATTACGAACTACTTATGAACTAGCTAATCCTAAGGACGGCACAAACATCCATGCCCGAGGGGGGATTCGAACCCCCAACCGTAGTGACCGTGCAGAACGTGACTAGAGCGCCTCAGTCCCCTCGGTCACCGCGGCCGGCTGTTTGTTTTCGTTTTAGGTAGGTGCTTTAGACCACTCAGCTAACACGGCGTTGTAGCCAAAGCAACTACACGGATTGTCTTAAAGCACGTCTCCCTCCACACCATATATCTTTGGTACAACGAGACAATGTTGTCTCAAGGAATTGTATAATTTGTTGATATTTACATCACCTCGGCCTGAGCAACAAGGCGGGAACATGAGGCAGAATTGAAGTGTATGGTGTGGAGGGAGACGTGCTTTAAGACAGTCCGTGTAGTTGCTTTGGCTACAACGCCGTGTTTGCTGGGCTGAAAGCCCTCTGTAATAAAAAAAAAGCTGCGCCAGCAACATACCGAACAAGAACGAACAAAAACGATCAGCGTCCGCAGCGAAGAGAACTACCCATAAAAAAAATAAAATTAAAAAAAGTGTTCTAAAGCACCTACCTAGTACGTGGGAGGTCCCGGGTTCGAATCCCGGCCACGGCATAAATTTTAATTCAATGCCTCCTCTTATGTCTCCTTATATTTAATACCTTTGGTTGATGTTGTTGTGGTCTTCAGTCCGGAGACTGGTTTGATACAGCTCTCCACAATACCCTATCCTGAGCAAACCTCTTCATCACCACATAAGAACGGCAACCTACATCTGTCTGAATCTACTTACTGTATTCATCTCTTGGTCTTCCTCTGCGGTTTTTACCCCACACACTTCCCTCCAATGCTAAGATTCACAATTCCTTGATGTCTAAGAATGTGCCCTACCAATCTATCCCTTCTTTTAGTCAAGGTATGCCAGAAATTTCTGTTATCCCCAATTCTGTTCAGTACCTCCTCATTAGTTACGCGATCCACCCACCTAATCTTCAGCATTCTTCTGTAGCACCATATTTCAAAAGCCTCAATCCTCTTCCTGTCCGCACTGTTTATCGTCCATGTCTCACTCCCATACAAGGCAACACTCTACACAAATGCCTTCAGAAAGCACTTCCTTAGGCTGAAATCAATATTCGATGTTAACAAATTTCTCTTCTTCAAGAACGCTTTTCTACCCATTGCCATTCTGCATTTTATATCCTCTGTACTACGACCATCATTTGTTATTTTACTGCCCAAGTAACAAAAATTACCTCCTTTATTGCTTCGTTTCCCAATCTAATTCCTTCAGCATCACCTGATTTTCTTACACTGCACTCCATTACCCTAGTTTTTGCCTGTTTCATTTACTGCATTTATACCTTTGGTATAACGAGACAATGTTGTCTCACGTAATTGTATTATTTGTTGATATTGCTTAAAGTATCTATATAGCGGCGTGTTTTTTTAATATTTGTTATTTTGATTTGCGTTATAAGTTTCGGTACTCTCCTTGTACATTCCCTTAACCATATATTAATTTAGTTTTCTGTGAGTGAAGTTATGCGTTTTTTGTGTCAGTACTGTCTGTTGTTACTGAGGAGCAGTACTGAGGGCCTGCTGGTGGTGTTTCAGTGTGCAACCTGACGCTGGAGGGCGTGGCGGGCGTGGTGGGCCCCCGGCAGAGCGCCTCCACGGACATCGTGCGCTCCATCTGCGACCGCCTCGAGATCCCGCAGATCGTCACCAACTGGGACCCCAGACCGCCCCTGAGGCGCGCCTACCAGTTCAACCTGCACCCCGACGCCAAGTTCATAGCGCAGGTCAGCTCTCCTCGTCTGTGCGTTCTCACTGTTGTGCTCTTCAAATAAAAAGACTGTTTGGACTGACGTCTCCAAACTACCCGATCCTGTCCAAATATTTTCATTTCTCGAAGCAATAAAGGAGGTAGAGGAGTTTTGTTAGTTGGGCAGTAAAATAACAAATGATGGTCGCAGTACAGAGGATGTAAAATGCAGAATGGCAATGGGTAGAAAAGCGTTCTTGAAAAAGAGAAATTTGTTAACATCGAATATTGATTTAAGCCTAAGGAAGTCCTTTCTGAAGGCATTTGTATGGAGTGTTGCCTTGTATGGGAGTGAAACATGGACGATAATCAGTGCGGAAAGGAAGAGGATTGAGGCTTTTGAAATATGATGCTACAGAAGAATGCTGAAGATTAGGTGGGTGGATTGCGTAACTAATGAGGAGGTACTGAACAGAATTGGGGAGAAAAGGAATTTCTGGCATACCTTGACTAAAAGAAAGGATAGATTGGTAGGACACATTCTTAGACATCAAGGAATTGTGAATTTAGCGTTGGAGGGAAGTGTGTGGGGTAAAACTCGCAGAGGAAGACCAAGAGATGGATGCAGTAAGCAGATTCAGACAGATGTAGGTTGCCGTTCTAATGTGGAGATGAAGAGTCTTGCTCAGGATAGGGTAATGTGGAGAGCTGCATCAAACCAGTCTCAGGACTGAAGACCACAACAACAATAACAACAATAAGAGACCGAGAAAGGTGGCGCAGTGGTACCACACTTGCCTCGCATTCGGGATGAAGGTGGTTCAAATCCACTCCCGGCCATCCACATTTAGGTTTTCCGTGATTTCCCTAAATCACCCCAAGCAAATGCGGGGATGGTTCCTGTGAAAGGGCACGGCCAATTTCCTTCCTTATCTTTGAGCCAGCCATGACAAGACTATTTGAACTGGTGTGTAAGATGTATGAGACAGGCGAAATGCCCTCAGACTTTAAAAAAAGGGAATAATCCCCATTTCAAAGAAATCAGGCACAGACAGGTGTGAAAATTACAGAACCATCAGTTTGATAAGTCATGGTTGCAAAATTTTAACACGAATTATCTACAGGAGAATGGAAAGGCTGGTAGAAGCTGACCTCGGGGAAGATCAGTTTGGATCCAGGGGGAACATAGGAACCCGGGAGGCAATACTCACATTACGTCTTATCTTAGAAGATAGATTAAGGAATGGCAAACATACATTTTTAGCTTTTGTAGATTTGGAGAAAGCATTTGACAATGTTGACTGTTACACACTCTTTCAAATTCTGAAGTCAGCAGGGGTAAAATACAGAGAAAGGAGAGTTATTTACAACTTGTACAAAAGCCAGACCGCAGTTATTAGACTCGAAGGGCATGAAAGGGAAGCATCAGTTGGGAAGGGAGTAAGACAGGGTTGTAGCCTTTCTCCGATGTTATTCAATTTGTACATCGAGCAAGCGGTGAAGGAAAGCAAGGAAAAATTTGGAATAGGGATTAAAGTTCAGGGGGAAGAAATAAAAACATTGCGTTTTGCTGATGACATTGTAATTTTGTCAGAGACAGCAAAAGACCTGGAAGAGCAGTTGAAGGGACTGGACAGTGTGCTGAAAGTTGCATATAAGAAGAACATTAACAAGAGCAAAACTAGGGTAATGGAGTGCAGTGTAAGAAAATCAGGTGATGCTGAAGGAATTAGATTGGGAAATGAAGCAATAAAGGAGGTAGATGAGTTTTGTTATTTGGGCAGTAAAATAACATGCGATGGTCGCAGTACAGAGGATATAAAATGCAGAATGGCAATGGGAAGAAAAACAGTTTTGAAAAAGAGAAATTTGCTAACATCGAAGTGTGGAGTGTTGCCTTGTACGGGAGTGAAACATGGACGATAAGCAGTGCGGACAGAAGAATGTTGAAGATTAGGTGGGTAGATCGTATAACTAATGAAGAGGTACTGAACAGAATTGGTGAGAAAAGGAATTTTTGGCATACTAAAAGAAGGGATCGCTTGGTAGGACACATTCTTAGACATCGGGGAATCGTAAATTTAGCGTTGGAGGGAAGTGTGTGGGTTAAAAATCGCAGAGGGAGACCAAGAGACGCGTATAGTAAGCAGATTCAAGTGGATGTGGGTTGCCGTTGTTATGAGGAGATGAAAAGGCTTGCTCAGGATAGAATAGGGTGGAGAGCTGCATCAGACCAGTCTCCGGACTGAAGACCTTAACAACAAAAACATTGTTAACCAAGCATCCGAGCGTGAGCTCCGTCTCTAATGACCACGCTGTCGACGGGACGTTAAACCCTATGTTTCCTTCCTCCTTTCTTCTTAAAAAGAACGGCAACCTATATTATTTTGAACCTGCTTACCGTATTCGTCGTTGGGCTCCCACTACGATTTTTACCCCACTCCAACGCTAACGGTGACGATTCCTGATGTTTCAGAATAGTCCCACCAGTCGATCCCTTCTTTTAGTCAGACGTCTCTCCAATTCCGTTAAATAGTTCCTCGTTAGTTACGCGATCTATCCAGTTTGATCAAGAAAATGTTCAAATGTTTGTAAATCTATCGGATCAAACTGCGTGGTCATCAGCCGTAGCTTACAAACTACTTAAACCTAGGTAAACTAACCTAAGGACAACACACACACCCATGCCCCAGGGAGGAATCGAACCTCTACGGCGAGCAACCGCGCGCTCCGCAGCGAAACGCTTTAGACCGCTGGGCTACTTCACAGCGGCCATTTTAATCATCATCATCCTTCTGTAGCGCCACAGTTCCAAAGCTTGTATCTTCTATTTTTCCTGGACTCCATCTCTTACAAGTTTCATTCCCGTACAGTGCGACACTCCAGATAAATGCTCTAACATTTGAATTAATATTGGATGCCAACAATTTTTTCTACTTCAGGAACGCCTTTTTTCCCGAAAGCCAATCTGCATTTTATATCTTCTTTACTCTGACCCTCAGCAGTTATTTTGATATCAAAATAACAAAAGTAATTTTTTAAGATTAATTATACAAGGAGGTCAATGAACCTTATATCTTTCCTTTTTTTTTTTTTTTTTTTTTTTTTTTTTTCAAAGAGCGCACATAACAAAAATCACGTGTCTACGGAGCCGTTCAGGTAGGTTAAAGGAAGTAGATGTTTTCTTTTCTAAAAGGGACGTTAGGAGACGATACGCCACGAAAGGTACAGGTCTATTACGACAGTCATCTCTCAAATCAAAATTTCGTGGCAACAAAATGACGTTATTTCTTGGCGTAATTTTTTCGTTTATCTTGTAATAATAACTTTTTGACATCTTCTGCTGCTGCCAGAGAATACAAGTAAAGTTCGTAATTTTGAAGTACTTCATAGTGAATACCTACAACTACTCACTGTCCTTATTAAGTGCAGGGTCCAGGTAAGAACTAACAATTCATACCAAAAAATTCCAGTTCCAATGCAAAAATGTAGAGTTTTGTTTCCTTGTAAGCACAACTGGTGGAGTTTCGGCCATAGGCAATACATAGATTAGTTAAACTAAAATATCTGACACAACTTGAGACGACCGCTAACTACACTGCGGAACATAAAGGTACACTTTTCTAAAAACCAATATTCTCTCCAGAAGTATGAAATTTAGTTCAAAGGTTCTTCACCCTTCCAAGGCTATCCACACATACAGTGAGAAAATAATTTATTAGACAATAAATTACTGGTGACTAGTATATTTTCTGATCTATCAAAGACATTCAACTGTGTAAATCACAATATCTTTAGAATATTACGGTGTAATAGGAGATGCTGTAGAATGGTTCAGATCGTATGTCTCTGTCTGGAGACAAAGAGTGTCAATAGGAAAGAGACGTATATTGAACTATCACGCCTCATCTAACTGGGAACCCCCAAGGTCCCATTTTAGGGTCCCTGTTTTTTCTTGTATGTATAAATGACCTTTCGCCTGCAACATTACCGTTTGGGAAGTTTGTTTCATTTGCAGATGCCAAAAATTAATCGCAATAAATATTAAATGAAGTATAGCCTCGGTTGGATAATGAAATTTTCATGTTAATAAATGGTTCCTAGCCAATTCTCCGTCGCTGAAACTTGGAAAAAGAAACTACATGCAGTTAAGGACTTTTAAAAGGTTTCCTTCAAGTATATGCCTAAAGTATGAGGTCAAGGAGGTACAAGAAGTTGGCAGAGTTCAATTCTTGGGATTATAGCTTGATAATAAATTGAATTGGGGGAGCATACCATAGAATTGCTGAAGTGCCTAAACAACTCTATTTGCTATGCGGAAGTTGTCAGACATACGAGATACTAAAATTAAAACAGCTAGTGTATTATGCATACTTTCATGTCATAATGTCACACATGATTATTTTCTGCGGTAACTCTCAGGCCAAGCTAAGGTTTTCAGAATCCAAAAATGTTCAATACGAATCATTTGTGGTGTCAACTAAGGACCATCCTGCAGAATGCTATGTAAGGAACTGAGGATACTAACTACTGCTCCCCAATACATTTATTCTATCAGGATATTTCTCTTTAACAATATATCTTTTTTTTCAGAGCAACAGCTCAGTTCATGGGATCAATAGTAGAAACAAGAAAATGTTTACGCACTTTGGCTCGGAAATATACATTTTCAATAACATGCTAGCAGTCATAAAAAGTAACTCACAATAAGGTTCAATTTGGAAAGAGTAAAGACTTTTTGGTGGCCAACTCTTCCTACTACATTGATGAATATATGAACTGAGGTGATTGATGTGTGTAGTCTGTTGTGTACAACATTCACAAATGTGAATAGTGTGTTCAGTCTGATTCAGTAGTAATCTTCTGCGGTAGTGAGATCATTTTAAATAAGTAATGTAAGAAAGAAACGGAGAATTATGATATGCAATTAATGTATTCAACATTTAGTAGTTATAATTTTTTTCCTTTAATATATATATATATATATATATATATATATATATATATATATATATATATATATATATATATATATATATACTCTTAAGATTTTTTTTCTGACCGATTTCACATATAACAGGAAAATTATGAAACTTCCTGGCGGAAGTAAATATGTGAGGCGGCGTCGTGAGTCGTGTCGGGATAGCTCAGTCGGTAGAACGCTTGCCCGCGAAAGGTAAAGGTCACAGGTTCGAGTCCCGGTTCCGGCACACAATTTTGCCAGGAAGTTTCATATCAGCGCACACTCCGCTGCAGAGTGAAAATTTCATTCAGGAAAATTATATTTGGGAAATCGAAATATTGAAACATTTCGACCGTTTCGAGGAGTTGAAATTAAATCAACGACAAAGTTGAAAATTTGTGCTGGACCGGGATTCGAACTAGGAGTTCCCCCTTCGGGTCAGCGCTCGCCTTAATCTTAGGCTACCCAGGCAAGCTTTCCTTCCAACAAAAATTCTTGTAGCCGACTACGATTATAATGCCCCTCTAGCCATTGGTTCCTCTTACTCGTAGCATATAGGACTACTGTATTCACGCTAGGGGCCGAGCGTATGAATGCGCCCGCATTGAAATTCTCATTGTCTGTTGTGGGCATATTTACAATTATTGATATTTACAGACTCAATATCAATAATTATATTTGGGTATGTAAAAAGTATATTAACACAACAGCTTTTTTGTGCATTTTGTTTTCCGACAACTTCTACATCCAAGAGGATCTTCTGCGTTTGGGAGAACCGGAACGGAAAATACATCTAATCTAATCTAAACCCTGCAAAAGCGTAGAGCCATGAGACGTCACCATCTGGATAAGTGACGTTTGAAACAGATAGATAAAAAAAAAGTTCAAATGTTTGTATAGCTTGTGGGACTTAACTACGGGCTCATCTGTCCCCTAAACATACAAACTACTTATCAACTAGCTTATCCTAAGGACGGCACAAATATCCATACCCGAAGGGAGATTCGAACCCCCCGACCGTAGTGGCTGTGCAGACCGTGACTGGAGCGCCTCAGTCCGCTCGGCCACCGCGGCCGGCAAAACAGGTAGATCTCGACGCACGTTAGATAAAGGCCAGAGCTCAAAACTCTATGCGAGGTGTGGTTAGTAAAATCACACTGGCACCAAATTTTACCAGAGTTCTGCCAAATGCCACCATGGACATGTCATCTAATGGAAAGGGCCTCCTCTGCGATGGAGGTCAGAACCGTTACGTCCACAGTTCAAATTGTGATTTTTTTTCATCTTTGGCCGAGAAAAACAATCATGGCGCATTTAAAAAAAAAAATGCATAGTCAACCATCAGCTGTTTATTGTATTCATAACTTTACCGGTTTCGGCTATTATCCATCATCAGAAGGGTAAAGTTAAACAGGCTGATTGAGAACTACATAGTTGATCTGGTAAACTTAGCAGAGATCTAAGTATTCATGAATACTTCGACGGCTGTTAACTCACACCTAAGTAAAAATTTGAATCATGGTGCAGCTTTAGCTGATCATAGAAAGGCAACGAATCAAGACAGAATGTGAAACCTTCCACAAATGAAAGAAAAATTCTCCTACGTTATGTTATTTTCATTGATGCACATGCGCAGGCAATACCGCAACAATGAAACGAAGCGAATTTCGCAGGTGCATCGGGTCCGTAAAGTCACGGTATACTTTTAACCGGTCACAGGAAGTCAACGAAAAAAGCTTGAAATGTGAAAAGAAAATCGTGGTCGCCATGCCTTAAAACACCCATTCCTATTCACTGGGGGGGGGGGGATATTGTATCCAGAAACTCCTGACCAATTCTGGCGTAGTGTAGATGAGGGTTGTCTTGTTGGTAGATGACACGTTTACTTCATCTAGAATGTGAGGCATTGGAATCGCAAGAGCGTAGGTATTATTTGAGGTTACAGTTTGCACCGAAAATAAATACGAGCCTATAATTTTATCATGCATCAGAACACAGAAGACGTTCGCCGAATGGAATTAACAATGGTACTCAGGGTAGGCAAGATGATTTTTAGCAGCCGACGTTTTGACTTTAAATCAATGATCATGACCACAAACATGGAATATATCCTCATCACTGAACACTATGCTCTTTAGTATTGCTTCACCGTAATCAATCTCATTAAATATCTGGGAAACAAATTCAGATCGATTCGACCTCCTAGTTTGGTGGACAGCTTGTAACAATGGCACTCTGTAACCCGTAAAGCAGACACGTTATCGACTGTAATATTCGTTAAGTGCAGTTCTCGAGTGTGGTGTCGCACAATTATGAAGTGCGCGCCACGTACTTTCGCCGCGCGCCGCCATGCACGCACGGCGCGGCGTTCTTACGTCAGCCACGAGCGCCCTCTGCGGCAACTCCGCTCGTGGCCACGACTGCTGCATCGGCCACTTGGGAATCAGATTGGCACCAGTTAAGACTTGGCTATCGGATAGGCACTAGGAATCATCAGTAGGCAGGCCTCTATCTAAACTATGTATCAACATAATACTAGTCTGCTGCTCTCCAACTGAAGTATTGTACCATCTCTATGAAATATATATCTTGTTCTAATTTACTCTAGTGTTTCTAGTTTCTGCTGTCCCACTGGCTGGTCACCTCAGTACCTGCACACGGGTGCATCCTATTTTCCTGTGTCGGTCTGTCTCTACTTGGCCACCGACCCCAGGACAACCGGCGGAAACGAGACACATAATCGAGCACATGTGCGCCCAGATTTCTTGGGGATCTTTAAGTAGGTATCCTGCATAGAGTCTACAGTTTCGTCACTAATCGAATGTCTACCTAATGTTTTTGATCCAACAAATTGCGAGTTCCCTTCAACTGCTGATCCAACAGCATGTTATTTCTATTTAATATATACACGACAATATTCATGCTGAACTATTGTTACGAATTGAAATTTAGCTACGCATAGAACACATCTGCACGGTTCAAATGTTGAATGAAAAAATGGCCTGGTCTGCTGAAGATTCGTAATTCGTTTTATTACATCGTTACATCATTAATTGCGTGTATATTACAAAACAAAAAAATTACCTAACACAAACTTGGAGAGTTTTCTTTCATTTAGTGATTATTTTACATTTCGGTTTGGTTTCGTTGCTTTTCTGTGAACGGTTAAAGCTGCACCGTAACTTCACGGGCGCACTGCATATCACAGACATCGCCGCTCAGAATCGACAATGAAAGTCCTCGGAGGGTGCAATGTAGAGTGTGAAAAACTACCTTATCCTTTGAAGAATTCGGTAACAAAACGAATTTGAGATCCAAAACTACAATTGGGGTGCGTTTTCCAGTAGATATACATTCTTGACGAGCTTCGATACTGCTGACCCTCTGGACGATTAAACTATTCTCTAAGGATAACGTGGGGCTGTCACCAGAATGAAGGTGATTTGACCCCTTTAGCATGACCGCAGTTTTTGATCTGGTGTGCAGGGCGGATCTACTACGGACAGTTCTAAGGTATCTGCATGAAGCCAGCAGGTAACCATTTCAGCGGTATTGCGCCACGTACTTGAGGGGTGTCGAAATGGTTGCCAATAGCACCGCCACCTGGGTATCATTGAATAGTAGCCTCCATACATGAACTTGTTTAAAGGGCCGAATAAAGAATCAGAGGTGGCACCGAAGATGTTTCGTACCCTTTACGTCGGACTTCTCAAATGTTTGTAAACCTATTGGACCAAACTGCTATGGTCACCAATCCGTAGATATACGAACTACTTAAACTAACATGCACTAGAGAACACACACACACACACACACACACACACACACACATACAAGGTGTTTCACTAAGTGTGTTAACTGATAAAATATAGGTAACGGGAAATTTTAATGCGGTAGGTCAACACAAGAAATGTTACACTTTCTGCGGAGCTATGAACATAGTTTATTGTATCATTTTCTAAAGAGTTACTGCCCAAAAATATAATTTTTTAAATGGAACAATAGTTTTTTCTATCGTGTATTTGATTCGTTGAAACCAGCTGCGTCCAAATCAATTTAAACTACATTCCTATCAATGTTAGTTTGGGAGCTACAACCCTTCAAAGTTCCGGGGGCGGAGGCTGCGATAGCGTAGCTTACTGGCCGAGTGGCTATCCCGTGGGGCACGGCCCACTGTATCATGACCACCAGCCAGTGAGCTACGCTGTCGTAGCCTCCGCCCCCCAAACTTTGAAGGGTTGTAGCTCCCAAACTAAAAGTGATAGGAATGTAGTTTAAATTGATTTGGACGCAACTGGTTTCAACGAATCCAATGCTCGATAGAAAAAACTATTGTTCCATTTAAAAAATTATATCTTTGTGCAGTAACTCTTTGGAAAATGATACAATAAACTATGTTCATAGCTCCGCATAAAGTGTAACATTTCTTGTGTTGACCTACCGCATTAAAATTTCCTGTCACCAATTATTTTATAAGTTACAGAGGAAAACACACTTAGTGAAACACCCTATATATATATATATATATATATATATATATATATATATATATTCCCACACGCCCACACGAGGGAGGACACTAAACACCGGCGGTATTAATCTAGATACATATATTACTTGCTCGTTTGTGGCGAAATACACCACATTCTTTGTAAGTGAAATCGAAGAATATTAATAGTACTTAACGTCCCATTGAGAAAAAAAGCCATGGAACACCCCTGCATGTGAGTCATACCGAGCACATGAGAAAGAAAATGGGCAGATAAACTAGAAGTCTAGCAAGCACCATGAAGGATGGAACCAGTCCCTGTGAATAGAGCTCTTGATTTGGTTTTGGACACCATTACATGCTATACTTATTTGTCTTTACTATTGGTTTTAATGTACCAAACACCGTTTCAACAATGTTTGCTCTTCTGAATGTCCTATTGGCACAGGCTCTGGTGGACGTCCTCCGCGAGCTCAAGTGGCGGTCGTACACGGTGCTTTACCACGGAGAGGAGTCTCTGGTTCGCCTGCGCAGTGTGCTGCAGGACAGGGAGCCCCGGGACCCTCCAGTCGCCGTACGGCAACTGAGTGAAGACGGCGACCACAGGTATGTCAATATGGGCTCAGGCAGCAAGCTTTAAGGGAAGGAATAAACATTACAATGGAGGCACGGAATTCATGGGACACCTCCTAACACTGCGTCGACCTTCCTTTTGCATGTCTGAGTTCAGCAACTTGGCGTGGCATGATCTTAAGAAGTTGTTGGAACTCCCTTGCAGAAGTATTGAGCCCTGCTATCTCTTTAGCGTCTATAATAGCAGAAGTGTTGCCGGTGCATGATTTTGTGACGAACTTTCGGACATGTCCGAAATAACAGACACCACACCTTGTTCTTAGACATATTGCATTTGCAATTTTTTTTAATTTTTTTATTTTGTTTTATTTTTTTTATGGAGAGGAGGGAAGAAGGAATGGGAAGAAAAGGGTTGACATTAGCTGCATAAAGGCAATGAAATGATATAATGGCGACAAGTGGAAATGTAAGTCGGGACGGGAATTGAACCCGGGTTTTCCGCTTCGGGCCAGCGGTCGCCTTAACCACTTGTCTATCCGTGTTCGCCTCCCGTCCGTCTCAAACTTCCACAAGTCGTACGACACGGATGTAGCGCCCCCATCTTTCATGGCCTCTACATCTACATTCACGAACATACAACGCAGCCTACTGCAGTGGCCGAGCGGTCTGCGGCGCGCCAATCACAGTCTGCACGGCCGCTCCGGCGGGGGTTCGAATCTCCCCTCGGGCATGGATGTTTGTGTCGTCTTTAGTATAAGGTAGTTCATAAGTAGTTTGTAAGCTTAGGGACTGATGACCCCGCAGTCCCTTAAGCTTAACAAACATTTGAACATTTTTGAACATACACCACAATCCACCCAAAGGTGGGTAGAGGAGGCACTCAGAACCACTACTAGTTACTTGCTTTCCTGTTCCAATTCCATACAGAACGAGGGAAAAACGAATACTTGTACGCATCGAGCCATAATCTCTATCTTCTTATCCTTGTGGTCTTTACGCGAAATGTAGGTTGACGGCAGTTGAATCGTTCTGCAGTCCGCCTCAAATTCAGGCGCTATAAATTTCTTGAACATTGTGATTCTTCAGTTTCTCTCGGCGTATTTGATGATCAAAATATCCACGGGTGTACTGCCGGTCTATAGTGTCCAACGGGCGCAATATTTCGGCGATCATACATGTCGCCATCATCAGGTGAACTGACGAACTGAGCACCTGGAAACGCGCCGGCACGGAGATCCGCATGCTACGGTTGCTCGAAGGGAACTGTCTCTTAAATGACGCCTACAGAGTAAGATCAACACCCTTCACAAATTTCAAGTTTCTGTCTTCAGTCGTTTGGGCTGGGCGATGATGAGTCAGTCAGTCAGTCAGTCAATCAATCGGGACACTTCCTTTTATATATAGAGATAATGTTATATGAGTGTGAGGTTTTGTAGTGTGTTGTGGCGTGTGGCAGACCACTGCTGAAGGAGATCCGGCAATCCGGGGAGACGCGGCTGGTGCTGGACTGCGACACGGACACGGTGCTCGAGGTTATGCGACAGGCCGAGCAGATCAAGCTGCTCGGCGTCTACCACGCCTACCTCATCACCTCGCTGGTGAGTCGCCACTTCTAGCCTCTCTGCTTCTGTACTGTTGTCCTTCCCACTTTCACATTCCGTCTTCTAGTTTTATGTATCTACTAGCCAGTGGCGTAACTACGGGGGGGATGAGGGGGATAGAACCAACACCACCTAGAAGACAAGGCCTTACAACAGGCCGTGCCTACGTCACACTTAGAGGCCCCGGCCGCCGCCTTACTGGCTGCCCACTGGGGCACGCCCATCGCCGTGCAGCGGCAGGCCAGTCAGATGGCGGCCGCGACCTCTGAGTATGACGTAGGCACGGCCTGTTGTAAGGCCTCATCCTCTAGGTGGTGTTGATAGAACACCCCCCCCCCTCCAAACACCCTACCAAAAAAAAAAATCGTGTAACAGCAATCTGGTAAAGGTAAAGATTACAAACTTGGGGTGTTTTACCATAATCTTTCATTGGATGGGAGTGAATTAGTTTCTTCAATGGGAGTGGAAGATGGTAGTTTGTCTGGAAACTGACTAAAATTTTGCTCGTCAAGCAGATCTATCCCCCCCCCCCCCCCCCAAAGCCAAGTCCTAGTTACGCCACTGCTACCAGCTTAAACTTGCGGCTCCTCTCGCGTGTTGGTTGATCATGATAGATAATGCGCGAAAGGTCAAATCGATTTTTTAAAAGAGATGTATTAAAAGAAATTACTTTTTTATTGCTTTATTCATTTATTATTATATTTCCTTATTCGCGTGCTTATCAAAAAAATGTTCAAATGTTTGTCTAGTCTATGACACTTAACTACGGGGTCATCAGTCCCTAAACTTACAAACTACTTACGAACTAGGACGGCACAAATATCCATGCCCGTGGGGGGATTCGAACCCCCGACCGTAGTGGCCGTGAAGACCGTCAATGGAGCGCCTTAGTCTCCTCGGCCGAGCGCCTTAGTCTCCTCGGCCACCGCGGCCGGCCGCGTGCTTATCCTTACAGAGAAAGGGCTGAAGACATTGCATCAC
The DNA here is from genome assembly GCA_026315105.1 of Locusta migratoria. Taxonomy (NCBI): domain Eukaryota; kingdom Metazoa; phylum Arthropoda; class Insecta; order Orthoptera; family Acrididae; genus Locusta; species Locusta migratoria. The sequence continues at coordinate 405,378,765 of CM048745.1, forward strand.
GTTTCGCTGTATGTAACCTCCTTGCTAAAGAGTCGCAAACGTCATCGCTTGCCTTCGATTTTTTTTTTTTATATATATAATTTGACGAATTTCAACCACCATATCTTCCACCCCCTAATAGCTATCGGCACGGAACTGCGATGGTGTACAACGGGAGACTTTGACAACAATTACACACAGACCATTCGTTTGCGTTCTGTAGTTTTCACAGCAGAGCGAAATATTAACACACACACAGACACGTAGAATTTAATATACACCGATAACTTTCCATCCCAATATACTCCATCCTTTTATCATTATCAACACTCAAGCAACACTGCAACTAATGAAATCATTTTCAAAGAGTATATATAAATTTTTTAAGAGTAATTTTTGTTCCGCACTTCGCGTTGTTTTCTTCAAATTACTAAATATCTATCAGATCGTCATAAAACCGTGCATAAAACCTTCCTCAGGTATAAATTAGTAACTGTACAAATATTTAAAAGTCTCCGCGTCTTGTCATTCTGGCGTGATAAGCGTACACCGAACAGACATTCACATTAATGTATATAGATAAATACCTATCCGATCGCAAAAAAACCGTGCCTAAAGCTTTCCCGGGGTAGACATTAGTAACTATACAAATTTTTTGCTCTTTATGTCTTGTGGTTCAGACGTGATAAACGTACACCGAACAGACATTCACATTTATAGATATAGGTTGGGGTATTTTAAGCGAAATCAGAACTCGGCAACTCAACTGTCGTGTGCTTTGGAATTTAGTATTTATCTAGACTAGCTAAACCAGGTCACACTTCATTGCGATTCAGTATGATACAAAATGAGTTGGAAACTAAAACATTTCGTGGAAATATGGAGACGCCGAGAAACATGGCGTTGTTCTGACTACATTGAATGAAAGCAGATGTACAAAAATCATGTTTTCTACAAAATTATTTACACTAATATACTAATATTTCATTGTCACCTTTACTGCATAAAATAACGACTCTTGAGCAGTGGCGGATTGAGGGCGTGGAGGGGGGGGGGGGGGCGAGCTTCCAAATACCTAGAAAGCATGTTTTTTTTTTTTTTTTTTCGCTCTTGGCCTTTCGTGGGGCCTCCAAATCTTGAAAGCTATTCTTTTTAGACTGTCCCATGCCTCTCTTCCTGGGGCGCCTCAAATTCTCAAAAATTACTTTTCTATAGTAATACATGTATTTCCAAGTGGACGAGGGTTTCATTTTGTTTTGCCGCCGTCCCGGACCTCCGACAGCGTTAGTCCGCTACTGCTCTTGAGCACGCGATCCAAAATTGACCTCGAGGAAACTGTTTGTATTCTACATTCAGTCGATCTTCTACCAACACTCCTCCTCCATTTTTACCAACTCCTCCTCCCTTTATTCATTCCCTATTTCTGTCGATCTCCTCCTTCCCTTATTTCCGTCTTCTGTGTCCATATTCTCACTATCTCGTCTGCCCCCTCTGTCTACCTTCTCCCTATGTTCATTCTATGTCTCTGTCAATCACCTACTTCCCTTCCCTCTGGCTTCCATCTTCTCTTCCCTATCTTCTCTCTTCCTCCTCCTCCTCCTCCTCCTCCTTCTTCGTGTCTGTTACCTCCTTGAAGCTATTCAAAATTAATTAAATGACGACCTTAGTTTCAAATACAGCGCAGTCCATTTTTCCTATTTTGTGCTATCGACATTTCCTTTTATTACTTTCTGAACCGGATGGTAGTCTCGCTGCATGTAAGAAGGGTAAAAATTGTTTAAAAAATCATATATAAGTGACTTTGTTATGAAACCGAACAAGTCCAAGCAAGCATTCAAAAGTGACATACTTCATCAGTTGCTAGTCAGCACAAAGAACTCTATATGTTGCAGTAATCATGTTCTGTTTGCTTAAGTGCTATGTATATGTTAGGGCTGTTGTTTTCAATTCAGAATCTTTAATTTTTTATTTATTTTTACTTTATTTTTTTGTGAAAAAGGAAACGTTCCTCCAATCCAGGCAGAAAGAACTCCATGATTGTGATATTATAGAAGAAGATAATAATTTAGAGCTCAGTTAATATTCAAAGTAGCCTGTAATTAAAATAATCTCGGGCAGTTGAGATCTGCAAATGTAAGTTAAAACGCTCACTGCTTCTCTAAATTATTTCATGAGTGGTCACAGTACATGCACAACAGAAATTTATCTAACTGTTCACTCCTAAGGCAGCAGCCAACCTTTTAACAAACACAAAATCAATGTTAAATGATAAATGAATTGATAACTAAACATGGGACAAAGCGCTTGAAATTATAAAGCAGAGGTTTCAGTAAAATAAACAAGCAAATAAATGTGGGGAGACCATATTAATCATACACCTTGTACAAAAGTGGATTAAATCAAATAATTACTGCCATAATAAAATTATTTCTGCCCTTTATGAATATGGAGGTAACCTGGGAGGAAATTTGCAAATACATAATGGGTAGCTGAAAGCACATTCATTCATTCACATACATGTCCATAATGCTTAGCGGTACATTACTCTGCAGGAACACTCAATAACAGTGGTGAAACGAAGTGTCGGCATCGTCTTGATGAGATGGCAGGTGTCTTGATCACAAATTGTAAATATACTGTGCACTAAAGAACTCATGTGTGGGGAGGCAGTGGCTCACTATTCGTAAGTACCATGTGGTGTGAGACAATGCCAAGTTACATAACATTTACAAACAGGAATTAATTTAGAATGAGCAAGTAAAGCACACACAAGTATTCGTATAGAACAAAGCTAGTATTAACAAAAGTATGGCTGAAGGTCGAAGTAGTGACCATTACGAAAGCCCATGATGCAATTGGTCATACAAGCCAGGAAAGATGGACTCAAGTTGGAAAATCTGAGAAATATTTAGCATACGTGTGGATACAGACACGACGTGATAAGCTAGTTACAAACATGAAGAAAATTCAAACATCCTAGGTTTACACAAAGGCTGAAGGCCAAACATGTGTATTCTAACTTGAGCAACACTGGACTCACAATCATCACTGGACTGAAAATGCAAATAATAAATTTACACTGAATTTACTCGAGTTCTGTAAATTAGGAAACACTTCGCCTCACATAGCGAAATAATTACTCAAGTGAACTATCACTGAAAAACCAAGAATGCCTGATCACAAAAAAAGCAAAATCATAACAGCATTCCTTCCCCTCAGCATGTTCGGCGGAGTACTTACTTCCACAGTCGTCAGAGCCAGAATGAAGATTGAAAAGTGTAGCTCTCAGGCCATGGAAAAACCTCCCCCTGCCATACACTGGATGTAGAGCGCGCTAAAAGCGACACAGAGTGCGTTCAGAGACTACTGTTTACCAACCCTTGCTACCTGGCCAAGACAATGCTCTCTACAATCGCTCCCAGAGAGGTCTCCTGTCACCTCTTTCGTTCAAGATTAGGTTGGTACAACACTAAGAACATGGCCACCTCGCCACCTTGTCAAGTAAGCTTATCTCTGGCCACCCAGCAGACGCTAGCGCAGACGACAAATGAAGGCACGCGTTGTTAACTACAGCAAAACAAGGCCTAAAGCGGGAGGCGGCGACTGTAAGCCATTTCGTGGCAGTCAGTCAATATTAAGAGCATACATTCACATTCACATGAACAAACAATTTCAATCACACAGGTGGAAACATATATAAATGTGAGGCAAACGTATATAAACATGGGGCATTGATCATTAACAAAAAAATAAAATAATTAACACGCAAATAGATAGCACTAATGTTGCAGAAACACTTTAGGTTAATGAATTAATCAAAATATCAATCAAAATGGGACACGACCTCACATTCAGCGGACGTATTTAAATATGTGTTTTTTTTTTCCTTTGCTGAAGTTCGAAACTTTTTAAGTATTTCTTGTTTTTAAAAGAGTAACCGGTGCTAAAAATCATATTAACGCAAGAGTTTTGAAGGTCAAATTGTTGACTATTAAAAAAAAACCCTTTTCAAGAAATACAAAGCTGCATTTTGGTTTTGCCGGCCGCGGTGGCCGAGGAGACTGAGGCGCTCCAGTCACGGTCTGCACGGCCGCTACGGTCGGGGGTTCGAATCCCCCCTCGGGCATGGATATTTGTGCCGTCCTTAGTTGTAAGTAGTTCATAAGTAGTTTGTAAGTTTAGGGACTGATGACCCCGTAGTTAAGTCCCATAGACTCTACAAACATTTGAACATTTGAACATTTTGGTTTAGTTTCAAACGCGGACAATACTTAATACGAAACCGACCGAGTCAAGTTTTTAACCCTTTTTCATGACCTAACTATTTTGTAAATAATGAAATGCCAAGATCGCGGTATTTCGTCTTTATTTATGAGAGACGGCGGCTGGCCACCGTGGATAGGTCTGTTCGACGTGAAGCTGAAGCTGTGAGACGATGGCTACACAATAAACGAACTACTTCTCTAAAAAAATAAATAAATAAATAAATAAATAAAAATAAAAAAATAATAAAATAAAATAAAATATGTTGAAGCCACTCAAGTACCAAAGTCGAACAAGAGGTTCTCACTGGCCAGAAGCATAAGAGAAGCTCAATTGTAAGCTTGTAAATTAGTGCTTTGAAAAGCAAATACAGTACACTAGAGTAATAATTTTGTTCCTTTGCTCACAGAAAAACAATTATGAATACTTCAAGCAATGCATTCTGCACTTGCAACTAATTGTGAGCTAAGCCACACCTTTGCCAACAACTGCCCACCTGCGTCCTCGCACCACGAGCACAGGTAGCTGAATCCTCGACTCACTTTGCAGCAAGCCACAATTCTCTCCAGACAGTTTTCTCAAGGGCAAATCACAGCTCTAGCTTCAAATCTCTCTCTCCCACCTTTACTTCCTTCCAAACATCTTTCCCGCAAAAAAAGTAGCTTGTAGAGGCTTGTAGAAGGTTCTAGAACGTTTATACCATTTGGCGGTTGAATTCAACTAGCGTCCACCACGAGTTTTGGTGCGAAGCGGTATCGGCCGATCAGTCACCAGTGACCTCCCATCACCTGGTCAAGCCGGCCGCGGTGGCCGAGGGGATTGAGGTGCTCCAGTCACGATCTGCACGGCCACTACGGTCGGGGGTTCGAATACCCCCTCGGGCATGGATATTTGTGCCGTCCTTAGTCTTAGCTAGTTGATAAGTAGTTTGTCAGTTTAGGGACTGATGACCCCGCAGTTAAGTCCCATAAGCTTTACAAACATTTGAACATTTGAATTTCACCTGGTCAACATGCCGCGCCCTCGAGGTACCATTATGTCTCCCATTGTCGCTTACTGGCCTCCCTCACTGACTTGGCTGCGTTCCCATTTCAAAGCAAGAAAAGTACTACATGCAACTGATGTTGCCTACCAGCATCAACCAGTTTTCAAATGTTCAAATGTTTGTAAAGCATAAGGGACTTAACTGCTGGGTTATCAGTCCCTAAACTTACAAACTACTTATCAACTAGCTTATCCTAAGGACGGCACAAATATCCATGCCCGAGGGGGGATTCGAACCCCCGACCGTATTGGCCGTGCAGACCGTGACTGGAGCGCCTCAGTCCCCTCGGCCACCGCGGCCGGCTCAACCAGTTTTCTCAGTGACCTAGTCAACATTAATATTACCCATTCTTCCTGCCTATTTTTGCTTTCAGATTATCCTGATACCGGTAATCTATATCTATAAATGTGAATGTCTGTTCGGTGTACAGTTATCACGTTCGAATGACAAGACGCAGAGACTTAAAATATTTGTACAGTTACTAATTTATACCTGAGGAAGGTTTTAGGCACGGTTTTATAGCAATCTGATAGATATTTAGTAATTTGGAGAATATAACGCGAAAATGCGGAACAATAATTACTCTTTGAAAATGGTTTTATTGGTTGCATTGTTGCTTGAGGGTTGATAATAATAAAAGGGTAGAGTATATTGGGATGGAAATTTATCGGTGTATATAAAATTCTACTTGTGTGTGTGTGTGTGTTAATATTTCGCTCTGTAGCAAACGAATGGTCTGTGTGTAATTGTTGTCCGAAGTCTCCCGTTGTACACCATAGCAGTTCCATGCCGATAGCTATAAGGGGGTAGAAGATATGGTGGTTGAATGTCGTCAAATTATAAAAAAATTCGGACTGAAGGCCAGCGATGACGTTTGCGAATCTATAGCAAGGAGGTTTCATACAGCGAAACGTGATGCCACAGACCATATCTTTGGTCTATGCGTGCTACAATGTCTTCACCTCTTTCGCTGTAAGGATAAGCATACGAAAAAGGATATATAAGAATCAATAAATAAAGCAGCAAAAAGAAATTTCTTTTAATATATCACTTTAAAAAATCGATTTGACTTTTCCCGCATTATTTCAAGTGATCGATCTGTGATATTACAATCATTATTGTTGAATTTCGTGATTGGATTCTTCGAAACGAGTGCATTTTTACATGTGATTTGATCTACACTATTTACTTTACTGATAAACGGTAAGTACATAGACTTCAGCAATCTGATAGGAATAATTTTCGGTTCCGCTTTATAGGTCGCTTGCTCAAGGATGGGCAACCCAAAAAATCTCTACATTTACACTCCAAACAATACTACAAATAACGTAGTGTACCAGAATGGCCTAAAATGAAATTAAAATGAATTTTGACGTTACTCTCATCATACGTGTTGATATATTGCAACACAGGCTATAAGGAATAATGTATGTATTATTTATTGTAAATCATTGAGAACGTCACATAATTTTATTTTTTATTTGAATGTTGATTAAAATGTTTGTTTATAAAGAAGGTATTGTATTTCATTTCATCCTTCAAAACCAGTCTCATAGCACACTACTGAAAGATGGGTTATCTATCATAATCAACCACACGCGAGCGGAGCCGCGGGTTTCATCTAGTTACATTATAAATAAATGCACTTTATTAACTATTAATCCGTAAACATAGCATGCAAGGCGGTGAAATTTCCTGCCGCCTTACAACTGGCACTTTATTGCCACTGGCAAATTATTTGGGCCGGGCAATCTGTTTGCATCACACGTTACATACAACACTGTCAGAAAGCAAGTCTCGATATATCCTAGCTGTACCGAGTGCAAGCTTCAGGGTGAATAGTAAAGTGACAATGTTGCCATCTGAACGTACAGATAGTGAATGGAATGGAGTGAAGTAGAGAAACAATGGTCACCGTCACCATTCTCATTGTTGTGCAGATGTATTAAGTGCAATACGGTCACCCCTGTTTTCACCTGAAATTTTTTATGATGCATCATTTACGGAAGTCATAGTACTGTTGACTGTAAAATCGTCACGAACAATGTAACTGTAAAAATTATCAAAGCCTTCCATGATATAGCTATGCTTCCATTTCGGATCAGACCGACGAGACTATATACATGATTAGCATCTAGAGTGAATAGAATATATAAGGCCTAGGTGAAAAAAGCAATGAATAAAATAAACTTTTAATTTACCGTACAAAGGCTCGCAATTAATTAATAAAAACTACTCAGTTTTTAGGACAAAATCTTTAAATCGATGTTTTCAAAACACTGTTTATGTAGTTATGTAGGCAGGCGAATGGTGAAACGGCAATGGTGACTGTGGCATCTGACCTTATTTGTATGAAGTTTTGAACAAGGTTTTAACTTATGTATAACGAACATTGCACTAGCTTTTGATGTTAAAGTCATACGTGTGGTTGACAGACAACACACAGAACTGCTGAATCCCAGCACGGATACTGAACGTCTCATTTTCAGGGTTGCCAACGAGGTCATGATAAAAACCACCGAAGTGGCCGTAAATCCCATCAAAAACCACCGAACTTTCCGAAGTTCCCATGCAAAAAACCACTGTCTATTCTTTTGTTCTAGACCGATTGATTTGAAATTTGGACGCAACTATGCATTTCAAAGGAGGAGTTTTTATGTACCTGACATATCTGTATACCCACTAGACGGAAATACAAAAAATATTGTTTATTCAAAAGCACTTCAGTAAAGAAATTATATATAAAAACAAACAATAATTACTTTGAACCATTGCAATGCTTGTCGGGTACAGACAGCAAATTGTGAAATATTTGAACTTGAAAACAGAAAGTAATCCAGTCTGGAAAGGAGGTCAGCGTCAGTCATACTATTGTCTTTATTTTATGTCAGAAGATCTAGATTTCAGCTATTCCAATGTAATTACATCTGAGAAAAAAGAAAGTTAACAATGAAAGTACAGTCACATATTAAGTGTCTGCAATGTTCAGTTATTTTCACAACCAGAAAAATCTGATAAAGTGCTGTAGCAACAAATACATACCATTAAAACAATGTCAGGTTTTCGTCCTCGACAATGAGCAATGAGTCATACCATTGTTAATATCTTTGAACTCTTAAGAATTATACATTTTATCCAATAATGTGATACATTTCCTAGTTATTTACATGTCCATATTCGTTAATAATTTCAAATTAGGATTATATTACTTCTGGAAACTTTTTTTTAACGATTTCATTAAAATCCACCAACTTTCCCACCTCCCACTGACTCAGGTTTTTTTCCCACTGTCGTCTTTAAAAAAAACCACCAGATTCGGTGGGAAACCACTGACGTTGGCAACCCTGCTCATTTTTGTGTCACACAACACTCCGACCAGAGAAAGGGGGGGGGGAGAGAATTTAATATTATACCATGTGTATTGCACTGTCTTGCATTGTTGGAGATGTATGTTTTAATTGCCCACCTCGAAGCTCGTATTGCGCGACAATTGTTAAGCCAATATTATTTCAGTTGTACGGAAGTAGCTTAACCTCAGAGCAGCAGCGGCAGAGAAACGAGGAAATTTAAAAGTCACTTTGTTTCAAGAAAGGTTAAATTCTCTGGAATTAGTGATTGAGTCAGTTCAAAGAGTTGTATTTACGCACTTACAAGTTGAAGCAGTTACACAACGCAAGAAAGAGGACGTTTCCCCATTTTGTTAAAACCCGGCCGGACCATTTTTAGGGTCCAAAAAAGAGGACATGTCCGGGTAAAAGAGGACGTCTAGTAACCCTGAACATGCGGCGTAACCACGGTTTTAGGTTGGGCTTTAAATACGTCAATTAACAGTTCCAAGTTCTGTTAGAATGTTCATATGTGTATAAAGGGATTACAATGATAATTGGACGTAATGTAACTTATCGACTAGTAGATTTAAAATCTCGTTCGGCCTCGTTGCAGATTCGCTTGTAAATCCATTAGAAGAAGCGCTTCAAGGGCCTTACCGCTATTCTTTGGTGAAACTGAAGTGCTCAGAGCAACAACTGGTAAGTTTTATAGGGCTTCGACCAAACGTAAAACTTAGCAAAGAACAATCTTCAAAGAGGCATAATAACGGCTTCAAAAATTGCTACTATACGGCGAAAGGTATAGTGACGGCCTCGAAAGTTGGTTCAAGCAAAAGAAAGTGGGTCGTCAGCATATTTTGGGAAGTTGTTCTTCCTCGGATAAACACTGTTGAAGTACTGGTAGCATTGCGCTACCTAAGTGGGCTCCAGCGAGTTTCCTTATATACTTTTCGTGACAATGGAAACATTGTTGAAATTACATAATGTTAAATTTACATTGAAAAACTGAAACATTATTAAAATTTGGTGTGACCGGAAGAAATCGGACGTAAATCTGCGAGTCTTAAGGGTCATCAAATATTTATAATATAAAGCCTAACCTAAAAATACAATTATATATTAAATATAACCATGTCTAATATATTTTGTACATGAATAAGATACATATTATACAGAGAGTGACGCAAACATCTGAGTCATCAAAATTATTATTATTTTTTATTTATTTATTTATTTTTTTGAGGCTTTGACAATTTAAGACAATTCTTCAAATAGAGGCTTTGGATGTTTTGTTGGGTTAAGCAGTCCATAGTGCTTCCACATATTGCCAAAATTGATATGGTGTAGTAGCGAATGGTATGTACCGTTCCACTCATTCCACAATCGCTGACCAGATGTTTTGTTACGCAAGACATCAGGATAACAGGTGTGCCAAGGCAGCTATGCAATCTGATGCACAACGAAGCAGTCTTGAACAATGCATGCCACGCAAGTTCGCGCACTGTCATATTTCAAAGTGGGCGTCGCCAATCCTGAAATCAATTTGGATGGGGAGAGAGGGGGACAGGCTCCAACACTTAAGAGATGTAACGTTGTCTGATTAGTGTACCGGCAATCGGAACCTAAGCGTGTGTGGGAGTGGAATCCAATACCACCGATAACCATAGTTACGGTTGCAGGACCAGTTCGTCTATCTCTTACCACGGCGTCTTAAAATTCTAATCCGACCGTCGTGTGGAAGCAGGCAGACTGGGTATTGGAAATAACTTGTTTTTACCGAAACCACCAATTTTGGCAATATGTGAAAGCGAGATTGGACTGCTGCACCCCAATAAAACCGCTAGTTCCTCTATTATTCAATGAAGGGCAAGTAATAAAGAAACAGCCTGGAAGAGAGGTAATAATACAAATCTATATCTATAAATGTGAATGTTGGTGTACGTTTATCACGTTTGAACCATAAGATATAAAGAGCTAAAAATTTGTAGTTACTAATGTCTACCCAGGGAAGGCTTTAGGCACGGTTTTATGGCGATCGGGTAGCTATTAATCTATATGTATATTAATGTGAATGTCTGTTCGTTGTACGCCTATCACGTCCGAACGACAAGACGCAGAGCCTTAAATATTTGTACAGTTACTAATTTATACCTGAGGAAGGTTTTAGGTACAGTTTTATAGCGGTCTGATAGATATTTAGTAATTTGAAAAATATAACGCGAAATACGATACAATAATTACTCTTTGAAAATTATATTTACTCTTTGAAAATTGTTTTATTGGTTGCATTGTTGCTTGAGGGTTGATAATGATAAAAGGGAAAAGTATATTGGGATGGAAAGCTGTCGGTGTATATAAAATTCTACGTGTGTGTGTATGTGTGTGTGTGTGTGTGTGTGTGTGTTTGTTTGTTAATATTACGCTGTGCAGCGAAAACTACAGAACGCAAACGAATGGTCTGTGTGTCAGTGTTGTCCGAAGACTCCCGTTGTACACCATAGCCGTTCCATGCCGATAGTTATAATGGGGTGGAGGACATGGTGGTTGAAAGTCGTCATATTATAAAAAAATTCGGACTGAAGGCCAGCGATGAAGTTTGCGACTCTACAGCAAGGAGGTTACATACAGCGAAACGTGATGCCACAGACCATATCTTTGATCTATGGGTGCTACAATGTCTTCAGCTGTTGCTCTGTAAGGATAAGCATACGAATAAGGCAATATAAGAATAAAGAGATAAAGCGGTAAAAAGAAATTGATTTTAATACTTCTCTTAAAAAAACGATTTGACGTTTTGCGCATTATATCAAGTGATCGATCTGTGATATTATTATAGTCATTATTGTTGAATGCCATCTCATCTGCAAAGCCAGTCTCATAGCACACTACTGAAAGATAGCTTATCTATCACAATCAACCAACTCGCGAGCGGAGCCGCGGGATTAAGCTAGTAGGGCTATATTTTTAATCGTGTGCTATCTGTACAACTTCTTATCTCCCAAATAAATTCGGCTGTGATCTCTGCGATCGTTACTGTACTGGTGTTGTAATTTGGATGGTCAGAAATGTACTTGAAAATCCTTTCTGTATCACTGTCATATAAACGTATACTAATAATTATTGGTATCATTCACATGTTCGAAAGAAGACACCGTACCCATGATGTACTTAATACTGACCCAAGTTAATGTGGACTGAATATTATCGATTCCAACTGACAATTGGCGTGTATTGTAGCCTTTGGTAATTTCTGTGTTGTTCCTCGTATATTACCCTCAGACTGGTGGTTGCAGGACACGCACACGCTGGACCTGACCCGCTTCCAGCGCAGTGGTGCCAACATCACGACGCTGCGCCTCATCCAGCCGGACAGCGACCGGGTGCTGAAGAGCATGCAGGACTTCGAGTACCTGCGCACGCCTCAAATGGTGCACATCACGCCGGGAACCCTGCGGGTGAGCCTCAGCTGTCTCATCTACATACGTACATATACTCGGCATAGCCTCGCGGGAGTATGCAAGTATTGGGAGAGTAGCGCCAACCTTTTATGTGTGGCTTGCCGACAACCGCCGGCTGCTATTGGTCAGTTGAGCGCGGGTGGGACACGTCCGCCATTTTAGGCCTAAGCATTGCATCAGCGTAAATGGCACATTTCACTTAACTAGCTGTTATTTTAGCATTTAGAGGTGTTGGAAATGTGTAGACTCATTATGTATTAAATTAATAGCTTAACATAGCATATTCCATTTTTATATGGTGAAAAATGCCGCATTGTTGGCAGTGAATTGTTATACTAAGACAGTCCGAGGTAGCAAGTTTTTTTTTTTTTTTACGCATTCCACAGGGCGAAAGAGATGCGAAAAGACGCGAATTGTGGGTACACCGCATTGGAAGAAAAACTGCATTTCCATACCAGAATGCAAAATTTTGCGAAGTAAGTAAATTTGTATTGAAATATCGAGTAAACTTCTAGGTTTATCTTTATGTAAGAGAAAAGATATTTTTAAAAGATACAAATACATGAAAATCTAACATACGAATTTCGTATTTATACTTAGCCTGCATGTTACGAAAGTTTGGGCGGTAAATGAAACCGCCCATTAAATAGATCTCCAAAACTCGAATTTTACGATAAAGTTTATTTTACTGAAGTACCCAGCAGTGCGATAACAATGTGTAAAAACTTAAACCTTCCCAAAATGTTAGCTCAGTTAATGTTATGTAGGTTAGCACACAACACCTATCAACATTAGGCACTAGATTAATGGAAATCAGCATGTATCAATTACATCTACTTCGATAAAAACCAATATATTAGAGATAAAAGCGTTCGTCCTTAGCTAATTTGAAAGCAGGAACGTCACTTATTGCGAAAGCAGTGCATTTGGTACAGGGTTTAAATTTTAGCACAAAACAATTTTACAACTAGTTAGCTCAAAAATAAAGGTCTCGATCTGAAAGTACTAATTTTTCCTTAATATTCGCTGTAGATGTGAAGAAACGATTAGAAACTTAAGTTCATTGTTTACTTAACGTACTGTCATACCACATCGATGTACATACCGGTTTCCTACATCATAAATGCTAATTTCACAGCGCCGCCCATAGCGCTGCTATTGCCAGATAGGCCTACAATGGCGGCGCCCGCCCGGTTGGCGGTACTCTCCCAATACAGGGCAAGGGGTCTGTAGCGCCACGTTGCGGATCGCGAAGCTTCCCGCGTCGGAGGTTCGAATCCTCCTGCGGGCATGGAGGTTTGTGTTGTCTTTAGGATAAGTTATGAAATCTACATCAGCGCAATTCGCTGGTGAGTGGGAGGACTGGACCCCAAGGCATAAATAAAATTTTCTCGAACATTATTCACAAAGCTTTATTATGATAAAAATTAAAATGTGAATTACTATAGCATTAATTTATACCAAGTTAGGTTTACAAACTTATATCACCAAGCAATAATGAAAATCAGTTAAAGAAAATATGGAATTAATTACTCAGAACAAATTGTATTAAGATAAAGGCAACTTCCAAACAACATTCTTTTGGTTTCCGGGATTTATCGAAACATCGCCAGTGCCAATTATGGAGAAATTTAAGAGTTCTGGATCCTGAACACACAGTAACCCGAGGTACAGTTTAATGATTGAATCCATAAAAACAAATCATTAATTAAATTAGAAATCAAATCCATAATTTGGCTCAGGCACTCAACAAAACAACGTAACATTAGCTACTACACAGTAGCTAGAGTACACAATTACAAGAACTCAACTGGTGTCCTTTAAGGAAGACTAGATACAACCATCTTATTACTCGTTAGGTTACACTAAGGCCGGTAACGCACTAGGCAGCCAGGCTGCGGCAGCCAATGAAACAACGGTGGTGGTATACGGCAGGCCGCTACAGGCACTGGGCAGCCAGGAATTGGTGGCTGCGGCAGCCAATGAAACAGTGGTGGTATATGGCAGGCCGCTACAGGCACTGGGCAGCCAGGAATTGGTGGCTGCGGCAGCCAATGAAACAGTGGTGGTATATGGCAGGCCGCTACAGGCACTGGGCAGCCAGGAATTGGTGGCTACGGCAGCCAATGAAACAGTGGTGGTATATGGCAGGCCGCTACAGGCACTGGGCAGCCAGGAATTGGTGGCTGCGGCAGCCAATGAAACAGTGGTGGTATATGGCAGGCCGCTACAGGCACTGAGCAGCCAGGAATTGGTGGCTGCGGCAGCCAATGAAACAGTGGTGGTATATGGCAGGCCGCTACAGGCACTGGGCAGCCAGGAATTGGTGGCTGCGGCAGCCAATGAAACAGTGGTGGTATACGGCAGGCCGCTACAGGCACTGGGCAGCCAGGAATTGGTGGCTACGGCACCCAATGAAACAGTGGTGGTATACGGCAGGCTGCTACAGGCACTGGGCAGCCAGCAATTGGTGGCTTCGGCAGCCGTCAGAACGCAGCTGACTGCACGGCAGTGGCAGCACAGAGCAGCTGGCTGCGGGCAGCCAGTGCCAACAGAACAGCGAGCCTCACAGTGAACGCGTGTGGCTGCCGGCAAGCTCCGCGCACTTGACCAAGCAGCCACACCTTGTCTCCAAGTTGTCATGACGTTCGACACAGAAATTTATTCATGAAATTCAAAGACGAAGAGAAATCCGGGATGTGTTTTGTGAGCAATATAGTGATCGTGATGTGACGAGAAGGAGATGGCAGGAAATCGCAAATGTAATGTAATTACTACCCCAATGCAATTCTGTTTTGCCATTTCAGCGGATTTTCATTCGTAAAGTGATCCGCAAATAAATATGATGCTGATGAACGGCCCCCTGCTGTTGCAGGACCTGGGGAAACTTCCAGTTCTGCAGGGACAGGGACATACAGTGTGTCTTCAAATTTGTAGCCATCTCTTTCTCGCACATAGTTATGTAAAACACAGCATGTTTTTGATTATGGAAATTGCAAATTCTTCCCGAACATCCATTGGGCGATGAAAAATTCTCGACTTATTTGCCAGAATGCCAAACGTACATTCTATGAAGCGCCTAGCACGCGACAGTCGGTAGTTAAAAATTCTTTTATATTTTCCAGAAGGTTATCAAAAAAGCGATCTGTGTAGTATCGAAGATCCTTGAAGTAATTTTTAAATAAACCCTTCGAGTGCCGCTCTGCAAGCAGAGGATGAAGCAGTATCTGTTTTTTCCTTTGCGTTTCCTTTGAGACAACAGGTGGACGATAACTGCATCTCCCACGTCCATGTGGCTCGGCCGATTGGGTACAACTGGCCGTCAGCTGGCTGCCAACGCTGTCTGCCACCAACTGGCTGCTCAATATTTTGGCTGCCGCAGCCTGGCTGCCTAGTGCGTTACCGGCCTTAGGGTACGGCCATAGTGGGCCGCTCCACACTTCCTGCTCCTCGGCGGCAGGGAGGCGGCTGGAAAACCCATTGTGTGATCCCATTGGGGTGGCCATAG
Organism: Locusta migratoria; assembly: GCA_026315105.1. Lineage (NCBI taxonomy): Eukaryota > Metazoa > Arthropoda > Insecta > Orthoptera > Acrididae > Locusta > Locusta migratoria. The sequence continues at coordinate 405,394,347 of CM048745.1, forward strand.
TGCACCCGCGCGGCCGCCTCAGCTCGCTCACGTCGCATTCACCATCGCGGGCAAGAAAGAATTTATGTTTCTTGTTCCGCTCTCAGCTCGCGGGTGCCGAGGTTTCGACGCTGTGCGCTGCGCATCGCGTTTAATGGGAGCTGATAAAGAAGCGTTTATCTCAAAAGTGTTGAATGAAAGGCTGTTAATTCACCGTAGCTGAATTTTATTGAACTTTTGTAGACTCGCACAACCGGTTTTGCAATGTCTTTAATTGCATCTAATTGTTCATATTTATGCAAGAATACCAGTACTTTATTATAGCAAACAACTAGACATTCAAGATAATTGACGTGTAGATAGGTCATTTAGCTCATAATATGAAATGGTTACTTCTTTGCTAAAGGTTCCACGTGAAATTGGCTTTTTTTGTGAGCCACTAACACGAGGCTACTTCATTCAAAATTACTTTGCTGCCATTCTGTGTCAATTTACCTGAGCGGTATAAAATGTCGGTATGTGATTGGGAACCTTGACAGTGAAATAATTGTAACTAATGTCCTACTATAATCTCAAAATACATACACTGTGACAGACGGTACACTGTCAGTTGCAATGTAATTTCAAGTAAAAATAGTCTTGGTTGCAAGATGGTGTTATTAATTACCAATGACGCGTTCTGCCCTCACAGCAGGCCATCATCTTATCTGCATGATAAACGTTACATAAGAATTACTACAATACTTAAAGTAGTGCAACAGGGGCTGTTGGAGTAATTTGCGTAACGTTTGTCATGTAAATAATGTGATGATACCCTGCTGTGAGTGCGAAACGCGTCTTTGGTATTTAATAACACCACTTTGCAACCAAGACTGTTTTTACTTTAAATTAAAATTTGACTGGTTGCTGTATCAGCCACACCAGGGACTATAGAAAACCTTACATAGTTACATTTTATGTATATTGAGATTATAGGACAGCAGTTACAACTTTTTCCCTGTCATGATCCAACGGTTACTACTCCATGCCATCAACTAGTAAGTCCAGTTTTGGCATATTATGCAATTTGCGATGAAAACATTTTTATTTCGTCATCATCATAATCCATGGATGGTGCCAAGTTATAACAGCAGTTTCATTATAGCGCCACTGATTTACTTGCATTAAATTCAACTAGAGAAAAGATGCACTTAAGCTGCACATACGAACTGCATATTCCAACTTAACAGTGTCGTTGTAAACATCTTTAATGTCCTCCGCTGTTGTTCTTTGTGGAGAAAGTCTCAAAAATTCTTCTGGTAATTTTAGTCTTCCCATTTCTATTGTATGGTGGCGGCCACAGTGCGCAGCCAACCGCGCGCCGGCTGATGCCGATAAATGACCATAATTACTTTTCGAATTTCTTGCTGAAAAATATACTGTATGTGTATGAAACGAAGCTACGTCGCACTCTGGTATCAGTTTTTCGATAAAAATTCTCCTTCTCCTGTAAAAAAATAAAAACCACCTCTTCCGGTTCTGTGCGATTTCCTTGACGTAGGATACTTCTCACTCGATTCTGAGGAAACTAATTGCCGTACCTCACTGAGTTTTGCACATCTTGCAGGCTAACATAACAGCTTCATAACGGAGTGTCTGTTTTTCCGGTATTCGCCATAGTTATTACGATACTTGATTTCCAGTTAACGTACCGCATAACATTTGAAGCTTTTGCAGTGAAAAATATAGTCGCTGGCTACTTTTCGTTTGGTTAGCTTTAGATTATACATTACTGCGTACGAAATGTAGCAAACATTGTGAAATTGTTTTTAAAGCTGAAAAGAAATCAATACATCGCTTCAGTGTAGCGAACTGGGTGTTGAAATTTGAGGGCGCTAGCGCCGCGCGCTCTCCTTCGGCGCGCCATGTGCACAACTTCTGAGCCTCTAGCTTGCAGCTCAATCAGTCAGACTTCGTAATAAAGTACATGCCCGAGCCAACAGAAAATGACTTTCACAAATAGCAAAGTTGATCTGGGACAGATGCCAGTTCTCTAACTTGTTTTAAAATAATGATAGCATACAAGTTCGGATAAAAAAAGGACAGTATTATAGTTGCAATTTTCCGTTATTGACAGCTAGCAATCCAGTATTTGTAAGTTCATAATTGGGACTGTAGGGTTCTAAGGAAAAGAGAATGCTAGTGTTTTTGTTGAATGTCCATTCCGACATACAATAGAATGCGTTTCTTTTGAGACAAAAGGTGGACGATTACCGCATCTTCCACGTCCATATCGCTCTGCCGATTGGGCACAGCTGGCCGTCAGCTGGCTGCCCCCAACTGGCTGCTCAATGTTTTGGCTGCCGCAGCCTGGCTGCCTAGTGCGTTACCGGCCTTAGTCCACATGGGTCCCGGTCCCCCACGGACATTGATCACAGTCCACCAGGACAGTCACGATACCCGGAAACCTGGTCTAGAACAGACTAAGACTTTGGGTGAGAATCTGTTTGGTACTTAACGTAACACATGTCACAAATTTCACACTGCAATTACATAATCAGCGCATTATCTGACACTGACAAAAAATAATACATAAAGGCCACACAGAACAAAATATTTATCCGCAGAGACGCAGCCGGAATGTTCGCTAAATGCTGTTCCCGACAATCGGGTAGAAGCCTATGATCAGAAAACGCAAGGAACCGACCGTTGAAAGACAGACACAAATTTTGAAGCAAATCTCAAGTACAGTCAGCGCGTTCCAAAAAAAAAAAAAAAAAAAAAAAAAAAAAAAAAAAAAAAAAAAAAAAAATTCAAATGGCAGTACCAATTCTCTCTTAAAATACTACAGTACTTGACCAAATTTCCGCGACACCTTCACAAATAAACAATGTTCAGTAGAGAATCGGAATGAGGCAAGGTTTATGGAAATCTCTTAATAAGTACTCACCAAGCCTAGTTATACCATCACCGAAAATCCAAAATCTTAATGTGCTTTAAGGTAAACAGAAACGCAGGCACTGGTTTCAAAAAATGTTCAAATGTTTGTTAAGCTTATGGGACTTAACTACGGGGTCATCAGTCCCTAAACTTACAAACAACTTATGAACTACTTACAAACTAGGACGGCACAAATATCCATGCCCGAGGGGGGATTCGAACCCCCGACCGCAGTAGCCGTGCTGACCGTGACTGGAGCGCCTCAGTCACCTCGGCCACCGCGGCCGGCGCACTGGTTTCAAATGTCTGTAAAGCAATCAACCCCTTCACATAACTTCGTACTGACAAATGCCACTGCACAAAATTCAAGGTTCACACTACCAGGGCAGAAGATATTTAAACGAAGCTACTCATTAGTAGTTTTTCGCGAATACAGGCACAGCTGCCACCAAACGTACTAACTAAATATTCACAGAAGACTGGCTTTAGCGAGGTGGCACTATGAAACTGTTACTTGCAAACACCGACACCACTGTCAACAAACTCGCTAAAAGATATAGATAGAATCATAAAAGTAGCTTTAACGCGGCGGCCTTATAAAACAGTTACCTTCAACTTAAAGCTTTGTAACAGGAAAGAGGCCTTTGATAACAGACGATGCTTAAGACACATGCAACAACCGGCCAGCAGTACACAATTCCACAAGTTAGAATCTCAGTTTCTCACCAGATGAACTTGTTTAAGAGCCTCCCTTGTCACTGAACAGCAATTCAGACCATCCAAGGTGCGCTTAATTCCCGTAGTTGTTCCATCAACCAGCATCAGCGACTGCACCATTAGACTCCGGCCGCGTGCCACACACTCCAAGACCCAACCCAGAATGAAACTTTTCACTCTGCAGCGGAGTGTGCGCTGATATGAAACTTCCTGGCAGATTAACATTGTGTGCCGGAACCGGGACTCGAACCTGGGATCTATGCCTTTCGCGGACAAGCGCACTACCGACTGTGCTATCCCGACGCGACTCGCGATGACGCCTCACAACTTTACTTCCGCCAGTACCTCGCCTCCTACTTTCCAAATTTCACAGAAGCTCTCCTGCGAACCATGCAAGACTAGCACTCCTGGAAGAAAGGATATGGTGGAGACATGGCTTAGCCACAGCCTAAGGGATGTTTCCAGAATGAAACCTTCACTCTGCAGCGGAGTGTACGCTGATATGAAACTTCCTGGCAGATTAACATTGTGTGCCGGAACCGGGACTCGAAAGTGGGACCTTTGCCTTTCGCGGGCAAGCGCACTACCGACTGTGCTATCACGACACGACTCACGATGCCGCCTCACAACTTTACTTCCGCCAGTACCTCGAATCCTATTCCTTCCAAACTTCACAGCATCACGGCATCGTGAGTAAAGTTGTGAGGCGGCATCGTGAGTCGTGTCGGGATAGCACAGTCGGTAGTGCGCTTGCCCGCGAAAGGCATAGGTCCCAGGTTCGAGTCCCGGTTCCGGCACACAATTTTAATCTGCCAGGAAGTTTCACTCCATTTCCGTGTTCTTCCTGGTAGGTCACACGCGTCGTACTCACTCCACTGACAGAGCAACCGCTTCGAAGCAGCCCCAGAGCTCAACTGTCCATACGAGTCTCCACGCCCGGTATTTCAAATGTGAAAATCCCGCCAAATGCGGCTATCAAAGATCCTCGCGTAAGACCGCGAGGATCGATAGCGGCCGTGTATCGCTGGGCCCTGGCTCTAGCGCGTCTGTAGCGCCAGCAACACATGTGAGCCGCCACGGCTCAAGTTAATTCATAAGTAGTTTGTAAGTTTAGGGACTGATGACCCTGCAGTTAAGTCCAATAAGCTTTAAAAACATGTCATACTCCGCATATCACCGTCAGCTCGTATCACCACTACCATCCACCTTTCCGTTCTGCTCCCGAATACAGCGCCCCAGTCCCACCGCTGCAACGTGAAAGGTGGTTAGCTTACCGATGCAGGAGGTTGCAATCATTTGTTCCATACAACGACACATATTTTAGTACGGAAACACTATAGGCTACAACACAGCTCTATGGCGACAAGGAACGGTTTTAAAACACGGTTTAACTTGTGAAAACGATTCGATGCGTAAATAATTCGCTAGTCCTTCGCCAAATTCCAACGGACGGGCAGCTTCGCTGATCTGGCTGGGAATTTTGGCCCCAGCCAAACTGTACATACTCGTGTAAATGTCGCCTCGGTTTTTGGAATTATTACGAAAACTCCAAGGAAATCGGGCCAAGAATTGCGGCAGATGTTGGTTTGAAGTGTCCCAGCTAGTAGAAAATACTGAGACAAAGCTTGAGCTTATACCTGTTCCCATTTCAAAATCCAGAAACACTAGACCATAACTGTACGGGCTGTAGGGTCATTACTGCAAATTTACTGACGTAGGGATGGATTGGCCACCATATTCGCCAGATATGATTCAGTGTAACTACGTTTTCTGGGGCACATTATAACACACTGTCAATCGGAACCATCCGATGACGCTGGGCGAGCTTGAATCTGCGAGGCATCAGACATTTCCGTTGAAACATTATAGAATATAATCGCAAATTTTATTGTTAATTTCCACCACCTCCTTACTGTGATCAGTGGGAATTTAGAAATTAAAGAAAAAAAGTTAACTGACTGCAAAGACGGCGTACGACGGACGAGTTACATTATGCACACAGATACTGCAAGCACTGCGTACGGCACAATGTTGCTAGTTTTTGGAACTATTTCTTACTATTTGCAAATTTCTGTATAATTACAGCTTTCACAATAAAAAATTCTTTTTAATGCACTGGTCTATCGATCTTAGTTTTCTAGATATTTAATTTTGAAATCAGGATCTTCGTCTCTGGACATATTATAGAATCGTTCTGCAATCAGCTGCTCGACTCTAAATGTACTCAATATTGTTCCTCTGAAAGAACATCGCCTCCATTCCACGGATTCCCACTTGATCATACAATGAAGGCTTTCACGACCGGATGTAATAGTTCGGATGAATCTTCCGGGTTGTACGGCCATGGTCCATAAAAAACTTTCTGCTCCTGACTTTTCATTCAGAGCTCCGCCGGACATCTTCAGAGGTGATACTGGCGACGATGAATCTTGACTGAAGTGACAGACGTAAGAGAGGGCAAAAAAAAAAAAAAAAAAAAAAACAACAACTGTCTGTATTGGAATTCTTTAAAGAAGTCTGAATTCAAGACTTAAGGATTTGCCCATTAGGGGAAAACTGAAACATAAGTCAGGATATCATCAAGTGAAGTTTTCCGAAACTGTAATTTTATCTACAATGACGAACTGCTATTCATGACTGTAGAGAGAGACAATGAAATATGGAAGCATGGGGATGATTTTAACAGAAAGGAAAAAGCGAAAAAGTATGGACATTGCCTCTTCAGCATAGGTAGGTACGTTTTCAATCTTGATTAGCGGCAATCGATAGTTTTATCCTTATCAGGATTATCTGTGCCGATAACGTGAAAACTTGACCACGGCTATTTTAGATAGTATTTGCGGCGCTCTCCGACTTCCGAATCGTCAGTCGGCAGCACCTCTGAGGATGTTCAGAACCACACTGGACAAAACGTGAAGAGCAGAAATTATTCTGGGGCCTCTGCCTTAAAACCATGTAGACTGAGCAGTATCTTGTCCCATTTGGGTTTCTGTAGTATTCCCGTAATAGTTGCGTCTGGATCTAACAAAGCTAGCAACCCACCTCTGATTTGTAAACCTTCCTTTAATTCGACCTGGTGTATGACCCCCAAACAACAGCACCCAAGAATGGATCGCACTGATGTTCTAAAAGCTGTCTTACTTACAGACGAATCACATCTTCACAAAACGTCAAAAATCCATCTTCCCCACAACTGACTTACATGCGAGTTACATTTCATGCCTACCTCTAAGGTTACGATTAGAAAATTTAATCAAAGCGATTGTATCGAGCAGCAAACTAATAATTCCATATTTAAATTTTTTTTCTACATACATTTTTCTTCATTTAATCTAGCAACTATTGATCAGAATTTTTTTCTAAGTCATCTTGTTGTTTCTATATCGACTCAACGACGGCACCTTTCCTACAACACATCTTCATGAGGAAAGAGCCGCATGTTGCTTTTCCTCTTGTCCGTTCTGAACGGTCATTTATGTAGATACAGTCTAATGAAGCTCTTATCGCACTTTTCTGGGGCACATCTGACGATACCTTTTCTGAAGAATACTAGCCATTGAAGACAATGCACTACGTTCTGTTACTCACATATCTGGGAACCTATTCCATAAGCTCATACGATCGTTTGTAGTCTGCAGCAGAGTATCGTGTGAAAAGTCTTTCGAAAATCAACATGTAAGCTGTCTAAGCGTTGGCCTTTATCCATGGCTTGCAAAATATCATGTGAGAGAAGGGGAAACTAAATTTCACTGGAGCGATACTTTCTAAAACTGTGCTGATGCAGGTAAAGAAATGTATTCGAACTCAGAATATTTCAGGTCCTTTCTTTTACCTTTCGTACGAACAGTAGTCACTTTCGATGTTTTACAACCATTGGGACTTTGTACAGGCCCGAAGATTCGCGATAAATGTAAGCTAAGCAGAGAAGTGGCTTAGGGAACCTTTCTTCGTTTCCTTCGCGTATTGGCCATTATAGCGTCATTACTTTCCGAAGAAATATATTTGTATTTTCAGATCGAAATTTTGCGTGTGTTTCTAAAACTCATGCGTGTAACAAAATATCTTTATTTTATTATGTTAGTTGTAAACTTCCCCGCCTTGTATATAACTGTTATCTTTCATTGTGATAAGAGAAAAGGTGTCGAAGGAGCCCTCGGCCATGAAATATTATCTAGTTAATGAAGTTCGTATTGTTTTCAACGTCAAGTGTGTAAAAATTTCATCAAGAAGGGATTTTGATTTGATTTAATTTTCTCAGGGAAGCCAAAACAGTCTTGGGCCAAGCCGCCACTGCCCGCACTGAAACTAAGTTTATTGGGCGGTATCGCTCTCTGTATATCTAGTAAAGCCAACCAATGCACTTGAACAGTGCAAGGAGTCCCTTTATCAGTTCTTTATTAGACACAATTTCTTCGGGTCTGGTTTTCCCAAATGTTCTGTGCCTTTTACTCTCCAATGCAATGCATTCGAAGATTAGATGTGATGCAGTTTCATCACCGTCATCACAGATCCTACATTTAGGGTCCTCTTCTGTTATTCCCATTGTATGTAGGTGTTTTTTGAAATTACCATGGCCTGTCAGCAATCACACCATGACTCTAATCTCTCTCCTGTTCAGGCCCAGGATTGCAGAGCTTCTTTTAAAGCATGGCTTTGGCATCATTAACTTGCCCCGGTTTTGTTGATAGACTTTGGTCCAATATTCTACGTGCTGTCTTCTGAGCCAGTTACGTAGCTCCAATTTGATCATTGCCTTGGTGATTGTCAGGACAGGTTCCGGTCCAATAAATGGAGTCTCTGCCCCCATCCTGGCTAATCTGTCGGCATGTTCGTTGCCACTGATCCCCGAGTGGCCAGGGACGCACAATAGGTTTGATCTTGGTTTCCCCTAGCTCCACCAGAACCCTGTGACATTCTGCAACAATTTTAGACCTTGTTGCAGGAGCTTCCAGTGATATCAGGGCTGCCTGGCTGTCTGAATAGATTTTTTTTTTTTTTTTTTTTTAAATGTTTGTAGAACTTATGGGACTTAACTACGGGGTCATCAGTCCCTAAGCTTACAAACTACTTATGAGCTACTTACGAACTAGGACGGCACAAATATCCATGCCCGAGGGGGGATTCGAACCCCCGACCGTAGTGGCCGAGCAGACCGTGACTGGAGCGCCTTAGTCTCCTCGGCCACCGCGGCCGGCTGTCTGAATAGATATAGATGCTACGGTCTTTGTAGCACCTACGCAAATTCTCCTCCACACACGCCCTGATGGCAGTGATTTCGGCGTGGAATACTGAGGCTAGTTTCCCTAGAGAGATGACGCCCTCCAGTCTTGGCTGCACTCCATATACCCTGGCCCCAACGCTTTGATCTGATTTTGACCCGTCAGTAAACCAGACAATATCCCCCGTACCGTGTCGAACTATTTTCTCCCACTGCTCCCTACCTCCAATTGTTATATTGAAAGGCTTGTTGAAGCAGTATGGGGTTATAATATAGTCGGCTGGCATTTCCCTAACCTTTCCTATATTTACCTCACTCACTATTTTAGTGTGTGATTCTGGATATCCCAAAGAGTTCCAGTTTTTGTCAGTTTTGAGTCTGTATACACCAGCCGCTGCCTCCATCTTGACCCAAGGTGTAATGGGGGCATATCCAGCATGGTTTCCATCCCAGCAGTTGGTGTGCTGCTAATTCCTCCTGTTATGGCTAAGCAGGCTAGTCTCTGCACCTTACCAAGCCCCTTAGCAGTAACCTACTGTTCTACCTTATTCCACCACACGACCGCCCCATAGGTGATCCTGGGTCTGATTACCGTGGTGTACATCCAGTGCATACCCTTGGAGCTCAGGCCCCAATTTTTGATGGGAACAAGACTGTAGCTTTATATCCAATACCAATGCACACACGGACTTGCTATATATAGAGATGTGATTTTGTTGTCCACGATGTAATTTAGAGGTGGAAACACAGTGCAATATTTCTATGTGAAACTGTTTTGGAAACAGAAATGTCGTCTTAAGACCTCAGAGTAAAGTCCGGTGAATCATTTATGTCACGACTGGGCAACCTTTCGCAACCCGCAGGCGGTTACGCATACGTAATCTTGCGGGCAACTCGTCTTATGGAGTAGGGCACCATATTGAATCGTACCCTCTTCCCGATACTCCACATTAGCACATACCTCAAAACACACGTTTTTGAGATATAATTCATTTCAAGTTCATCCCAGGTGATTTATTTTAATTTAATTAAGCGTCTTTAACATTATTTCTTTGCTTACGGTGGTCTACAAATTAGAGCTGGGTTTGAACATGACTCAAACTGTTAGAAAAATTTACGTCACAGTTCGGGAAATCTCGGGAAATGTTCGAACATTCGATCACGACGCTATCTAGCAACGTCAGGAGGTACTATCTCTACGATTTACAACGATGATATTCATAAATCTTTTCTGTGCTGTGCAGTATACGGTTTATAACGAAGATAGGGTGTAATTAATTTACTAAGGGTATTAATAAGTGTGAAATTCCGACTATTTAGTTTCTAGGATGCAGGTCACATGTAAAAACAGTAACGAATATAGGCTAAAAGTAAACGATAGTAATCGCGATTTAAAATTCTAGTGCTGCGATCTAGCGACGACTTTTGATACTACATACACAGCAGCTCGTGCATCGTTTATTCCGAGGATGCAATTACAGTTTATTTTTGTATGACTTATTTCCGTTACTGGGTATTACATTTCTAATGTTTTCCCTATTTCATCTCTTTTAATCTTATTTTGAAAGCGATTAAAAGGTGGTAACATTTTATCTGTTACTGTACTGTATGAACAGGGAATGGAATGGCCATTTGCAACCTATGTCTTTTAATCACATTAAATGTAATTTCTACTTATGAAGGATTCACATTGTTTTCTTTGAATGTTAGCCTTGAGTATTGTGTTATAGTAGCAGATATTTTGTTTATCAACAGATCATATGTTGCAGTGATGCCAGACAGGTTACATATGCACTATTGAAAAAAGAAAAAACAAAGAAAAGAAAAGAAAAACAGTTTTTCATAGTTATTTTTGTATCCTATCCTCGTCGCCACTTTTGTGTCCCAGCCTCGTCGTCACTTTTGTGTCTCGCCGGTTGTCGTAGGTGTCGGTGGCCGAGTAGAAAGAGGCCGACACAGGAATAAAGGATGCACGCGTGTGCAGGTACGGAAGTGACCAGCCAGTGAGACAGCAGAAACTAGAAACTCTAGACTAAATTAGAACAATATATATATATATATATATATATATATATATTTCAGAGAGTCTTGGAAATACTTAACTTTTACATAGTTCTTGACTGCAGAATGCTGATACATCCGATAGCCAAGCCTTAACTGATGCCTATCTGATTCCCAAGTGTTAACTGGTTCCTGTCTCAGTCCCAAGTGGCCGATGAAGCAGTCGTGACCACGAGCGGAGTTGCAGCAGAGGGCGCTCGTTGCTGACGTCGTAAGAACGCCGCGCTGTGCGTGCATGGAGGCGCGCGGCCAAAGTACGTGGCGCGCACTTCATACTTGTGCGACACCACAGTTATGCCCTTCTTTTCTTTTACATATACTTGTACTTCCTATGAAATTAGTTCTGAGCAAAGCGATAGTCCAGTAACTTCAAAATTTCCCGCGTATCATATGCAGATACGCAGCGCGAGTCATTTCGAACAGTTCGATTCTGTATCGAGTTCTCTGCCGTATCGGGAAATCCCGAACATGTTGGAACGCGAGTATCATTTTTCCAGCCCTACTGCAAATTTTCACTGTGAATCCCACGAATTTCTTTCGGGGGCCATAGAGTGTAGTGTGAGATTACGACTGTAGCCGCTGCCTGGACGAGTAGTGTGAGGCTGCTGTGGTGTTTAGGGTTACCAGATGTTCGTCTTTAGAAAAGAGGACATTTCTAGATTCATAAAAGAACCCTCTCTCGCTCTCTCTCTCTCTCTCTCTCTCTCTCTCTCTCTCTCTCTCTCTCTTTCTCTCGTATTGACAACTCAAGTACTAGTAATGTCTCTACTGTATTATCAGAGTCTTGCTTGTAATACATTTTACTCATCTTACGAATTTTTTTATCTTATTACAAATTAAGAAGCAAGAAATGTTGAGCCCTGTAGAACGAATTACATTAGTACATAGCAGTGAAGCCCTAATATTTCATCACTTCACCAATAGCAATCATCGTCTTAAGTGCTGAACATTTTTTCCATACTTAAAAGATACCTTGCCGATCACCTCTGTTTTCACCTCAAATTGTTTGTGATGCATCATTTAGGGAAGCCATAGTACTTTTCACTGTAAAATCGTCACGAATAAAGTAACTAAAAATTTGTATGAAGTTTTGAACAAGGTTTTAACTTATGTATAACGAACATTGCACTAGCTTTTGATCTTGAAGTCATAAGTGTTGTTGACACACAGAACTGCTGAATCCTATCACAAAGAATGAACGTCTCATTTTTGTGTGTCACACAGCACTCCGACCAGAGACGGGGGGATGGGGGTGGGAAGAGATTCATATCTCTTGATCGTTGACATCGGTTTCGTGTAGAATTTTGGATCATATTCTCAGTTCGAATATAGTAAATTTCCTTGAAACGGAAAAACTTCTTTCCATGAATCAGCACGGGTTTAGGAAACATCGTTCATGTGAAACTCAGCTTGCCCTTTTCTCACATGACATCTTGCGAGCCATGGACGAAGGGCAACAGGCGGATTGTCTTTTTCTCGACTTCAAAAAGGCGTTCGACACGGTGCCACACTGCAGACTGCTAACGAAGCTTATAGAATAGGTTCACAGATTTGTGACTGGCTGGAAGAGTTCCTAAGTAATAGAACGCAGTACGTTGTTCTCGACGGCGAGTGTTCATCAGAGACGAGTGTATCGTCAGGCGTGCCCCAGGGGAGTGTGATAGGACCGCTATTATTTTCTATCTATATAAATGATCTGATGGACAGAGTAAGTTGTAATTTGCGGCTGTTTGCTGATGATGCTGTGGTGTATGGGAGGGTGTCGTCTGTAACTGACTGTAATAGCATACAGGTTGACTTAGACAAAATTTCTAGTTGGTGCGAAGAATGGCAGCTAGCTCTCAATGTAGAAAAATGTAAGGTGATGCGCATGAGTAGAGAAAACAATCCTATAATGTTCGAATACAGCATCAGTAGTGAGCTTCTTGATGCGGTCGCGTCGTTCAAATATCTAGGCGTAACATTGCAGATTGATATGAAATGGAACGAGCATGTAAGGACAGTTGTGAGTAAGGCAGACAGCCGACTTCGGTTTATTGGGATAATTTTGGGAAGATGTTCTTCACCTATAAAGGAGACCACGTATAAAACGCTTGTACAACCACGTCTTGAGTATTGCTCAAGTATTTGGGATCCGCAGCAGATCGGTTTGAAGGAAGACATAGAGGCGGTTCAGAGGCGAGCAGCTAGATTTGTTACCGGTAGGTTCGACCAATGCGCGAGTGTCACGGAAATGCTCCGGCAACTCAATTGGGGATCGCTGGAAGAAAGACGACGTTCTTTTCGTGAATTTCTGTTAAGTAAATTTAGAGGGCCGGAATTTGAAGCTGAGTGTAGTACGATCTTGCTGCCGCCTAATTTCGCGTAAAGATCACAAAGACAAGATAAGAGAAATTAGGGCTCGTATGGAGGCATATAGGCATTCTTTTTTTCCTCGTTCAATTTGGGAGTGGAATAGGAAAGGAAATGCCTAGTAGTGGTACAGTGTACCCTCCGCCAGGCACCTTACGGTGAATTGCGGAGTATGTATGTAGATGTAGATGTAGATATTATACTATGTGTACTGCACTGTCTTGTATTGTTGGAGACGTATGTTTTTAATTGGCCACCTCGAAGGTCGTATTCCGCGACAATTGACACACCAATATTATTTCAATTGTTGCGAAGTAACTTGACCTCAGAGCAGCGGCGGCGCAGAAACGAGAAGATTCAAAACTCACATTGTTTCAAGAAAGGTTAATTTCTTTGTAGTTAGTGATTGTGACATTTCAGAGAGTTATATTTACGCACTTTCGAGATGAAGCAGTTGCACAACGCAAAAAAAAGAGGACATTTCTCCATTTTGTTAAAACCCCAGCCGGACCATTTTTAGGGTCCAAAAAAGAGGACGTCTGGTAACCCTAGTGGTGTTGCCGGCGCCGGCCGCGGTGGCCGCGGGGACTGAGGCGCTTCAGTCACGGTCTGCATGGCCACTACGGTCGGGGGTTCGAATCCCCCTTCGGGCATGGATATTTGTGCCGTCCTAGTTCATAAGTAGTTCATAAGTAGTTTGTAAGTTTAGGGACTGATGACCCCGTAGTTAAGTCCCATAGACTATACAAACATTATGTTATTATTTACATTATGGTGTTGCCGGCAGACGGAGACGGCGCTGGTGTTCGACGCGGTGCACGTGCTGGCCGGCGCGCTCTTCAAGGGCGGCACTGCGCGGCCGGTGCGCGAGCAGCCGCTGCGCTGCCACAGTGCGGGCGGCGTCTGGGACCACGGCATCGGCGTCAGGGAGTTCATCAGGGACGTGAGTGCCGCCTGCTCCTCTCATAGTCTTAATAAATCTCCACAGCATCAAAGTTCAGGACAGTTACCTCGATATCTCGAGGATGTAGAATCTTCTTAAAACACAGCGTCTACATAACCTGTGAAAAAGGATCGGGTTTGACGGAAGGCCCAAGCCCCAAGTAACAACATTCGCCAGTTTACAGAACAATAATTTATTTAAAGGACACCTAAATAGCTCCTTATTCTATAAACAAATCTCGACAATAGAGAATCAAGCAAAATAGACAGATGGGATAAATACGATTAACAACCCCAAGACATGATAGATTTTGCTGACAGACATATCAACCTTTACAAGCCTTTTCTTTTTTACATAGAAGGAACATTATCAAAACGTAATTCCTGGAACAATAGGAACAATTTAAAACAAAGTCATGATTGACACTTAAAAACAAGGAAAATGCTCGCAAGCACCCGATTTAAAAATAAAAACAAGGAAATGAACTTACAAATGCAACTTAAGAAAACCGTATTTACAGGACAAGAATTTAAGTTAACTTGACGATGAACCGCAGTGGGCAAGAGCCCGTAAGGAGAAAGTTATCGTGACACCAATTACAGATACTAGGTTTCAACACTAAGTGCAGGAACCCGCACACCACTAGAATGGAAATCTAACCGGACCCGCTGGGTCCGGCGCCAGACTACAAATCTTTAACCTCAATGCACAACTGGAACACACAAATATAAAAGAACAATTACTAAAATGTTCATAAATCAACAACAACTTAAAAGTAATCAAATACACTACACAAAATTTTTGAAATATTACGGGACAATAGATTATCTTTAATCCAAATGTGGAAGAAAATGCGCCAACATAGGCATTTGCACCCCGCGTTAAGTAGTCCCCTACAGTTAAGGACCGCCGTAAGGTAGTGCAGAGTGCCAGTAATGAATAAATATCAAATATAAGCGCTCACAAAATCGGTGCACATAAAATATAAAATAGTATCACCGACACTAATTAAATGTTAGAGAGCGCTATTATCACCAAATAACCCTACAGATCTTGTGACAACTTACTGGAAATGATATTACCTCAAATCCACCGAGCATAAGCTTACCAACTTGTAATCAGTTTGTTACCAAGTGCATCACCAACTGACTAGTGCCGTATTCAGGTGAGGCGTCACGGTTCTATGCCAGCCACACAATACCACACGGCAATAACAACAGGCATATCCATCCACGACGTACAAATTATTTGCAAGACACTTGGCGACTTAAATAATACACAACACTTCTGAAACAGACAGATGTATTACATTACAGCACTCAAACATCCGCTGGTACGTGTCACACTCCGATACTTGACTTACACATTCCCTCGCTAGAGAACCATGGGGCACAGAACCGCCAACAGGTGTGACCGTCGCCGCAATCCACCGTCTGCTGACACACTGCGCGAGCATGCCGACTCGCCCGGCCCACCGAAGGTACTGCCCCCTGGTGCGTGCGACGTCTAAAACCGCCACACGCCTTCGCCCCGAAAAATCACCACACTTACCACTCGGGGAAACAGAGATATATCGGCGGAAATGGCAACGATAATCGCAATTCCACGGACCGGAACTCGAAAATCGGACCGCACGGTTCAACCTGCTTACAGGAATTCCTAGAATTCATTCAGAATAGGTGCAGCTAGAGCAGGGGAGGACAGACATCACCGGTGTGACGTCAGCCCAGGCTGCTCTGCCTGCTCACAAGGAAGGAGAGTTGGCTGTGTGACGTCACGCACTGTGTACTGCTGCCGCGGAGAAACAGAATGAAGCGTGTGGAATACCGCAATTACGGAAAGACAGGGAACAGGTGTGGTGTGAACAATATTGTCAGGTCTACGACATCCTAATTAACATTATAGTGCAGGTGTAATTTAATGTTAGGACAGCAGTGTTATAAAGTAAAGAAAATAGAACAAAGTACAATTTTCTCTACAAATTAGAGCAAAGCTGTACAGTACAGTGAAGTAGACATTTTCCAGTTCGTTTTTCTTTGGTTAGTTTCTCAATGTTAGTATGCAGTGTTTGCGACTTTTTTAATCGAAAACTACATGTTAGGTTGTGATCTGACAAGGTGTTTCGGTATTGGGACTTTGCTAATTGCCGCGGTGGAGTAGCCGAGCGGTCTAAAGCGTCTCGCTGCGGAGCGCGCCGTTGCTCGCCGTGGAGGTTCGAGTCCTCCCTGGGGCATGGGTGTGTGTGTTTGTCCGTAGGTTAGTTTACCTAGGTTTAAGTAGTTTGAGCTACGGACTGATGACCACGCAGTTTGGTCCGATAGATTTACAAACATTTGAACTTTGCTAATTTCATAATAGAAAAGAATTGTTCACACACGTAAGTGGACCCGAACATTGTTAACATCCACTGAAAAGCTTGTTGCAAAGAGCTGAAACATAGTAGATAGTATTTCAACATTTTCAGACCTGTACTCAAACTGGTTAGGAAGAGTTTTCAGGTTTTGAACATATTCTTCAGAGAGAATACGATCAGGAGCACACACCCTCAGTAAATGGTCTGAATTTTCTGGCTATATGTACAGCTATTCTGTATCTGAGACGGACAGACGCTTCGCTACTCTGACAGCCCTCACATCAGGACGTTCCTTTAATTTAGATATTAAGGCGTCTCGTTCTTCTCCCTCATATTTCCCATTCTCATTTGCATGGCACGGAGAATAATGACTCCGTAAATTCTTTTTTAAATACTTCGAACTTCTCTGTTACACAACAAACACTTTGCATCTTCACTGAATTGTACAAAAAGAAACAGAATTTCCCACACAGAAAGAAAAACCGATTGCTCCGTTTTGCTTGTACTCGCCATGTTATTGTCGTCAAGAGCCCTCCAGCCCCGAACTCAATGCCCCGTTCATCTAGGCAACATTGCGAACACGGCTCTCGCCTGACGTCACACGGATTGACAGCGAGGCCTACGCGAAAGACAGGCCCCGGCGCGCACGTCACGCGACGTTAAGCATAGCAGTCCTGAGCCGGCCGGCCGGCCGCTGTGACACAGCCCACCGCCTCACAGCGGCCGGCCAACCAGGTAGCCGTCCGGCCGGCTCAGGACTGCTGTGCTTACGTCGCGTGACGTGCGCGCCGGGGCCTGTATTTCTCGTAGGCTTCGGCTTGACAGGCTTGCTCTTCCTGCTCACATGTCACACCGCCTGAAGTTGTCTTCCTCTGAGCTAGAGAAATGTTCTCTATTTTATGTGTGCGTCAAAATTAAGGCAAGAACAGAGAGCAAACATCAGGTATCTGTAAAGCTGTAAGTGGCTCAGACTTTGCAGAATTGTTTGAGGTCGTTGGCATTGTCATCTACCATGAAGACAGAGGCTGATAATAGGAAGTAACAGCTACCGAATATCGGAGCAAGACATTCTTTCGTAGCCGCGTATATTACAGCTGTCAATTTAAATGTAAAGCGCAGTAGTAGGATAGTGTTTCAATTGTATTTGTTTCTGCATATTGGTGTTCATTTTAGTGTAATGTTATACTACTTGTTCGTGTATGTTGCTTAACCCTACACTGCATGGTGTTGCCGTTTGGCAACGCAAATTTTTGTTACTTTTTCAGACATACTTCTTGTTGACAGATAGCAACACCATGCATATCGTATACTATACATTGGAGTCTGTTCTAAGCATTTAGTTGATTGTTTCCTCCATATAAGGCACGCAGTCATGAATTTTCACAACTTAGCATGTTTATGCCGGTACTACATGCGTCAAATTAAGTTATAAAAATGCTGTGGAGTATTGAAATTATAGTTACAATAATTTATGTAGATTAAGAAACTAAGACAGCTTAACAAAAACTTAAGTTCGAATACCATACACGACGTTTACTATTAAATATTGCTTCCGGTCATAATAAATGTTATTAGCCTACTTACAGTATATAGCTCTCCCCTACGTCCGGGTACCCAGTTTTCTCGATGACAGTTAACAGTTCATTTTTTTTATCTCCCTATCTTTTAGAAAATGAACCATTCTAAATACTCTTCTAGGATTTAGAACAGTTTATGGTAGCACAACCACCCATATTTCATGCGAAGGTGACGTGACGCAGATCGTATAGTTCTGCACCAAATTTAAACTGTGGGCAATAAAATGGTTGATGCACCAGCTCGTATTTCAAATGTTCAAGTGTTTGTTAAGCTTATGGGACATAACTACTGGGTCATCAGTCCCTAAACTTACAAACTACTTATGAACTAAGGACGGCACAAATATCCATACCCGAGGGGGGATTCGAACCCCCGATCGTAGTGGCCGTGCAGACCGTGACTGGGGCGCCTCAGTCCCTTCGGCCACCGCGGCCGGCAGCTCGTATTTATTGGAACCGTAACTCCACCTATTGCGTCATCCCTCCTCTACTGTTGTATGTGAACCAAATTACGGAATTAAATTAAGAACAAAGTATGATTGTTCAAAAGCCAGGAATGTCACAAAACACATACACACACTGTGGCGTCTCCTCCTGTCTTATCTCCTTTCTTCTTAGTTGGGAGGTAATGTATGTATATTTGGTTATCCATCCGATTATGAAGGGCAGGAAAGAGGCATGTGAGATGTGCTGGTATAGTATATGATATAGAGTTGTCCGATCGTAGCAATTCCGTTAGGTCGAATCGGCATGATTGCAATGTCTGAGTTGTGAAAGTTAAGCTTCGCAAATCTCAAGAATAACTTAGTTCGTTGAATTATAAGAGTTCTGTTGTGATGTATTTACGATTGACATTCATTCTGTTATTTAGCGGTTGTATAGTCGCACATTTGTGCAGTCTATTTGCGGTGGAAAATCGTTGCCCTGGTAATGATTGAATTGTACTATATATCTGAATGAACAACAATGATTTTAGTACAGCAGAGACGGAAGTTATAAAATTTAGCTCAGGCTATTTTCCACAGTTATTTTACTCGTAGAAACATTTAATATTAGGCTGCATAATATCGTATCTCAGACTCAACGAAATAACAAATTCTCTCATAATAGATATTAACTTTCACTGGGGAGTACTGTTTCTATGACAAGGTAATAATTCACAGTGTTTATATCATTTAAAATTGACCTACACGTATTTGCCCCGTATTGCATAAGCGTCACTTTCGTAAACCTCAAGTCGTTTAATTTAGAAATTGAAATTCGCTTGAACGATGGCGTTTGCTTATTTCGGTCTTTTAAATTCAATGAAATTTCAAACTACTGCATAAGCTAATTTCAGAACTGGTTTTAATACTGTGATTGTTACGTTTGGTTTAGCTCTCACAGACAAAATCTGTATTATTATCACTGAAATAACGTCTCTTGGCTAGTTATTTAACATCGTCAGTTTGAAATATTTTCTGCTCAGTTAATGTTATAGGTAATGTTTTTGATATTCCGCTAACTCTTACAAGAGATTGTTCTGCCCAGTGTACCGAAAAGTAATGTCACTCGATTACTATCTTGTTGGTTTCACAAATAATCAAGGCTTTCACTAATTTCAGAGATTATATAAGAACTTCCATCAAATTATCGTCTCAATCGGAAAAGTCTAAATACTCTTAATTATATTTTCACCACTCCTTACAATTAACACGATATAATTACTTCACATAAGAAAAAGACGTTTAATTTCTATGCTATGTAATCGATATGCTACGTACATATCGAGAGCGAACTACGATATGAGAGAGAGAGAGAGAGAGAGAGAGAGAGAGAGAGGCAAAGCAGGGAGAGCCCATTCGGATCCGAACGAGCCAAGGAAGTGACCTCAAAAAGACGTGACGTAGCCAGCCGCTCCTGTCAAATATTTCGAGGTTTGTTCGGGTGCAAACTCTTCCTGTAGAGACGCCATCTTCCATTTCGTATTTTAATGATTTTTTTCCTTCTAACTCGCTTGTTGCTCTCGATCTCAAGAGACTGTCTTTTTAAAAATGTTATAGATTATTGTATGGTACACGCCTCGGTTGCACAGTGGTAGAGTGCTAGACTACAAATCCGAAGGTCGCGGGTTCGATCCCCGCCAGGTCCTGTGAATTTTATCTGTCACTTTCCACTTCTTTCACCTTTGGTAGTATTGCACATGTGAAAAATACCGAGTAGCACCGTGGTTCTGAACCCACGTGAAACTGGCTGGGTAAGTCAGTTCGAAGGTCGCAGGAAGGCAACGGCATACCACCTCCAAACAGGACCATGCCTAGTAAAGCACTGTGGTGTTCAAACCAATCCTCGGATTGTTGACTGCTTTACGTATACATGCCATAGAGTAATTAAAGAATGCTGTTCATAATCTATGGTGGACCTCGTCGTGTGTGTACTCTTGTCCACTCAGTGAAAGTAATTGCCCTCGTACAAACAATTTCCGTTATCACACGATTGGCGGGTCAATTCTAGCTGTAGATACAATTTTTTCCCCAATTTTGTACAAGAATATTTGTTCAGTATCGACAAATATTAATGAACTATATAGGTCAATTCCAGTTGCCGATACCAATTTCTCACACCTTTATACAAGAATATTTGGTCGGTATTGGTAACTGGAATTGACTAATATGGTCTAGTTGCCAATACCAGTTTCTAAGTACATTCTTAAATTTTCTATTTTCGGTAATTTGGAAGAATCCGTGTACATCGAAGAAAACGGCATTGCGATCGATATATATATCGAACGTTCGACTCTCGCTTCGCTACCAATGACGGAAAACAGACATGGCCGAACAGCTGATTTATATGGCTAATTGTGGTGTTGTTTTTTGAATTAATGATTTTATGAAATTTTGGCTTATCTGAAGACTGGGATATCACCCGTGGCATTGGCTTGTTGTCGTTTACGTGCTTATTTGTAGGCGGCGTGAGTAATTATGTCTGGCTGAGTTGTAGATGATGGTATGTCATGGTTGTATTGTGTAATTTATGAGGATAACCACAGAGGGAGACCAAGAGGTGGATACAGTAAGCAGATTCAGACAGATGTAGGTTACCGTTCTTATTGTGGAGTTGAAGAGGCTTACTCCGGATAGGATATTGTGGAGAGCTGCACCAAACCAGTTTCCGGACTGAAGACCACAACAACAACCACAGATCATTTATTATCTACAATACGTAAGTATTTAAGATACTATCCCATATAAGTGTTTTCCGAGATTGTGATTACATCATGGGTTAAAGCTGACGAGTGGTTTCCCTGTCTTCATTTATGCCGATATTTCGGTAATTTCCAAGAATACTTGCAATCGAAGAACGTCGGCCTCACGCACTAAAAAAAGAAAGAAAAAAAAAGCGATCTGTAGGGTAGCCTTAAGAAGGTTAGGTATAGGCCAAACAAGAAGTGCTTTCTTAGTACGTGAAGGCGCGTAGCGCCAGAATCTCCGGTTCAGAAGCACTAAATCGTTTGCAGTTGCAGTTCGATATATTATTTCTAGGAAATTACCATTATGTCTTTCGGTATTACAATTGGCAACTACATATTGAGTCGGAAAACTACAAGAAAATGTCACAAATTCAACGCACACTCAAAAATAGAATTAAAATTAACTGCTTCGCGTTTGTCATATCGAATGTGGAGAGAGAATCGAACGTTGGATATAGATCGATCGCAATGCCGTTTCCTTCGATGTACCGGATCTACAAATTACCCTGTTTTCTATTAATTTTGTTGTTTTCGTTGCTTTTTTCGTTTCATTATTTTCATTTTAGCATGTCTCCGCCGAAGGCCCCCATTTTGCCGCGCCATGATATACGTAGCGTCTTTGTATTAGATATTACGTCATTGTTCAAAGCTGACAGATGGTGTCGACAACTACAATTTTTCCAGACTTAATTTTAAAGTAATTAAATAGAGAGAAATGGTAATGCGCACTCACTTCACAATCCTCAGGACGACGAAATCCTGATACGCACATCTGCTTCTGCCTATCATGGAGCCTAAGGACGACGAGAAAAAAAAATTCTCTTCCTCTCTCTTCGTGAAAAAAGAAGGTTAAAATTACTGAACTATTTAATCGCTGACCAGAGAGGAGAAGAAAATAATATATCGTTTCATGTTAGGTTCGTTTAAACAACTGCCAGCGAGCTACTCGCGCATGCGCAGAGCTGAAATGTAGTTCAAGCAGCGCCTTCTCCCGCTTCTGGCAACTTGCCGTCTGGCTGTTTGCTGTTTAAGCAGTAACCGATAGCTACCACACCCATGAACCACAGACATTTCCGAGGTGGGGTGGCTTGCGTGCCTCAATGGTACAGATAGCCGTACCGTAGGTGCAACCACAGCGGAGGGGTATCTGTGGAGAGGCCAGACAAACGTGTGGTTCCTGAAGAGGGGCAGCAGCCTTTTCAGTAGTTACAGGGGCAACAGTCTGGATGATTGACTGAGCTGGTCTTGTAACATCAGCTAATGTGGCTTTGCCACACAGTTACTGCGAACGGCTGAAAGCAAGGGGAAACTACAGCCGTTATTTTTCCCGAGGACATGCAGCTCTACTGTATGGACATATGATGATGGCATCCTCTCGGGTAAAATATTCCGGAGGTAAAATAGTCCCCCATTCGGATCTCCGGGCGGGGACTACTCAGGAGGATGTGATCATCAGGAAAGACAATACTGGCATTCTACGGGTCGGAGCGTGGAATGTTAGATCCCTTAATCGAGTAGGAAAATTAGAAAATTTAAACAGGGAAATGGATAGGTTGAAGTTAGATATAGTGGGGATTAGTGAAGTTCTGTGGCAGGATGAACAGGATTTCTGGTCAGGCGAGTACAGGATTATAAATACAAAATCAGTTGGGGGTATCATAGGAGTAGGATTGATAATGAATAAGAAAATAGGAATGCGGGTAAACTACTATGACCAGCACAGTGATCGCATTATCATTGTCAAGAAAGATACGAAGCCAACACCGACCACAGTAGTACAGGTTTATATGCCAACTAGCTCAGCCGATGATGAGGAGATCGAAGAAATATATGAGGAGCTAAAGGAAATTATTCAGACAATTAAGGGTGAGGAAAACTCAATTGTTATGGGAGACTGGAATTCGGTTGTAGGACAAGGAAGGGAAGGGAAGATAGTAGGTGAATATGGTCTGGGCAAAAGGAATGAAAGAGGAAGCCGCCTGGTAGAATTTTGCACGGAACATAATTTAGTTATAACAAACACCTGGTTCAAGAATCACAAAAGAAGGTTGTATACATGGAAGAGACCAGGAGACACTGGGAGATACCAGGTAGATTTTATAATGGTAAGACATAGATTTCGGAACCAGGTTTTACAGTGTAAGACATACCCAGGGGCAGATATAGACTCTGACCATAACTTGTTGGTTATGAACTGTAGGCTGAAACTGAAGAAACTACAAAAAGGTAGGAAAATAAGGATATGGAACCTGGATAAATTGAAGGAACCTGAAGTTCTTAAGAATTTCAGAGGGAGCTTTGGGCAACAATTGATAGAAACAGGGGAAAATGAAACAGTAGAGGAGGAATGGGTAAAATTGAGCGATGAAATAGTGAAGGTAGCAGAGGACAAAATAGGTAGGAAGGCAAGACCTACAAAAAATCCTTGGATATCACAGGAGATACTAAATTTAATCGATGAAAGGAGGAAATATAAAAATGCAGTAAATGAAACAGGCAAAATGGAGTACAGGCGACTAAGAAATGAGATTGATAGGAAGTGCAAAATGGCTAAGCAGGAGTGGCTAGAAGGCAAATGTAAAGATGTAGAAGAATGTATAAATAGGGGAAAAATAGATACAGCCTACAGGAAAATAAAAGAAACATTTGGAGATAAGAAAAACAGCTCTATGAATATCAAGGACACTGATGGAAAACCAGTTCTCAGCAAAGAAGGGAAAGCTGAAAGGTGGAAAGAGTATATAGAGGGGCTCTACAAAGGAAATGAACTTCGAGACAATATTGTAGGATGGGAAGAGGATATAGAGGAAGATGAAATAGGAGATACTGTAATGAGAGAAGAATTTGACAGAGCCCTGAAAGACCTAAGTCGAAACAAGGCCCTGGAGTAGATGATATTCCCTCAGAGCTACTGAAGTCTCTGGGAGAACCAGCCATGACAAACCTGTTTCACCTGGTGTGTAAAATGTATGAGACAGGCCAAGTACCCTCAGACTTTAAGAAAAATGTTATAATCCCCATTCCAAAGAAAGCAGGTGCAGACAGGTGTGAAAACTACAAAACCATCAGTTTGATATGTCATGGTTGCAAAATATTAATACGGATTATATACAGAAGGATGGAAAAGCTGTTAGAAGCCGACCTCGGGGAAGATCAGTTTGGGTTCAGGAGAAATGTAGGAACACGGGAGGCAATACTCACTTTACGGCTTATCCTAGAAGATAGATTAAGAAAAGGCAAACCTACATTTCTAGCTTTTGTAGATTTGGAGAAGGCTTTTGACAATGTTGATTGGAATAAACTCTTTCAAGTTATGAAGCAAGCAGGAGTAAAATATAAGGAGCGTAAGGTTATTTGCAAGTTGTACAAAAACCAGACAGCGGTGTTCAGAGTTGAAGGGCATGAAAGGGATGCAGTGGTTGGAAAGGGAGTAAGTCTGGGTTGTAGTCTTTCTCCATTGTTATTCAATTTGAACATTGAGCAAGCTATAAAGGAAAGCAAGGAGAAATTTGGAGAGAGAATTAAAGTTCAGGGTGAAGAATTAAAAACATTGAGTTTTGCCGACGACATAGTAATTCTGTCAGATACAGCAAAGGACCTGGAAGACCAATTGAACGGAATAGACAGTGTGCTGAAAGGTGCATATAAGACGAACATTAACAAGAGCAGAACCAGGGCAATGGAGTGCAGTGTAAGAAAATCAGGTGATGCTGAAGGAATTAGATTGGGAAATGAAGCAATAAAGGAGGTAGATGAGTTTTGTTACTTGGGCAGTAAAATAACAAATGGTGGTCGCAGTACAGAGGATATAAAATGCAGAATGGCAATGGGTAGAAAAGCGTTCTTGAAAAAGAGAAATTTGTTAACATCGAATATTGATTTAAGCCTAAGGAAGTCTTTTCTGAAGGCATTTGTAAGGAGTGTTGCGTTGTATGGGAGTGAGACATGGACGATAAACAGTGAGGACAAGAAGAGGATTGAGGCTTTTGAAATATGGTGCTACAGAAGAATGCTGAAGATTAGGTGGGTGGATCACGTAACTAATGAGGAGGTAGTGAACAGAATTGGGGAGAAAAGAAATTTGTGGCATACCTTGACTAAAAGAAGGGATAGATTGGTAGAACACATTCTTAGACATCAAGGAATGGTGAATTTAGCGTTGGAGGGAAGTGTGTGGGGTAAAAATCGCATAGGAAGACCAAGAGATGGATACAGTAAGCAGATTCAGACAGATGTAGGTTGCCGTTCTTATGTGGAGATGAAGAGGCTTGCTCAGGATAGGGTATTGTGGAGAGCTGCATCAGACCAGTCTCCGGACTGAAGACCACAACAACAACAACCAGATTCTACCCGGAAAAATATTTCTGGTGCTCTTATAAGTTGCCAGATTCGCGCCTGCGCAGAACTGACTTGTAGTTGTAGTGAAAGGGTGCTGGATTGCCCTCTCGTGACCAGTCTTTACGTTTCGTGATATTTGCATTTGTTTCTCTACGGGTACAACAGTCTCTGGACAATGTTGATATACTCTTAACGCCGAATTGTGCTTTCAGTGAGGTTGCGAAATTGCCATACTCTTGGCTTGTCCTCGAATGTGTTGTTTTAAGAGACAATGTAGGATCTGTTAATGGTGCACATACGAATATTAATAAATGTTTACTTGAAGGTTACTGAACAGGCGATTTAATCAGTAACTGTGAATGAAATAAATTCATATTGACAGATTTATAAGAAGAAATGGTTTTTTTTAGACACCTACTATGAACGAAACAATGTGTTTCAGACATCTGTGGCACGTACTCTAGGCTTCAATTTATGTCTAATTTGTGATTTTTACGTTTTAAATATATAGACTGACATTCCTTGGCAAATAACTGGAAAAACTACCGGTATATAGTTCAGTGTTTCATCATTGTATACATTTTCGTTAGTTTGTACATATGAAGTATTATGTGAAAAGTTTATCCCTTTAATGCATAGTGTAGCTGAACAGCTACGTACCTCATTTTTTCCCATTATCTCTCAAACTGATCAACATTTTACCGCAAATTCATTTGTAACTGCTTGTTACGTAGTGATACATATGCTAGTAGCTCGTCCTACAAATCATAAATTACAAAGTGCTACTGAATCATTTCGACAGTTACCTCCATAGAGTTGCTCCTAACATGTGCGTTTGTTTTCCTAGGCCTCCTTTGCCATGTAAAAGTAGTCATTCACATACTAATGTTGCATTATGAGTTACTTTCTGGAAAGATGAGAGGCACAATAGTGACATTTATTATATGGGGTACAAGATGGACACACTACACAGCTGAACAAATAGAAAGTTTTTGTTGCTAATAGTGCATAATAATTTTAAGGAATTTTTTTTTCTATCCTTTGCCGACCGTGGTGGCCGAGCGCTCTGCGGCGCGCGTCACGGTGCACACGGCCACTACGGTCGGGGCTTCGAGTCCCCCTTTGGGCATGGATATTTGTGCCGTCCTTAGTATTGGCTAGTCCATAAGTAGTTTGTAAGTTGAGGGTCTGATGACCCTCAACTTAGTTTAAGTCCCATAAGCTCTACAAACATTTGAACACTTTTTCAATATTTTTCTCAGTATATACGCACTATACATTAATAGCGGTAGTTTTTATAGCTTCAAATAAAAAGTCACGCATTAAAGGATTAATACCCTGAAGATGGTTTCATTAAATCACACTAAAATGAAAAATAAACCGTTGTTCTGCATAACTGATTGAAAGTATATAGGAATACCAAAACAATAATGAGGTCGCAGTTCAGCTGTTGATCCACCGCTACGCACGAGAATCCAACCAGAATTGGGACGAAAAGCGTTTAAGCAGTACAAGCTACAAACACGTTATCGTAGCTGCGCATGCGCAATAATGCCTATTTCTCGCAGCTGCTTAACGAACCTGTTAATTTCATTGGAGTGTCTGGAGGCGGTTACACTAAACATGTACGAATTGATTTTCTACTTAAAGAAAATACTTGGTTAAGTACTCTTCACACAAATTAGCGAAGGTTCCGTAGTGTTTCTTTGATTGAATACAGATTTTGGAAATTGTGGCATTATTTTTGAGTAAATTTGTGCACAGCGCGTGCTTATTGTGCCCGCTGCCTTATGAGACAATTTACGCTGCAGTGCACTTCTTACACAACGCCTGTATAGCCGTTAGCAAAACTAGCTCGTGGTGGCTGGCTAGTCAGGTTCGGTAGTAGTGGAGCAGCGCTAGTGTTGCATCTCGATCGATAATTATGAGGGCATGCGATAATTTCAGTGCTTGCACGACGTACGATAGTACCTTGTACGATACTGGGCAAACATACGATTGTTTATTTCTGGCTGGAAATACCATTTAAACCGTGCATATCAAGTACACTTAAGGTAATACGGTCGGGGGGGGGGGTTCGAATCCCCCGTCGGGCATGGATATTTGTGCCGTCCTTAGTCTTAGTTGCTTCATTAGTAGTTTGTAAGTTTAGGGACTGATGACCCCGTAGTTAAGTCCCATAAGGTAAAAATAAATAAATAAATAAATAAAATAAAAAAAATAAAAAAAAAGTAATACGAATTGTCGATATAACTAAGGTAAGTGAAATCACATAACTAATGAAGAGGTACTGAACAGAAATGGTGAGAAAAGGAATTTTTGGCATACCCTGACTAAAAGAAGGGATCGCTTGGTAGGACACATTCTTAGACATCGAGGAATCGTAAATTTAGCATTGGAGGGAAGTGTGTGGGGTAAAAAATCGCAGAGGGAGGCCAAGAGACGCGTATAGTAAGCAGATTCAAGTGGATGTCGGATGCTGCTCTTATGAGGAGATGAAAAGGCTTGCTCAGGATAGAGTAGGGTGGAGAGCTGCATCAAACCAGTCTCCGGACTGAAGACCACAACAACACAAGACTTACGTTACAACTACTACTACACCACGTGTGTCTGTGGCCCGATTAGTTAAATGTCAGTTTTCCTAATATATTTTTGGTAATTTACAAAGAATGGTGTACATCGAAGTAGCGGCATCAGTGCAGCATAATACTACGTTGTGTTTCTGTTTGTTAAAAAGAAAATCTCAAGAGATGATATGTGGATGCGTCAATGTAAATGAATCAGTTTTTTTATTTTATTTTTTTAAATTTAATTTAATTTTTTTATTTTATTTATTATTATTATTTTTTGTGTATGTGTAAATCATTTTAATCAAACGTGCAATATATGCCACGCCTCGATCGATGTACACCGTTCCTTGGAAATTACCATTATTTTTTCTATTAATGAATTAATTAGCCTTTTTTAACCTTTTTTGCCTCATGTACGATAATTCTGAGTCAAAATCTATAATTTTTAGTGGGTAGTACGATGTGTTCGTATTTACGAGTTGGCAACACTGAGCAGCGCTGTGTGGTTGCAGATGCGTCACGAGGGCCTGTCCGGAGACATCGTGTTCGACGCGAGCGGGTCCCGCGTGCGCTTCTCGCTGGACGTGCTGGAGTCGTCGTCCGGCGGCTTCCAGCGCGTCGCCACGTGGACTCCTCAGGAGGGCTTCCTGTCCAGCCGCACGGAGACGCAGGCGGCGCGCCAGACGCAGAGCATCATAGAGGGCCGCCACCTCGTCGTCTCGTCGCGACTGGTCAGTGCCTCCACTCACTGTGGTAATATAGTCTGGTATCCCGGAACGATATGTTTGAGAGCCCGCCAGACCACATGGACTATTGACAGCAGCCGTTAGGCGGCGCGCACAACCTACTAGCGCTGCCATCGCCACTAGAGCGCTGCACGCCGTGGCGCGCCTACCGCGCCGCACTTTATAGGGCCGGAGCCACAGCTCGCTCCTCCCCTCCTATGTCACTGTCTGCAACTCCGACTCCCGTTTGTTCTAACCCCTCTGCCGGGGTGCCCCAAGGCTCCGTCCTCTCTCCTCTCCTTTATCTCATCTACTCCGCCGGCATGCCCCAACCCGAGCCTCTCGTTTACCTTCTACAATATGCTGACGACACCGCCTTCCTAGCCCTCGCCCCCTCCCTTGCCCGCTCCCAGTTTTTGCTCCAGTCCCACCTCACCGAGTTCGCCTCATGGTGCAACCGGTGGCTCCTCTCCGTCAATCCTGACAAATCCCAGGCAATTATCATAGGTCGTACCACCCACTCCTTCCGTCTCCATGATTTCTACCTCACCCTCCACAACCGCCCTATCCGCCACACCCCCACCCTGAAGTACCTTGGCCTAACCCTCGACCGTAACCTCTCCTGGACCCCCCACCTCCGCACTGTCTGATAGAAAGCCCTCTCCCACCTTAACCTCCTCAAACTCCTCACCGGCCGGACGTGGGGTCTCAGCCCCTCCACCATTCTCTACACCTACCGGTCCCTCATGCGTCCTGTCCTTTGCAGCTTCCATCCTGCCTGGATCTCCACTCCCACATCCTACTATAAAACCCTCCAAGTCCTCGAGCGCCACGCCCTCTGCCTCGCCTACCGCATCCGGCTCCCGTCCCCCACGCGGATCCTGTATGACCTGATCCCGTTTCCCCACCTCCTCGAATATCTCCAGCGTATCCGTATCCTCTATACCACCCATAAAATTGACTCCCGCAACCCTCTGGTCCACCCCATCCTTACCAACCCTGGGCCTCTGCCACGCCTCTACCGCGTTATACCCCCTTCCCTTCATCTCCACACCCTCCATGTCCTCTCCCAGGGTAATTTCCGCCGCCTCCCCCTTCCTGATGACGTCCTCCGTTCCGACATCTACCCGTACTACCAGCTCTGATCCCCCACCCATAGATAAAGTGCCCCCTCTCCTCCCTCCCCTTCCGCTCCCCCGCTTGCCTACCCCCCTCCCTGCCCTGGAGTCCCTACGGCTCTTCCCTGCCGCCCCCCTTTTCTTCACCGCCGTTTTTTTCCCTCTCCCCCACGCTTTGCTCCGCCCCCTTTTTATCGGGATCCTGGACCGACAGTTTTACAAGTGCTACGTCAAGTGTTGTGTATTGTGCTACAGTGAAGTGTGTGTTTTTTAACTGCGCCCACCGCAACCAGACAAGCGTCGCACCGTGTATTTTACTTAGTGTCTCCGTGTACTCGCCGTCCTGTGTTCTTGTCGTCCAACGTGTGCTTTTTAAGTCACCGTGACTCCTCGTTTTTAACTGACTACATCCGGTTTTTGTTCACCTGTCAACTGTTTGTACCTCCAATTGTCGCCATGTATGTGTCATTGTTCCTCCGTTGATTTTTCGCCTGTCATGTATTTTAAATTTCATCTCATCAATGTATTTTATTCTCTCGGCTGAAGAGCAGCCTCTGGAGCTGCTGCCAGCCTACTGGTGTAATCGCTGGTGTAGAAATACAATAAAGAAAAGAAAAAAAAAAAAAGAAAAAACAAAAGCTCGCTCCTCAGTCTTGTGTTGACTGCGCTCCGTTTACTTTCGCTATTCATTGGTTATCTGGCTTCGTACTCTGCTCTGTCACGCTTCCGACTTGGCTTTCGTTTGGACCTTTGTTTTCGATTAGTTGTTGTTATTGTCGTCTCTGTGGTTTCGTGGAGTGTTTCTCGTCAGCGGCGACGCTTGATCGGTCGGTCGTCGCTAGTCGCTCCCGACCAGTCAGGTCTTCTGTCACTATATATAGGCCCACACATCCATAATTGCGGGCGTGTTTCCTTTTCGGAAGCGCCCAGTAATTTCTACTTGGTGCGAAAATTGGCAATTGACACTAAATAAAGAAAAGTGTGAAGTAATACACATGACCACTAAAAGAAATCCACTGTACTTCAATTACGCGATAAATCAGTCAAACCTTAAGGTCGTAAATACCTAGGAGTTACAATTACGAACAACTTTGACTGGAGAGAACACGTAGAAAATATTGTTGGGAAGGCGAACCAAAGGTTTCATCGGCAGAACGCTTCGAAGATGCACCAGCTCCACCAAAGAGACTGCCTACATCACACTTGTGCGTCCTCTCCTGGAGTACTGTTGCCCCTTGTGGGACCCTCACCAGGTGAGACTGACGGAAGACATTGAGAAGGTTCAGAGAAGGGCAGCTCGTTTTGTTTTATCACGTTACGGGGAGGAAAGCGTCACGGAAATGATGCACGAATTGGGGTGGAAATCATTAAAAGAAAGACGTTATTCATTGCGGCGTGATCTGTTTGCGAAGTTTCAATCACCGACTTTTACTTATGAATGCGAAAATATTTTGCTAGCACCCACCTACTTAGGGACACATGACCATCCCAATAAAATAAGACAAATCAGATCGAAAACGGAACGATTTAGGCGTTCTTTCTTCCCGCGCGCTATTAGAGAATGGAACGGTAGAGAAAAGTTATGAAAGTGGTTAATGAACCCTCTGCCAGGCACTTAAATGTGATTTGCAGAGTATCTATGTAGATGTAGATGCAGATGTAATCAGCCATGATCAAAGGTTTGCATAGAAGGCACTTTTTTGTATTTTCTTTGTTTTCTTACTCACAATGCTCACTAGACCCTTTACTTTAATACAAGGCGCATCCAGAAAGTAAGTTTCCCAATGTTGTTTCCCTTAAAGCAAACTGACGATATCGAAAAAAATAAAATAAATAAATAGAAATTGTAGACCTGGATACAAGACGTCTATTTAGATCCGATGATAGTAAATGCCAACTCAAGGACAATACTTAGAGAGAATAAACTTTTTAGTGTTGATGCTCTTCTTTCTTCCGTGCTAGTGAGGACTTTTCGCCGTATGCAATACACCAATTTTTTTGTTACATTTTCCATACATGTTTCAGCTGTTTTACCTGAAAATTATATTAGTACTGTACAAATGTCTTTTGATATACCAGGTGATCAAAAAGTCAGTATAAATTTGAAAACTTAATTACTCAGGGAATAACGTGGGGTTTTATTAGAAGCCGGCCGCGGTGGCCGAGGGGATTGAGGCGCTCCAGTCACGGTCTGCACGGCCACTACGGTCGGGGGTTCGAATCCCCCCTCGGGCATGGATATTTGTGCCGTCCATAGTATTAGCTAGTTTGTAAGTAGTTTGTAAGTTTAGGGACTGATGACCCCGTAGTTAAGTCCCATAAGCCATACAAACATTTGAAAATTTTTATTAGAACCAAAAAAAGTTCAAAAAAATGTCCGACAGATGGTGTTAGACAGCAAAACGTCAGTGACTGCTACCGTGATAGGTGAGAGGTACGCCGATATGTTACAGAATCGCATCATCGCCAGCCTGGCTGATAAACACCTGCTGGAACGTACGATTTTGATGCAGGATAGCGCTCCACCTCATATTGCTAGACGCGTGAAAGATCTCTTGCACGCGTCGTTTGGTGATGATTGTGTGTTCAGCCGGCACTTTAGTCATGCTTGGCCTCCCAGGTCCCCAGACCTCAGTTCGTGCGATTATTGGCTTTGGGGTTACCTGAAGTCGCAAGAGTATCGTGACCGACCGACATCTCTAAGGATGCTGAAAGACAACATCCGACGCCAATGCCTCACCCTAACTCCGGACATGCTTTACTGTGCTGTTCACAACATTATTCCTCGACTACATCTATTGTTGAGGGATGATGGGGAACATATTGAGCATTTCCTGTAAAGATCATCTTTGCGTTGTCTTAATTTGATATGCTAATTATTGCTTTTCTGATCAGATGAAGAGCCATCTGTCAGACATTATTTGAACTTTTTTGTTGTTCTAATAAAACCCCAAGTCATTCCAAGCACGTGTGTCATTTTTTACCTATCTACATTATTCCGTTATTTATTAAGTTTTCAAATTTATACTGATGTTTTGATCACCCGGTATACTCCCACACATCCATAGCTGCGGCTGTGTTTTCCTTACGGCAGCGATCAGTAAATCAGCCATGACCCTAAAAGTTTGCACGGAAAGTACTCTTATTTTTTTCTTTTTCCATATATAGTCCAGAATGCTCACCAGCCTCTGCCCTTTATTACGAGGCGCATCCAAAAAGTAAGTTTCCCAATGTTGTTTCCTTTAAAGCAGACTTACACAGACAAAAAAAGAATACGATTAGTACACCTATATAAAAGACGTCGATTTTGATCCGATGATGGGAAATTCCAACTCAAGGGCAGTAAATGTAGAGACAATCATCTTCTTGATGTTGATGCTCTTCTTTCTTCCGTTCAAAAATTTTCAAATGTGTGTGAGGTCTTATGCAACCAAACATCGCAATTCTGTTAGAGACAGCAAAGGTTCTGTAACAAAAATTGAACAGAATGGACAGTGTCTTGAAAGGAGCGTGTAAGATGAACATTGACAACAAGAAAAGGAGGCTAATCTGAAGGAATTAGATTAGGAAATGTGACAGTAAAAGTTGTATATGAATTTTGTTTTTTTAGGGGTAAAATATCTCACGATGGCCGAAGCAGAGAATACATAAAACGCAGAATGGCTACGGGAAGGAACACATTCTGAAGAAGAAATATTTTGAAATCGAACATTACATTCAATGTCAGAAAGGTTTATGAATACATCTGCCTGTAATGTAGTATTGACTGGAATGAAACACGCACGATAAATAGTTCAGACAAAAATATGATCGAAGCATTTTAAATGCGGTCCTACAGGAGAATGCTATAGATTCGACGCGTAGATTACGTAATTAATGAAGAGGTACTGAACAGAATTGGGGAGAAGATAAATTACTGGCATACCTTGTCTAATAGAAGGGCTCGATTGCTAGGACACGGTCTGAGACATCAAGGAGTCGTCAATTAAACATTGAAGTTGCGGTGCGGAGAGAGTAAAAATCGCAGAGTGAGACCGAAATTCAGGAAGCAGTTTCAAAGTGATGTGCGCTTTCGTGCTTATTCAGAGATGAAGATGCTTGCAAAGGATACAGAGGCGTGGAGAGCTGCATCAAACCAGTATCTGGACCGAAGGACACAACTACAAACTGCCAGTGTTCACAACCAGAAACGAGGCAACTATCGTACTCGGGCCGTAAAATTATCGTAAATGCACTGGATTTAACCAAAATTATCGTACTTACCTGCAAAATGACCATAATACATAATATTTACTAGCAAATCTGATTATGTATACCTTATACCGTACTGTAGACTGTCTCTTGCAAAATTTTTCCGAATGAAGACCGGTTTCTTAAAATTATTTTTATGCATGACGTATAAAACCGTTCCAGGAAAAAGTTGTGCGAATGCTCCTGGTTAAATTCCGTTAGATATCGGCTTCATCGGAAAGACTGCGTTTGCTTTCTCCTACCTCCGATTTCTGTCAATGCCACCGATCTAACAATTGGGACACAATAGTTCCGTAACGGAACTAGTGTCGTTGTATTCCTTGCTAGTAAGTACTTATGCATTTACTTATGCATTTGGACTGTGCTGGCACGAGCTTACGAACATGTGTTTTCGATGTCATATGGTTTCTAATCACAGTCAGTTGTGCTTTTATTATTACATTGCATAAATAACACAGCTCTGTACTGATCTGCAGGCACTTTTCTAAGCCATTGTATGTAATTTTCGTCTTTTCAACCAGGTATCTCTGAATTTTTGTTGACGATGTTTTTTGCTGATTTTTGGCGATTTTTATTGGGGGTGATTCATTTCCCTCACTGTCACTATTTGAAGGATTCATAATTCTTTCTACAAAGAAAAAATCATAGAGTGTAACGATAAATCTTTGTATAATACGCAGCCGAAGAACTAAGGTATTTGAGAGATATACTTACTTCTCAAGCCAAAAGCAATCACTCGACCAGTTAAAATTTCTTGTGTCAGAATGCCGCTTTGTTTAAGGCAATGCGTGAAACTTCAGCACCACTAAGCACGCTTCAAGTACTGTAAGCATTGTAACGCGTATATATAAAGAGCGAACTTCAACAATCAAATTATTCATCCCGACAACGGCACTACATTGTCGCTCACCCATCGGTAGACGCTCACAATCACTGAGATTGTTAAATCGACGAGCTGTATTACGAAAGTAGCCGTCAGGAGATGATTAAAGCGACAAGTTTAATTACGAAAGTAATTTACCAGTAGGGCTGCGAGAAAAAATCTTTGAAGAGACAATGTATTGTTACATTTTAATACGTTCGAAATTATCGTACATCTGCGTACGATATTAACATTCTTTCGTTCATCGCACGCAGGCACGAAATTATCGTACATGTACGATAATTATCGTACGGTTGTGAACACTGCAAACTGCCCATCCACAGCTACATTTCTCTCATACTACTAAGCGGCTATGGTGTGAGCAACAAACGGAAGTAACAATGGGCTCGCCAAAGTGAGCTACAGAGATGTTCGTTACATACTTATTCCTCATATGACTTACACAACAACTACACTTCGCAATGCTTGGAAAGAGCTAGTGCTAATAGATCGCTGAAGTTGACAGAAACCGAAAAGAGAGAACCTAGCAAATAATTTAAAGTCGTCATGCTAATTTGAAAACAGTGGTCAGCAACAATCAATCGTCGTTGAAATTTGCAAACTTTATTTATCTAGATTTCGGCTATTAACTAGCATTTCTCAATGCTAAAGTTTCAGTGTAGTAAGCTGATTCCTTCTATTCCTAGTACTGATATGTACACCTAGTTACTAATTGAAAAACTAGTCATATTACTCACAACGAAGTAGAGGAGCAGTAGTTATATGCAGTGTAATGAATAGGTTTCTGAGTGCTGACCTTGAGTTTACACCATAAATCACACTTTACTCTCTAAAAGCTTTCTCTTAGTTCCCGGGGGTTATCTCAAAATATGATACTATCTTACGTACTAGAGTAAGTGAGCAAAGTGACTTTATTTTATACCAGTATGTGTTCAAATGTTTACAAATCTATCGTACTAAACTGCTAGATTATTAGTCCGTAGCTTACGAACTACTTAAAATACGCTAAACTAACAAAGACAACACAAACACCCATGCCCGAGGGGGACTCGAACCCGCGACGGCGAACACCCGCGCGCACTGCAGCACGGCGCCCCAATGCGCACAGCTATAGAGCCGCCATTGTAGGCCTATCTGGTAGTAGCAGCGCTATGAGCGGCGCTGTTAAATTAGTAGTTATGGTCAAGGGAACCGGTCTGTACATCGACGTGATATGACAGTACGTTAAGTAAACAATGAACAAAAGTTTTTAATCTTTTTCTCGCCTCTACTGCGAATATTAAGGAAAAGTTGGTTCAAAAAATGTTTGTTAAGCTTAAGGGACTTAACTGCGGGGTCATCAGTCCCTAAACTTACAAGATACTTATGAACTACTTACAACTAAGGACGTCACAAATATCCATGCCCGAGGGGGGATTCGAACCCCCGACCGTTGTGGCCGTGCAGACCGTGACTGGAGCGCCTCAGCCTCCTCGGCCACCGCGGCCGGCGGAAAAATTGGTAATCTGAGATCGAGATCTGAGATCAAGACCTTTTATTTTTGAGCAAACTAGTTGTAAAATTGTTTCGTGCAAAGTTTTGTCAAAAGTAATATATGTAGTAATGATAAGAGACTTTAAGTCGCTAAAGTTGACATATTCCATCTAAAGTACTGGTACTTATTAAAATACAAGAATGTAGTTTAGTTATTTAGACTACTAAGGAAAAGAATAAAAATTGGAACATAGTAACTGCGTCTTAAAATACATTCACGGCATTCATCATGCCAATACTTTTACCACCGCACTCTGCTTGGCGATTATATTTTCTCAGAAGAATATGTACTCTAGTGGTTAAAAAATACGTGCACAACTTTTTCCACAACACTGTGACACGAAGGAATATTTTGGAACACGTTAATTGATTGATTTATGTCCAAGCAGCATTGTTCACTATCTTGAAATGTATAAAAAAAAGTTTTGTCTCAATACATTGCGATAAATTTACGTAGAATGAGTAAGATACGAATCTTATTTATATACATACAATATATGTAAACGGTTCTGCCTGTTCAAACTATCGTCATATTCAGTATAAATGCGAAATTCGTCAAATGCGGCAGATTATTTCAGATTTTCACGTATTTGTATCTTGTAAAAATATCTTTTCCCTTACAAGATTGTCCGGCCAACATTACTCGCAAGAAACAGACGAAACTAGACGTTTACTCGATATTTCAATACAAATTTGTTTATTTCACTCAATTTTGCATTCTCGTATGGAAATGCATCTTTTCTTCCAATGCGATGTACCCGCAATTTGCGTCTTTTCGCATTCCTTTCGCCCTGTGGAATGCGAAAACCTCTGACTGTCTTAATGTAACAATTCACTGCACAACACTGTGGCATACTTCACCATATATATAAGTGGAATATGCTATGTTAACCTCTTAACTTAATACACAATGAGTCTACAGATTTCCAACACCTCTAAATGCTAAAATAACAGCTATTAAAGTGAAATATGCCATTTACGCTGATGGACTGCTTGGGCCTAAAATAGCGGACGTGCCCCACCCGCGTTCAACTGACCAATAGCAGCCGGCGGTTGTCGGCTAGCCACACATTAAAGGTTGGCGCTACTCTCCCAAAACAGGGCTCTACACAGCGTATCTGCCGCGACCCGTTATGTATTTCTCCATTGTAAACTAGGTAGTTATGGAGCTGAAATTTATTGCGACCAAATATTCTTTTAAAACATTGTCAAATGTCGACCATCTCACTTAAAACCAAATTCAGATGTGGATTTCTCTGTTTAACTGCACCTTCATTCATTACGCGAGCGTCGATTCGTCGGTCACTTCCGTCACGCAGTATTACTGTGAGATTGTATTTGGCCATTTCTCCCATCAATAAAGGTGTTTAAGACGCGCGAGAGAACGCGTGGTCTAAGGCGTCATGCTACGAAATGGGAGGCCGTACCCGTCGGAGTTTAGAGTCCTCCCACGGGCATGTGTGTGTATGTTGTCTTTAGCGTAAGTTAACGTAGTTTAGGAGTATAGGGACTGATGACCATAGCAGATTGGTCCAATAGATTTGCAACCATTTGAACAAATGTGATGTTAGGGGGGAATTAATATTTCTGTAACCAAATGACACGAAGAGTAATTAATATGAGATTGCTGAAGTGTGCGGGAACATTACGAGTGACAATTTTGTTCATCGCTGGTGTAGTGCATTTCGTGACGACCTCACTAATGTCCTTGATGAACAAAGTGGCCAACTGAATGTGTTGCAAAAGTGGATGCAGTGGTCAGACAGAATCTGAAATATTAACAGCATTTGCAAAAGCGCCACTGCATGGCTAGACTTGCAGCCGGTAGAAATGTTCAAATGTTTGTAGAACTTACGGGACTTAACTACGGGGTCTTCAGTCCCTAAGCTTACAAACTACTTGGAGAAAGCGTTTGGAAGCTTGTGAAACGAAACGACGAAAGTTTTAATGTGTATGTAAAAAGAACTCAAATGTTCAAATGTTCGTAAATCTATCGGACCAAACTGCGTGGTCATCAGTCCGTAGCTTACAAACTACTTAAACCTAGGTAAACTAACCTAAGGACAACACACACACCCATGCCCCAGGGAGGACTCGAACCTCCACGGCGAGCAACCGCGCGCTCCGCAGCGAGACGCGTTAGACCGCTCGGCTACTCCACCGCGGCTAAAAAGAACTGAAAGGTTTATTGTTTACTGATACGTAATAGATGTCCACCGAAAATTTGTCTAAAAAAAGTGCCGAACTTACTTTCCGGATCGCACGCTTACATAATGCTGTTGAGATTGTTTTGGACAGGTAGTATACGATTGCTTACAAAACAACGTCCAGGAAATGAGACTTCGAAATGGCTGCATTCTCACAAAGTTTGTGTGTTCAGTCTGTCCGAAAATACACTTGTCAACGGCGGTTGATGTACTGTACGTCAGGCAATAACTCAGGCAAAACACTTTGAAGAGTTCACACAAACAGGCGTCTCGTCTGACTCCAGAGATGTCCAAGTGGTTGCAAAACAGTCTGCGGAAGTGGCATAAATAGAAGGTGACGTAAATATTTATGGCTAGTTAGTATATCTGATAGCTTTATTGAGGTACAGCAGTATATGCAAGTAAATTGTAGCCATAGAGCGACTGCATAATTTCCAGGGTTACGACAAGCTGTAGATCAAAGGAATCATTGGACACTAGACATCTGGCACAAAACATATTGTAACGTGTAATTAGGGAATTTCTGAAAGCGAATGTACACTTTTTTCGACTTACGATTCCGGGAAGTTTGTCTGCGAAAAGAAGTGAGTTAACTGCGTATTTGGTTATCCCACTATGACAGAGTTGGTCGCCGCGCGGGAGTAGCTGCGTGGCCTAAGCCATCATGCCGTGCACTGGGCGGTCACTTTATGCTTTAAATATGTGTTTAATCGGGAAATTAATGGACAGTTACATCAATAAGTACACATCATGAAGGAGAATATCTTGAAGTTTTGTTTAATGTTTGTAGATTTCAACGTAGGATTCATTTGTTGCTCTGTACACGTCAAGACGATATTCTATTTCTCGCCACGTATTTAACCAACATTTCAGGTGCAGCTAGAAGAGATGAAAGGTGTTTTGTTCTTCCCTTTACGTTGCCGCCCGACCTCGCAAGGCGAATGTGGCCAAACAACTCTTACGGGAATTTCACTGGGATGTGTTTGATCATCCTCCGTATAGTCTCACTCCTAGCGACTTTCTTCTTACACCTAAAACCTGTCCATGGCGGTCAACACTTCGGCGATAATGACGAGCTGAAAGAACATGTTACCACACGGTTGAATACACAGGTGGCAACATTCTACGAAGAAGGCCACTCTATGACAAATGCCAACAAATTTCGGAAGCTATGTAGAAAAGTAGTTTAATAGTTGTATATTTTTGTACAATAAATATTTTTTCTGTTTGTTTTATGTAACCAAACGGATCTTACTTTGTGGACATACCTCGTATAAAGGGAAGCGCTGTTACAGAGAGAACAGTAAGAACATTTACACCGTTCAGGCTGTCTGCAATAAAACTCAAACCGAAGTAATTTTTCGGTTCTCTTTGTGAACTCCTTAAGTATTTTACGACAGACAAATGTACATGTAGATAGATACATAGTCAGTCGCACTCACAGTAAGTGTGAGGCGGCTGCGTGAACCTCCACCGTAAACTGAATAGCGTGACTTGGCTTGTCCGTCAGGATCCGCCGTACTTGCGTATGAAGGCACCCACGACGCCTCCGCGGGTCGGCAACGACCGCTACGAGGGATACTCGATGGACCTGATCGCCAACATCGCCGAACTGCTCAACTTCACGTTCGAGTTCAAGCTGGCGCCCGACGGCGAGTACGGGACGTACGACAAGAAGAAGGGCACCTGGAACGGCCTCGTCGGAGAACTCATCAACGGGGTATGTCTTGCGTCTCCCGCCTTGTTGCACTAGTGCTCAACCACTGACGTACTTCAGATCAACTGCTGGCTAAGAAAAAATCGCACTGACTTGTTTTACGGCCCACTTTATATTTGTTTATAAGTTTTTGCAAACACTTTGGACCAAAATAATAATCTAAATAATAAAAAATTAATTAATAAGAGTGTCTGAAACACTTTTAGTAAAAAAAAAAAAAAAAAATTCTGTGAAGGGTTCCGAACCACCGACCTTTGGTATCATATTCTACAGCCTTGCCCACTACGCTACGGCATATTTTATTTTTTATTTTTAAGAAGAACTTTATTTACAAATTGTGTTTACAAACAGTTCAAATAGTTATAATTTTGTGAAACAAATTGTCTTACAAAAAGTGAATGAACGGCGAATGATCCACCTCCCGCAAGGGCGTAGTTGATGAACGAATATATGAACCAAGTGAGAGTTCTTGTCTTGGATAATGGGTAAGCCGTGACATCCGTGTACACCAGTGTCTTCGTGTTGATGTCGTTGACACTCAGGGACAACAATCCTGCCGATTTAAACTTGATCCATTTCCATAGGTCCGCTATTTTGCAGCAGCCTACCACACGGTGGGATGGCAGTATCGATCAATCCGCAGTGCTGGCAATACGGGTGACCGGTGAGCTTTATTCTGTGGCGACGGGCAGCAGTCGGGATTAAATCAGTTATAAACATGTAAGCTGATGAGCGCAACGTTGAACATATCGATTTATCTGCAGAATATTTCCAATTTAAGTCTTTGTGTTTCGTTTGGATTGCTGAAGGATATGGAGCTTTTACACCAATGTTCTCGAGTATTTTCTTTGTCGTATCAATCAGAAGTTCAGTCCTATAATCTCATACTATTTACGGCCGTTGTTAACTGATGCTAATATGGCATTTGTAGACACTAGATTATCATTTATCTTACGAAGAACGATGTCTTTTTGTCAATTCTTCAGTGCGCCATTGGTTTGAAATGACAATGTGTAAGTTACAATACGAAAATCATCAAATACGCGTAAGATGGCGTATGCCACAGAGAGTTCTGCGCGAGGAATGTCACGTGACATCTCCTAACGGCTGGTTTGCGTTAATTCAATGGAGGGTGTCAAATCTCCGTTATTTTTGCAAATATGTCTCAAAGGATACGAGATATGAAAAAAACATAAGGGAGCGAAGTTGTAGAGAATTTTCTTCTCTACCAATTAGGTTATTCAATTTTCGTATAAGGTGAACGGTTAGTTTGCAATTGCAATTAAATTACAAACGGCTTTTTAGGTATTACTACCGTATTTTTTGTCCGAAAAATTGAAAAAGGGAGATTCTGGTCTCTGGCGGCCTACAATTATGTCTGTAAAATTTGGTGCTGATCGGTTGAACATTTACTCTTAAAAACAGGGAACACGCGATGGACAGACAGACGGACGGACAGACAGACAGACATACATCCCAAAATCGCCGTTATTTTTTCAAATATCTTTGAAACGCTACGAGAAATGAAAACAACATAAAAGAGCAAAGTTGTAGAGAATGTTCTCCTCTACAAATTAGATTATTCAATTTTCGTGTCAGATGAATAGTTAAGCCGTTATTTTCATTTAAATTTTTAGCTGTCAAAAGACGATCGCAAAGGCCCATTTTAGTGTTACTACCGGAACCTAAAGTGGGCCAAAATGAGAAACGCACTCGATCAATATTTCAGCGCAGGCGCACATCACTGCCAACAGTAAGCGCAATGTAAGTGTGAAACTGGAGTTACCCTTTCGTGGGAAACAAGGGTAATGGAATGTAGCGTTAGAAAATCATGCGATGCTAAAGGAATTAGATTAAGGAACGAAACAATAAACGATAAATAGTTCAGATAGAGGCTTTTGAAATGTGGTGTTACAGAAGAATGCTGAAGCTTACGTGGGTAGATCGCGTAACTAATGAGGAGGTTGTTGTTGTTATGGTCATCAGTCCGGAGACTGGTTTGATGCAGCTCTCCACCCTACTCTACCCTGAGCAAGCCTTTTCATCTCCTCATAAGAACGGCAACCCACATCCCCTTGAATCTGCTTACTATATGCGTCTCTTGGTCTCCCTCTGCGATTTTTACCCCACACACTTCCCTCCAATGCTAAATTTACGATTCCTGGATGTCTAAGAATGTGTCCTACCAAGCGATCCTTTCTTTTAGTAAAGGTATTCCAAGAATTTATTTTCTCACCAATTCTGTTCAGCACCTCTTCATTAGTTATGCGATCTACCCACCTAATCTTCAGCATTCTTCTGTAGCACCAAATTTCGAAAGCCTCTATTCTTTTCCTATCCACACTGCTAATCGTCCATGTTTCGCTCCCGTACAAGGCAACAATCCACACAAATGCCTTCAGGAAAGACTTCCTTACACTTAAGTTAATATTCGATATTAGCAAATTTCTCTTTTTCAAAAATGCCTTTCTTCCCATTGCCATTCTGCAATTTATATCCTCTTTATTGCGACTGTCATTTGTTATTTTACTACCCAAGTAAGAAAACTCATCCACCACCTTCATTGTTTCGACAACCTGTCTAATTCCTTCAGCATCGCCTGATTTTCTAAGACTGCATTCCATTATCTTTGTTTTGCTCTTGTTAATGTTCATTTTATACGCCCTCTTCATAACACTTTCCATTCCATTCAACTGTTCTTCCAGGTCCTTTGCTGTCTCTGACAGAATTACAATGTCATCAGCAAAACGCAATGTTTTTTATTTCTTCACCCTGAACTATGATCCCTATTGCAAATTTTTCCTTGGTTTTCCTTCACCGCCTGCTCGATGTACAGATTAAATAACATCGGAGAAAGGTTACAACCCTATCTTACTCCCTTCCCAACTAATGCTTCTCTTTCATGCCCTTCGAGTCTAATAACTGCGGTCTGGCTTTTGTACAAGTTGTAAATAACTCTCCTTTCCCTGTATTTTACCCCTGCTGACTTCAGAATTTGAAACAGTGTATTCCAGTCAACATTTTAAAAGCTTTCTCCAAATCTACATAAGCTAAAAATGTAGGTTTGCCTTTCCTTAATCTATCTTCTAAGATAAGTCGTAAAGTGAGTATTGCCTCCCGGGTTCCTACGTTCCTTCTGAATCCAAACTGATCTTCCCCAAGGTCAGCTTCTACCAGCTTTTCCATTCTCCTGTAGATAATTCGTGTTAAAATTTTGCAATCATGACTTATCAAACTGATGGTTCTGTAATTTTTACATCTGTCTGCACCTGATTTCCTTGAAATGGGGATTATTATATTTTTCTTGGTGTCTGAAGGTATTTCACCTGTATCACACACCTTACACACCAGGTGAAATAGTTTTGTCATGGCTGGCTCACCCAGAGACTTTAGTAGCCCTGAGGGAATGTCATCTACTCCCGGGGCCTTGTTCCGACCTAGGTCTTTCAGGGCTCTGTCAAATTCATCTCTCAGTAAAGTATCTCCTATTTCATCTTGATCTACTTCCTCTTCCCTTCCTACAACATTGTCTCTAAGTTCATTTCCTTTGTAGAGCTCCTCTGTGTATTCTTTCCAC
This sequence comes from Locusta migratoria, assembly GCA_026315105.1. Lineage (NCBI taxonomy): Eukaryota > Metazoa > Arthropoda > Insecta > Orthoptera > Acrididae > Locusta > Locusta migratoria. The sequence goes on from CM048745.1 coordinate 405,438,614, forward strand.
CTTTCTGCTTTCCCTTCTTTACTGAGAACTGGTTTTCCATCTGAGTTCTTGATATTCGTAGACCTGTTTTTCGTATCTCCAAATGTCTCTTTTATTTTTCTGTAGGCAGTATCTTCTATTCCCCTTCTTATACATTCTACTGAACAGAATTGGGGAGGAAATGAGTTTTTGGCACACCTTGAGTAAAAGAAAGGATCGATTGGTAGGACACATTCTTAGCCATCAAGGAGTCATAAGGAGGGAAGTGTGTGGGGAAAAATCGCAGAAAGACGAAGAGAATAATACAGTACGCAGATTCAAAATATGTGGGTTGCCGTTCTTATGAGGAGATGAAGAGGCTTGCTCAGGATAGGGTAGGACAGGAAGCTGCTTCAGTTATGTGTCCGGAGTGAAGACTACAACACTGTAAGGAGGTGTGGAGTCTAGGGTAGAAATACATTGAGCAAATAATTGAGGAAGAAAAAAGGAAGGAAGCTAATGGTTTAACGCCCCGTCGACAGCGTAGTCATTAGAGGCGGTGCTCATGCTTTGATTTTTGGATGGGGAAGGAAAGCGGCCGTTTCATTTCAAGGGAACCATTCCGGTATTTGCCTGAAGTGATTTAGCGATATCATGGAAAACCAAAATCTGGATGGTCGGAGGCGGATTTGAATCACCGTCCTCCCGAATGCGAGTTCAGTATGTTACCATTTCGCCACCTTACTCGGTAAACAATTATTGATGACTTCAGGTGCAGGTGTTTCTCTGCAATGACGAGGTGCGCGCCGGAGAGGATTTCATGATGGGTGACACGATTGATGACGATTTATCTTTGTAATGGAACGGCGAGGAACAATAACAGCATGAAGCTGGAAAAAAAAGGACCTCGACAAACGTTGAGAGTGTCATTGAGGGACTCAGCCATTCTTAATGGTTTAAAATAATTAAGGCAGTTCTCATTTACATGTAATACTCTCTTATCCTTTGTAGAATTATATCTAGAATAATGAACGGTGATATAAATGCCATATCTAACAGTACTCTTTGCATTGTTTCAGAGAGCTGACTTAGCTATATGTGATTTAACCATAACTCAGGAAAGACAGTCTGCAGTCGATTTTACAATGCCATTTATGAATCTTGGTAAGTATTCAATTTGATTTTTTTAGTCGAATTATTCCCCACAACATTTTTGAGTACACAAATCTAAACAGATATTATACTAATTCTGTTGTTATATATATTACTTTTTGAAATTGTTCGATGAATAGTTCTGTAAGAGAAAAGTGGTAATATGAAAATTTTGCTAAATCTAATACTAACAACATTTTAAAATTATAGTATACTAGCTTAATTCTCGCTGCTTCGCATGTGCCGACTGGATGGTCTGCATTTGTTGTTTCTACTTCGAAATATAAATTTTCATACATTTAGCTTTAAAAATGCTTTCCTAATCAAGGATTTTGATACAACTTGCCACCCCCTATTGCACCATTGATGGCAGAATTCAAAACGTCCTAAAACACTTTTTTTAAAATTCTACCATGGTTGAAAATCCAAATTTTCGCATTTCTAGCATCAAAATAGTCTTAGTAGCACCCTTAAAAGATTTTTCCTTATTTCACCCGCTTAATGGTTGAATTTCCAGAAAATATCGAAACACGCGTTCTTAAAATTCCAGTCAAAAATCTAAATCCGAAATTCAAAATTACCTCAATAGCAATGTATTTTCAAAAAAACGGTTCATCCCCTATTTCACCGCCTTAGGGACAGGAATATTGGAAAATCGCTGATGCCTACAGTGTAAGATAAACAACCTCTACAAATTTTAAATTTCTATCGTCTGTAGATTCACTTTTCAGCGCCGTTTCATGTCTTTTGTAAACGGATCGAGAACGCTAAATTTCTTTCTTACGCTTTGGCATCTTTTTTGGTAGTTTTACTTTTCAAACTGCAATGTGTACTTATTTATTCGTATGCTTGTTGCAGAAAAACAACCGGAGAATGTGCATCATGTTTCGCAGTATATAACCTCTTTGGTATTATAGTGTCAAAAGTCATCGCTAGCCTTCAGTCTGAATTTTATATAAGCTGACGACTTTCAATCACAATATCTTCCACCCTCTTATATCTATCGACACGGAGCTGCTGTGGTGTACAACGGGAGACTTTGTACTACAACAACACAGACGGATTGTTAGTCCTCATTGTGTAGTTTTTGTTGAAGAGCAAAATATTGGCACCCACACGTAAAAATTTTATATACGTCGGTAACTTCCAACTCCTTATCTTTATAAATCCTATACCACCATAGTGCACAATGGGAGACTAATTCCTACTACTAAATACAAACACTATTCGTTTGCGATGTGTAGTTTTGGCTGCAGAGTGAAATATATGCACAAACACCCCAATTTTCATACATATTAAGATTAAGATAAGATGCTTGCTTGCTTTGACTATAGTATACCATTAAGTGTAAGGGGTGATCAAGAAGTTTCAGTTCGATGGCCTAAGAGTCCAGAATCGGTATGCCAGTCAGGCGATGTCGCCGTGGGCACTGAGGCAGTGATATCACCGACGTACCAGCTCGATGATTCGCAGTTGACAAAAAAAAATGTTCAAATGTTTGTTAAGCTTATGGGACTTAACTACGGGGTCATCAGTCCCTAAACTTACAAACTACTTATGAACTACTTACAAACGAGGACGGCACAAATATCCATGCCCGAGGGGGGATTCGAACCCCCGACCGTAGTGGCCGTGCTGACCGTGACTGGAGCGCCTCAGTCACCTCGGCCACCGCGGCCGGCCGCAGTTGACACAACACCGCATCCTGGTCGTAGCATATTTTGTCGGACATGGATCGTGAACTCTTGAATGACTTTTTTTAAAGGCCCGAATGCTTGGTTATAGGGCAGGGAGAGACCAGGATTGTAGGGAGTTTATCTAAGTGTCTTCCACTTCACCTTGGATGATCGACTGGTGTATTGCGTGATCACGTTGGTCCTGTTTGGTCGGATTGGGTAATAAAGTAGCTATGGTACACGTTACCAAATATATCACACACCCCCAGTAAGGTTCGAATGATACACTGCTTTGTTGCCTACATACATGTCTGTTGGCCACATACCCGTATCGCAGTCGCGGTGAAATAGTGTTGTATTTCTTTTCTTTTCTTTCTTTCTTTCTTTTTTTTCCACGCAAGAAAGAAAATGTGAATCTCTTTGAAGAAATGATACTTAAAGAGTTGCAGCCTAAAATGTAGCCAAGCAAAATGTTACAAACGTTAATTTCGGAATTAATAATTGGGGAACTATGCCTAATATCACACCCATTTTTATTTTTGGATGTAATGTTTCTGTTAATTGCTTGCATTAAGATGATCTGTTAATTTTTTTTATTAATCGAGTTACTGCTGTTCCTTATTCGAAATAATCAGGTGAATATCTCACCTAATAAATCATTCAAAAATAAAAACACCAACTACATTTATGCAGTTTGGAAATAGGTACTCCTAATTTCGCACCATGTGTTCTAATACCGCCCTGTGATAGTAGTTCCAACAATTTTAAAACAAAAATTAAGGAATAAGAATATTGAAAATTTTTAGAATATCATATTTAATTACTTGTATAATTGCGGTTCTGTTAAGCAATTTCACATAGAAATATGTGATAAACTCCATGCATTATTCAAGACTGGAACTTATCCTTCAAAAAAGAAATACAAATAAAAGTTTTATAATCAGTAGCACCAGAACATTGTTCATGAAACCACATGTGCCGTTTTGCACAAGATACCCATTTTTATGCAGACCTGTCAGTCAAATAAAGCTCGTTACAGAAAGGACACTCGCAATCATTTTCACTGTCTTCGTCATCAGTAGACACTGTCAATGGTTTACTGGGATCTTCATATGACTCTGAGGATGTCTTCAATAATGGATTGTGCGGGATATTTCTTTTCTTCATTACAATAGTTCTGTTCTTACGCATGATTTTTTTCATTTTTATGTTGCACACCAAGTCGGTTATTTTTCTTTGATTTAGGTCTATCAGACGAAAAATTACAACATTTTGCTTTGATTTCTTAGAAATGTCTTCACTGAGCATTTTATAAGCTATACTTGTCAGAACAATTGCTAGGCAGCTTGGTCGTCCTCTTTTCTTTGAATGAACATTTTGGTCATTTTGTTGGGACAGGGGACATGCATCTGTTGGAAAAATTCTGCGCTCATTTGTAAATAGTGAAGAAGTATCCCACTTGGCCTATCTTTGAATAATGCATGTATGGATGTTTTTGGGAGTCACTGTCCAAGTTGGGGCTCAAGGATTTCCTGTCTGATGCGACTTGTTTCAGCTGGAGATCTGTCATTTTTTGATGAATGAAAGCTGGAGTCTTGTGGATCATCTTGATGTTCAGTGGACGTGGTACAGTTAACCACTGAAAATTCATGTTCTACATGGGATACTCTGCAGATCACATTTAAATGCCTGGCAGAGGGTTCATCGAACCACCGTTATACTATTTTATCTCCCATTCCATTCTCGAATAGCGCGCGGGAATAATGAACACCCGAATCTCCCGTTCGGGCTCTGATTTCTCGTATTTTATTCTGATGATCATTTCTACCTATGTAAGTGGGAGTCAACAATATATTTTCGCATTCGGAGGAGAATGTTGCCGTTTGTAGTTTCGTAAGCAGCCCACGCCGCAGCGATAAGCGTCGTTGTTGTAATGATTCCCATCCCAGATCCTGCATCATTTCCGTAACGTTGTCTCCCGTGTATCGCGACAATACGAAACGAGCTGCTCTTCTTTGGACTCTTTCGATGTCCTCCGTCAAACCCACCTGATAAAGATCCCACACTGGGCAGCAATATTCCATAAAAGGACGGACAAGCGTTGTGTACGCAGTTTCTTTAATAGTTCTGTTGCATCTTTTAAGGGTTCTGCCAATAAATCGCAGTCCCTGGTTCGCCTTTCCCACGACACTATCTACGTGTTCTTTCCAATTTAATATTCTAATTTTTTTTCCAAAGGATACTGTCCAGTTACTCTAAAACCATGTTATGCTGTAGCTGGCTTCTTGTAAGCTTCAGAAAACAGCTTTGAAATCTGGAAATGGGTCACCATTCTACATATGTGATTTTTCAACCAGTATGTCTTCAGCGGAAAGATGAATGCTCTATCAATGAGTTGCATCTTAGAACAATGCGGTGGTAAACTCACTAACTGACTCAAGTAAGAGTAAGTTTATTGTGTGTACAGTGGCCATCCAAGACCACAGGATCACAGGGTCTTCGTTGGTAATGGTATACGTTAAAGAGTGTGCATAATATCGCACAGTGGGATATTGGAACGACAGTAGAGGTGCGACATTAGGAACAAAACGATATTCCATTATGGCCGACTACTCACAGAACCAACAATACAAGCGACAATATGCCAATGTCTTGTTGAACTACATTATTCTGTGGTTCTGTTTCATACACCATTGTTTTAAAAATTTTTACCCTTAAAAGCTGCCGGCCGCGGTGGACGAGGTGACTGAGGCGCTCCAGTCACGGTCAGCACGGCCACTACGGTCGGGGGTTCGAATCCCCCCTCGGGCATGGATATTTGTGCCGTCCTAGTTCGTAAGTAGTTCATAAGTAGTTTGTATGTTTAGGGACTGATGACCCCGTAGTTAAGTCCCATAAGCTTAAGAAACATTTCAACATTTGAACCTTAAAAGCTTGTTGACTGTACTTTTGAAACGTCAAAAACTTTTTCTGTGCCCAAAGCTCTCGAAGAATTACACAATCTGAACACAGCTGCACATCCAACCAAACATTACTGAACGGATGCTGTTAGACACCAGATGAACCTAATTCCACCAGGTGTCAGCACCTACTTTGTTATTTAGAAGGGTGTGAAGGGTCCGATATTAGAGTTCCCCCAGCATTGGTCGTTAGCGGAAAGCAATACTTCAACATAAATGATGCAGCCCTGATGAAGGTGAAAAGTCATAATTTTTGAATGGTGCTAGTTAAGCTTTGAAAACAAAATTCTGTAATGAATAATTGCTAGCATCATATCAATTTCTGATTTCAGTAGGCTGGTGTGAGAACGTGGCGGCGTTAGTGAAGACAGCAGTGACCGGTTCTTAATTTTCAATTACGGCTAGCTGGTATGAATATCTCTTAAAATTACGATAAGAGATTAGTCACCAATCTCAAATCCTCTACGTGCTTAGCTATTGCGGCAATTATTTCAAACATTAATTGTTTGGTCACTGCGCCCTCCAACAACTGGACTTTGCTGTCAACATCACAGCCAAAGCGTAAAGCTGAAAATGAAAATTGCTGAAATTAATTATAAAATGGTATAGGAAAGAGAAAGCTATTGAGTGCAAAATGTTGATTGGAAATTTAAATAAACTTCATTAACTAAAACAATTAGTGGAGCGAGACTTACCACTGCGTCCAAGCAGCTTGCTATAGCACAGGAATGTTCAGTTCTCCTTCATTTGTCTTTTAACATCCAGCTATCGGCTTCCTATTGTTTTTTAATCACAGAGGTACACTGTATTTCAATAACTCGAGATACACTTTTGCTGACTGTGACTTGCTCCAAACACTGAAAAGTCATAGCTGTATATAAAAGACCATGTCTTTGTTCAGAATTTCTCCAAATGGACAAGACCACATTCCTGTGATCAGTATAGTCCAGAAGTTGAAAACACTTTCAGCTTGGTAAACATTCTTTGGTTTACAATGGTATCTCTCAGGGGCTCCTGCCAAAGTGAGACTGAGACAAAGATAAAATTTCAATACAATATTTACTCACAATATTACAGATTTACGTACATAAAATGTAAAGAAAATTTCTGTAAACATCGACAAATTGTTCATTTCTCCTGCTGCCTATAAAGTAACATTACAACGTAACGTTACGCTGCTCCAACAACCTTAAAGAGAAACGCGAGGCATCACTGAGACACGTGATTGAAAGTAGCTTTCATAAACTGCAGATTTAAGTAGACCCAATACCTTGCATTACGTCTTAGATTAGATTGGTTTTTCGTTCCGTAGATCCATGTTGAGGAGATCCTCGTGGATGTGGAACATGTCAAGAAACAAAATTTACAAGTTGAATAATTGATAATACTAATAATATAAATACAGATATACATTTAAGGTCTTTTTTAATAGCTTATAATATAGTAATACTAATATAGTATGAGTACATGTATCATTTGGTACAATTTAGAAATTCACTAATGGAGTAGAAGGAGTTGGCCACTAGAAAGTCTTTTAGGTTCCTCTTAAACTGATCTTTATTTGTAGCTAAATTTTTATACTTGATGGTAAATTATTGAAAATGTGTGTTCCTGAGTAGTGGACACCTTTTTGAACTAAAGTAAGTGCTTTTAAGTCCTTGTGTAGATCATTTTTATTCCTAGTATTGCATGTATGAACTGAGCTGTTTGTTGGGAAAAGGGGTATATTATTTACGACAAATTTCATTAAGGAATAAATATACTGAGAGGCAGTAGTTAATATATCCAGTTCTTTGAAGAGGCTTCTACAGGACTTCCGTGAATTTACTCCACAAATAATACGTATCACACGTTTTTGGACTCTGAAGACTGGGGAATGAAAGTAAGCAAAGTATGCAAGCTTTGTCAATTTATGTCTCCTATGCCTGATAACACTCGTATTGAAAATACAGATTTGTTGAGTCGTTTCTGCAGTTCTGTGGTGTGCTCCTCCCAACTAAATTTATTATCAAGCTGTAATCCCAGGAATTTAATACTGTCAACCTCTTCTATCTGCTCTTCTTCATACTTAATGCATATGCTGCTGGGAAATCTCTTACATGTTCTGAACTGCATTTAGTGAGTCTTTTCAAAGTTTAATGACAATGAGTTGGCCTTAAACTAATGTTCCTGAAAATATCATTAGCAGACCTGTCTATAACTATGCTTGACGTACTTTTTATCGCAATACTTGTATCATCTGCGAACAAAACGAACTCTTCATCGCTCGGTGCTATGGAAACTACGACCAGAGGCGCTGTCACTGGTGACAGAAATGACTACATGAAACTGGAACAATAGCCCCGAAACTAACAGCAACAGTTCTCAATGTATGTTGACGGGCATTGTACATTATCATCTAATATGAGCTTTGTCCTCGTTACTTGCTGTTCCTGCGATGTGTACTGTTACAGTTATTGTCGACTATATCCGTGGTCGATGTTAATGTCCGCGAGCACGTGTAAAACACTTAACCTCATTATTGGACGAATAGGATGTCCTGCCTCGCCTCTAGACGTTTCCCACAGTGATTACGTCAATACCACCTAGGGTATTTCTGGCTACTGTAGAATGGGATGAATTAGAAGCTGGTGTCTGTTAACTTTTTAACAATATAATGACGATAGCTCACAACTCTCCGGAAAGACGTACGTCGAGCTGCACATAAGACAGACAGTCCGTCAGAAAAGACATCACTTCACAGACACAAAACCGTCATGTACAGCCGCACTCCGAATTACGCTCTGAGGTGAGGAGGGTGGGAAAGGGGAGGGATCCATAAATAATAGACACCCTGCACAAGATCTTCCTCACCCATCCTAAATTGTTAGTCTATCGCCCACCAAACCTCCATAACATCATAGTCCATTCCTATACCTCCCTCAAACCCTTGCCACAGGGTTCATATCCCAGTGGAAGACCCCGCTACAAGACCTGCCCAATCTACCCACCCAGCACTTCCTATTCCAGCCTCGCCACTGCCATATCCTGCCCAGTCAAAGTCAGAGCCACCTGTGAAAGCAGTCATGTAATTTAGAAACTGCAACCACTGCACAGCTTTTTATATTGGCTTGACCACTAACCAACTGTCCGCTAGGATGAATGGCAACCGCCAAACTGAGGTCAAAAGGAAGGTAGACTACCCTGTGGTACAACATGCGGCTCAGCTGAGCAACCTGTGTCATCCGGATCTTCACCGCCGCCACCAGCTTTTATGATTTACATAGATGAGCGTTATTTACCTAACTGTCTCCCCCTCCCCACCGTTTTTTGTCTCCTCCTATCCCCTTACCGAAGAGCACGATTCGGAGTGCAGCGGCCGGACATGCCTTTTGTGGTGTTTGTGTGATGTCTTATCTGACGTAGGCTAATGGCCTAAAGCTTGAGTTCGATGTGTTTGAGTCCCTCATTTATGTGCCAGTCACAGCTCGACGTACGTTTTTGCACTGAGTTGTAAACTATCCTCTTTATATCGTTTAATTCCAACCTGGACTTTCCAGTATTGAATTTTGTTACCTTTATGAAGTCTATTTTAAAGTATAGGTTCCTTGCTCCCTCACCATCTATTTGTTTAGTAGAGCCCACATTAGCTTAAAACTGATATGTTGCTTGGTAGAATAAAGGTATGGCTGTTCTACTGAAAAAAAAAAAAAAAAAAAAAAAAAAAAAAAAAGACAGGGTCGCTACAGGGACTTGGCAGTTGTGAGCCAGCTAAAGGTGTCTGCTTTAAAGCTACTCATTCAAAGCTGATCTGATGTTAAATGCAGCACTAATAATTACGATTATCGAGTAGTTAACACTCACGATAACTAACTTTCCAATCAAGCTCATTAAAGATTAGTTGAACACATTATTCATTGACACTATAATTCTGTTTGGTTATGGCCCTAATGTTAATACTTGCACAGTTAATTACGAAACAATGCGGTTAAACTGATCGAAAGCGCAACGGATATTTTGAACAAAGTAAAAACAATACGTAGTCTGCATAAGGCCTACTGACTACACTATAAATTTAACTGCGAGAGAAATCTGAAAAAAAAAAAAAAAAAAAAAAAAAAAACAAAAACACAAACCAATTTCTAATAATGCTACTGTAAGAATTTATCCCGCTAACTGACTGTTTGCAGAAACTTAGTATTTTGTTCACCTGTGTAGTATTTCACAACAATCACTATTATCATTAAACGTCACACCAATAACGAAATCTGTTAATCAAACCAAACTTAATCAATACTAAGCTTTGCCTTTAATGGCCAATAACTTTCAATGAAAGGAAGAGGGTTAGCTTTCTACCTACAAAAGTGAAACAGGTAAAGAAGTTTAACTTTCTCGATTATTATTAACAATAATGATTACATTACCTTACGTTTGGAGACCAACAAAAATCTTCTCAGACTGATACATATATGAATGATACAAAATCTTATAAAGACAGAACTGTTTCTGTGAAAAACAGATTTCAAAATTATTCCAACAGCTCATACAAAACTTACTGCCTCAACAGCTACCCAAAGCACGTCCGTTCAATACCAGAGCTACACAATGACTCTTTCTGTTCAGCTACTACTCGCATTCATAGTCTTTGACAGAGATGTTACACAACAAACCATAGACGTAGTTACTCAAAGAAGTTCATGTAAAGGTTTTCATACAAATATCGATACAAGATTGGCGAAACGATATTATTGAATTTTTACAGACATGTTTCAAGCTAACGTTTCGTAGATTTTGCTGCGAATAATTGGCACATGACGAGCTGAGTTTGGGCGTGTTTTCAGGCATCAGCATCCTCTACACCAAGCCCGAGAAGCCCCCACCCAACCTATTTTCTTTTTTGGACCCATTCACGATAGATGTATGGATCTACATGGCCACTGCTTTTCTTGGTGTTTCTGCGATCTTCTTCGTGTTAGCAAGGTTTGTAATTCAAAATTGTTGCATGGGGTTCCGTACATCTGTTTACAATCTGTTCTCTTCAATTTCGAATCTTATTTTGTCTAATAATCATTTAGATACAACTCTGTTGCTTCTTTCGCTAACCTTTTTTGTTCTGCGTTGTGTATTTTGTTAAGTATTTGCGGCATTGGTTCTTTCATTCGATGTTTACTTTGCTGTATGTACAATAAAATACTGTATTTTGTTATTGTAAAGAATTGAGCTACCAAATTAACACTGTATAAATTTCACACAGTTGTCTTTTCTTTCTCTTGGGCCTAAAATGTTGTGTATGTATCACTTTTTTAACTCCTATGTTCATTCATTCTTTCACCGAATTCAGTTTTCCACTGGTCTGTCTCATTTCTACGAAGTTTAACAGTACGAACAAATCTGTTTAACGATTAAATACTCCTTTATTTGGTCCGAAGATGCTGTAGTAATGTCCTTTTAATTTTGTACCTCCGTTTGGAGATTCTATGGTTTCACGCTACCACCACGATGATTCTTCGTTGTGGAACGATTATTAAATTGGTCAAGTTACAAACGACGTTCCTTAAAAATGTATTTTGATGCCGAGGTTTGAAAAATATATAATGTGGATAGCTTGCAACTCACAAGAAATACGATCGTCGAGACGCAGTACGGGTTCGTTGAAAAGTATCTCTCTCTCTACCTATCTCTCTCTCTCTCTCTCTCTCTCTCTCCCTGACTCACAGACACAAAAACCCTAATTTTCGCCAACTGCTTTCGTCAGGAAAGAACGAACATTTTCATACATTCTCATAGGCACAATCCACTAACACGGGTAAGACAAAAACATTATCTCCGACTGGTGCGTTCCAAGAACGAGAGAGATTAGGATTTAACAGTCTGTCGACACTTTGGTCGTTCTCTGTTCAAAAGAAAGTTTCACTGTTCTTTCTGAGTAAACTGTAAATTCTGACTTAAAATTCTAGTAATCTTTACCTTCCGTGTTTTCTGTGATCACTCTTACGTACTTATTCACGGTGATGCTACTTCTGTCTTTGTTGATTTTTATTTCTAATCTTGTAAAATAAAAACGTTGTTTGTCATGTGTCTTGTGCAGTTGCTTTGGTGTATGTATTGTACTGCGAAATCTTGAGAAGAGTGAAAACTGTTGGACGTTAAGTGTTCTATTACTATTATTATTCAAACTCAGTGTGTGTTATGTTAATTTAAGTGAGTAGTGAATAGTATTCCGATGAAGAGCGAATATACATTATACCAAATAAGAGTAGAAAAAAATAACACTCTTTACAACACAATTTGTATCCCCTGAATCTTTGATCAATTAGTGTATAGAACCATGGAATTTCTGAAATATTTGAGAAATGATGAAGTATATACAAACTAATACGATCAAAATTTTTAGGCATACTAGCCGGCCGCAGTGGCCGAGCGGTCTGCGGCGCGCCAGTCACAGTCTGCACGGCCACTATGGTCGGGGGTTCGAATCTCCCCTCGGGCATGGATGTTTGTGTCGTCTTTAGTCTAAGGTAGTTCATAAGTAGTTTTTAAGTTTAGGGACTGATGACCCCCCACAGTTAAGTCCTTTAAGCTTAACAAACATTTAAACATTTGAGGCATACTATTTTTCACTAATTAGAAAAAAGCTTTTGTGACTTGCTTCAGACACAAATGTCATAGTTATAAATAAAAGAACACGTCTTCTTGTTTCAGAATGGCTCCAAATGAATGGACAAGGCCACATCCCTGTGATCAAGATAGCACAGAACTTGAAAATACTTTCAGCTTGATAAACATTCTTTGGTTCACGATGGGATCTCTCATGGGCGCCGGGTGCGATCTCCTACCAAAGTGAGTCTTTTGATATCTCCTCAACCTTCAGAAGCGGTTGTCCAACGTGTGAGCGCGTATATGATAACGCTTTTTGGATTATCTAGTATGAAATCACGTCTTAGAAAATGTATAATGTATCGACGACAGCATCTGCAGATATCAAAGTGTAAAAGTTGTAGTTATAGTGTAAACATGTTCTCTCATGAATTTCTAAGATTTAGTTATTGATCCGTTTTTTCCCGCTTTATGTCTGTAGTACTTTATCTCTCTCTTACATTATTGAAAGTATCATAACTCAATATCGATGGTGCTGAACTGCAACCTCTTATGTCAGTTTGTTCATATAAGAACATGGTTGACAATTTTTATTTAATTTATGACTTGAAAATTATTTTCCAGTATGTTTTCATGGAATATGGAATATATTTATAGTGATAATTATTTTTATTTAATTGCTATCGAGATAACTGAAAATTATAATATTTCACTCTCCGTAAAACTTTTTTTTTTTTTTTTTTTTTTTTTCTTTTTTTTTACATACGAGGTTGTTGTTCAATACCATCAATTACGTTATATTTAGTGTAACTAAGAACCACTGCTTAATATCACATTTGGAATCGAAGCGAAACGTGATAAATTATGAATCATCCACATATCCCAGCGAACGTAAAAATTTCCCTATTTAACACGTACCCCGTTCCCATACCTCATAATAAAAGATCAATTATGATTTTTGAATGGACAGAACACACAATTACATCAGCAGAAAACCTTTCTTGCCGAATGCAGTACCGGCTTGAAATTAGAATAATTGGCAGGTGCAAACTGGCTCAGTGGGAACTGTTAAAGCCGTAATTTAAGACAGAATATTACGGAGAGATGCTCAGTTAAAAGAAGACACAGGATCGTCGCCAAATTTTTCATTTAGTTTTGTAACACGAAACTGAATCTCAATCTAAATCTATGTCCCATTAGATCTACAGTCTCCCAGGTGGATGCAGTGTTTGCCGAATTCCGCAAAGCGTTCGATCCGTTCCGCCATGTGCCTGATGAACAAGTGCAAGCATATGGAATATATATTAGTTGTGTGATTGTACTGAAGTGTTCCTGCCGCGCCGGCCGCGGTGGCCGAGGGGACTGAGGCGCTTCAGTCACGGTCTGCACGGCCACTACGGTCTGGGGTTCGAATCCCCCCTCGGGCATGGATATTTGTGCCGTCCTTAGGATAAGCTAGTTGATAAGTAGTTTGTAAGTTTAGGGACTGATAACCCCGTAGTTAAGTCCCATAAGCTTTACAAACATTTGCACATTTGAACATTTGTTCCTGCCGCCGCGGTGGAGTAGCCGAGCGGTCTAATGCGCCTCGCTGCGGAGCGCGCGGTTGCTCGCCGTGGACGTTCGAGTCCTCCCTGGGGCATGGGTGTGTGTGTTGTCCTTAGGTTAGTTTACCTAGGTTTAAGTTATTTTTTTACGAATTACAGCGTCAAATGAATGAAATAAATCGCAATTTGCGATGTTATGACTTCACTGTATGAGGTTTAGATGGAATACCAAACTGTGGCGAATGAAAATTTGTGCCAGGCCGGGATTCGAACCCGGGAACTCCTGCTTACTCCCCACCGAGGACACAGTGAGCAGCCCGAATGTAGAGGACTTTTCCCTGCACGTCTCCTGCCACACCAAATCTCCATTCGCCGCGCTGTCTCTTTCCTATACCACAGCCTATTTATTCTATAATGCTCGCAGCCACAATACTGTATTCCCGCATCAGGGAGAACAGACCATAAGGTATCGAGACACAATTAAATGTCATTAGGAGCCCAGCCTAGGCTTGTATACAATTGTATACAAATTGCGATTTATTTCATTCATCTGAACGCTGTAATTCGTCAATATATATATAATTGTATACAAGCCGAGGCTGGGCTCCTGATGACAATTAATTGTGTCTCGATACCTCATGGTCTGTTCTCCCTGATGCGGCAATACAGTATTGTGGCTGTGAGCATTATAGAATAAATAGGCTGTGGTATAGGAAAGAGACAGCATGGGGAATGGAGATTTGTGTGTGGCGGGAGACGTGCAGGGAAGAGTCCTCTGCAGTCGGGCTGGTCACTGTCTCCTCGGTGGCGGAGTGATCAACGCGTCTGCCTAGTAAGCAAGAGTTCCCGAATTCGAATCCCGGCCGGGCACAAATCTTCATTCGCCAGAGTTTGGTATTTCATCTAAACCTCATACATTGAAATTGCGATTTATTGCATAGGTTTAAGTAGTTTGTAAGCTATGGACTGATGACCACGCAGTTTAGTCCGATAGATCTACAGACAGACTGTTCCTGTCGCTGTCAACGGAGAGAAGATTTCAAATGTAGAAGTGATTTCTGGCGTGTCCCAGGGGAGTGGTATAGGAATACTGCTTTTCACTATATATAATAATCGACCTCGTAGATAACATTGGAAGATCAGTGAGGCTTTCTGCTAATGATGCTGTAGTTGGTAAAGGGCAGCGAAATGCAGGAGGATTTACAGCACATCGACGGTTTATGCAGGGAATAGCAACTGGGCTTCGACATAAACAAATGTGAAGTGTTGCGTTTACACAGAAAGACCCTCATATGAACCACAATAAATACTCTTGACTTCAAAGCCAAGTTATTCAATTAGTTGGTGGGAGACAGTCTTCCTGCTCACCTCCCGCCAGGTGACTACTTTGTGGGACAATGCTGTTGGCACACCCTGACACACATAACCGTGCCAGCAGTCAGTCTTGGACCTGCTGCAGCAGCAAAAGCTGACAATTGCAGACCTAGATATTTCAATTAAGGATCTTGACCAGCTATACTCTGTAGTATAGTACTCCACATATACGTTTATTCTTTAGCTATGAAACATATGATCTTTACAGGCGAAGCTTAGTAGCTACAAATGTCAATCAGTTAGTAATGCTTATAATGGTCAATTGGCATTGAACAAGACGCAGAATTCAGAAGTACAAATGCTTCATCATGGAAACAAGAATTCAGAAGTACAAATGCTTCATCATGGAAACAAGAAATTGTCTAATTTTAACTTTAAGTATGCAATCATCAGATGGCCAACGTATTATGGTAGTGGTATACCAAACATCACATGATATGTACAGTGCAGTATCAGTTTTTAATTCATGTGTCTTGCATTTTGTAATAAGTATTCTATTAGTTTGATGAAGTAACGTTTCATCATTTGATAATGGCGACATACCTTGCCAAAACTACTTAAGCTGTGCAGTAAATGAGAATTCCATACATGCGATCTTGGCTTTGTTTTCATCTACTACATCTACATCGGATACTCTGCAAATCACATGTAAGTGCCTGGCAGAGGGTTCATCGAACCACCTTTATACTTTTGATCTACCGTTACATTCTCGAATAACACGCGGAAAGAAAAATCATCAGAATCTCTCCGTTCGAGCTCTGATTTCTCGTATCTTATTCTGATGATCATTTCTACCTATGTAGATGGCAGTCAACAATATATTCTCGCATTCACAGAATGTTGGCGATTGGAGTTTATTAAGTAGACCACGTCGCAGCGATAAACGTCATCGTTGTAATAATTCCCATCCCAGATCCTGTATCATTTCCGTGACAATACAAAACCGGCGGCCCTTCTTTGGATTCTTTCGATGGTTTCCGTCAAACCCACTTGATAAGGACCCCTCAATGGGCAACAGTACTCCAAATGAGGACGAAAAAGCATGGTGTATGCATTCCCTTTAGTAGTTCTGTTGCATCTTTTAAGTGTTCTCCAAATAAAACGCAATCTCTGGTTCGCCTTTCCTTCGACATTATCTACGTGTTCTTTCTAGTTTAAGTCTGAAGTAATAGAATTCCTAGGTAGTTAGTGGCGTTTACGGTCTTCACTTTTGATTGATTTATCTTGTAAACAAAGTTTAACAGATTTCTTTTCCTACTCATATGGACGACTTCACACTTCTCAATATTAGAGTTAATTGCCAATGTTTACACCATTCTGATACCTTATTTAAATCGTTCTGCAGTTGGTTTTCATCTTAAGAGACTTTACTAGACAATAAATGACGGCATCATCTGCAAACAACCTGAGACAGCTGCTCAGATTTTCTTTCAAATCGTTTATGTAGTTAAGGAATAGCAGAGGACCAATAATGCTACCCTGTGGAACGCCGGATATCACCTCTGTTTTAGTCGATGCCTTACCATTGATTACTACAAACTGTGTCCTCTCTGACAGGAAATCCACTATCGAGTCACAGATCTGGGGCGAAATTAGATAACCAATTTGATTGAAAGCAGTTTGTGAGGTAAGGTGTCAAAAGCCTTCTGGAAATCAAGAAATACAGAACGATTTGCGAACCCTTGTCGATAGCACCCATCACTTCGTGTGAATAAAGAGCTAGTTTTTTTTCGCATGAACGATATTTTCTAAATCCGTGTTGACCTTGGGTCAATAGATCATTCTGTTCGAGATAATTCGTAATACTTGAATACAGTATATGTTCCAAATGCTACTGGAAATGAAATAGACCTGTCGTTTAGTGGGTTACTCCTACTGTCTTTCTTGAATATTGGTGTGACCTATGCAACTTTACAGCCTTCTTATTGAAGTCATCACATTTAAAGAACATTTTCCTATAGATGGAGAATACTAAGCACCCAGTTATAGTAAGGTTTGCTTTAGCCACGGAACGTGACGTGCCGGCCGCGGTGGCCGAGGGGACTGAGGCGCTCTAGTCACGGTCTGCACGGCCACTACGGTCGGAGGTTCGAATCCCCCCTCGGATATGGATATTTGTGCCGTCATTAGTCTTAGCTAGATCATAAGTAGTTTGTAAGCTTAGGGACTGATGACCCCGTAGTAGTCCCATAAGTTCTACAAACATTTGAACATTTTGAACGTGCTGTGTCGGCAGGGCGGTGTCTACGCGGCTGCTGGCGGGCATGTGGTGGTTCTTCACGCTGATCGCCATCGCCTCGTACACGGCCAACCTGGCCGCCTTCCTCACCATCAGCAGGATGGAGTCTCCCATCAACAGCGTCCAGGACCTGGCCAAGCAGACCAAGATCAAGTACGGCACCTTCGGCAGGGGCTCCACGGCAGCCTTCTTCAAGGCAAGCTCTATCTCCTCGTCATCTGGTCGTAAGCAGCAACTAATATTACCATGCTGTGTGTCCTTACGGGCACGATGAAAAGGTGTCTCCAAGGATTAAACGTCAGCATTTTCGTTTATTCAGCTACTCGCAATTGCTACCAGATTACCTGTTAACGTTAGCACTGTGTTACTTTTTTTTGCGCAAATCTATTTGATTCTACTCTGCAACTTTGTAATGATTACATTTTCAGTAATGTAACTGCGCATGAGTTCGTCCAGTGTGTCGACAGAGGTATGGAATACACACTGCTGGAAGTACTCCGTCTTATAGTAATGCACTTGCAACTCAGCAACCTGGTTGGTTCCACCGAAAGAGTCACTTCACACACTACTTGCAGTTAAAATTGCTACACCATAAGAAATGCACATGATAAACGGGTATTCATTAGAGAAATATATCATACTAGAACTAACATGTGATTACATTTTCACGCAGTATGGGTCCATAGATCCTGAGAAATCAGGCGATCTCTCAGGCGATATTGAGGTACCAGGTGTCGATCCATGCTGAAACACTCACTTTAGTACGTGGTGTATCCTCAACGGGCGGCAATTAAGGCGCTGATTCCGGCATCGATTATATCGTAGGGATGGCGACTTGGGATACATTATTCCACGCCTGCTCGACCTGTTTATGTAGGGCTGCAGGAGTTGGAGGCTGCGTATCAGTTGTCCCATCATATTCCATACGTGCCCAATTGGAGGAAAGACGACATGGCGCTGGCCAGGGAAGTTTGCATAGCAAGTCGAGTTTCACGTGCAGTGTGTGGGTGAGCATTATCCTGTTAGAACAACACATCACCGTCGATGCAAGAATAGAAAGATAACGGGCCTTGCAATACTCTGACTTTGCATGTTCACTGCGCTGCTTAGCCTTCTCTCTAGGAACACCATAGGGGAGCTAGAGCGGTAGCTTGTCACACCCTACACCAGAAGGTCTTGACTGGGTCCAGTGTGCCTTCGACGAGATACCTCTCGCGAGATCCAAGGCGAACGTTCGAACGACCGTCACTTGAGTGCAGTTAGAATCTGTTTTCAACGTGAAAGATCACGACCCGCCATTACATCTTCCATGCAGCACTGCCAACCGTAGGGACATGTCCCTACGCGTGGGGACTTTCGACTTTTTTTCCAAACTGTAGGGACGGATTTGCAAAACGTAGGAACTTTTTCTCACGGACGATGCTCAATGAAAGTACCTTTTTTTCAAAATTCAGTACAGAAACAATTCATTGTACAATAATGTTAATAAAGGGGGAGTCACTGAGTATGTAAATACGTAAGTGGCCATCAGTGCGGCCGCATGTCTACGCCGTGCCATTAGTGGAAGACGGGCTAGGTGTGAGTAGTCCCACTGCTAGTAACCGGTTGACAACAGTTCATGTTGACGCCAGGGGCTTGATGCATTCCTCTCAGAAAGAGTAGTACGTATTCGCTGTTGGCCGTTGCTCTTTGGCAACTTTCCAGACGACATGTTGAAGAGTGAATCATGACAATATACTGTTTTTACGGAGATGGTACATTACAGGTTTGACACAAAATCTTCGCTTTAGTACATTAAATGTAAACTGCAAGCAAAATAACAATGCACTATTGAAGAAAAAAGGTCTAAGCAGAATGTATGACAAAGTAGTTATAAACGATTTAGGAGATAATCTGAATAGCTCCCTTAGACTGTTCGCGGATGATGCTGTCGTTTATCGGATAGTGAAGTCAACAGAGGATCAAAAGCAACCGCAAAGCGATTTAGACAAAATTTCTACTTGGTGCGAAAATTGGCAATTGACAATAAATAAAGAAAAGTGTGAAGTAATACATATGACCACTAAAAGAAATCCGCTGAACTTCAATTACGCGATAAATCAGTCAAACCTTAAGGTCGTAAATTCTACCAAATACCTAGGAGTTACAATTACGAGCAACTTTCACTGGAGAGAACACATAGAAAATATTGTGGGGAAGGCGAACCAAAGGTTACGTTTCATTGGCAGAACGCTTCGAAGATGCACCAGCTCCACCAAAGAGACTGCCTACATCACACTTGTGCGTCCTCTCCTGGAGTACTGTTGCCCCTTGTGGGACCCTCACCAGGTGGGACTGACGGAAGATATTGAGAAGGTTCAGAGAAGGGCAGCTCGTTTTGTTTTATCACGTTACGGGGAGGAAAGCGTCACGGAAATGATGCACGAATTGGGGTGGAAATCATTAAAAGAAAGACGTTATTCATTGCGGCGTGATCTGTTTGCGAAGTTTCAATCACCGACTTTTAGTTCTGAATGTGAAAATATTTTGCTAGCACCCACCTACTTAGGGAGACATGACTATCCCAATAAAATAAGAGAAATCAGATCGAAAACGGAACGATTTAGGTGTTCTTTCTTCCCGCGCGCTATTAGAGAATGGAACGGCAGAGAAAAGTTATAAAAGTGGTTAATGAACCCTCTGCCAGGCACTTAAATGTGATTTGCAGAGTATGTATGTAGATGTAGATGTAGTTATTGCAGTAGTTCAAGCAGTCTGGTCTTGTGAGAGTAGGCATCAAAAAAACTTTTTGGGTTCGAATCCTGTTAAAAGCTAATTTTCTATTTTTAATTATAAGTTCTATGTAATAGAATAGAGAACGAGAATATTAATTTATTGCAAGTCTGTTTTATATTACTCGCTAGTTTTTTTCCGTACTTGTTACGCTATATGAGAGTTAAAATATGCAGGAACCTAACAGAAGAGTTTCAATTGCTGTGACGATGCTAGTACGAATAATCGTCCTCACATAGCTGTATTTCGAATTTGTTGCGATTTCACAAATAGCTGGCTGCTTATACATGAACGTGTTCCAATTTGCAAGAGTGTAATTAGCCAGGAACCTAAGCAAACTGCTCTAACTAATATGACTGAAATACGTACTATCGACATTTATGTTCTCGTAAGTAACAGTTATCTACGTAACACAGTAAAACTGACACAGTGTGTCCAGTCATGAGTGGCGAATGATTTGTCTTTATTAATGAACTGGTAAATTGTGGAGGACGACAATCACACACAATTTTTTGAAGGGAATTAGACTTTCATCAGTTATTTTTTAACTCACAATTATGATTTGGATCATATAAGTAATTTCATGTGTCAACAAAATAATTTAAAATCGTGGGACATCAAATCAAAATTAAATTAGTTTCATAAAATCGGTTGAGAAGTTGCATTACTGAGCACAAAACGGAAATGTACAGTGTCAGTTCACAGAAACCAGACATAATGGAAAAGTACAATTTATTTGATGCTAAACACACTGGCATGACCGTGTTTTGATTTCATTCACATCAAGTAACATTACCATTTACAATAACAAAACCCGAAATTCATGAATTAAAATGTAACTGTTGACAGTCAAATGCGTAATATTTTCCTTCGTAAATATTGTTGGCTGTTTATTTTAAAATATTTAGCGATTTCAGAGTTAAAGAAGTACCTAATGCAACAACTGCGAGTGAAACAAGTTGCAACAAGTCATATTTAACCACATCAAAAATTGTCATTTTTTACGAATACGTTGTGATCGAGGCAGCGTCAATCAAGGCGAAAAGAACTGCTGCGCCAAAGGTCTTCATCGGAAATACACACCTCTTTCTATGAGGAATGCATCAGCTCCTAACGTCTCCTCCTTTGGTCACAACCCCTCTTATCTTTTCTTTGGGTGGAGGATCTGCTTGTGCTGTTCTTACTAAACGATCTCGGACGACGTCTGAGATGCGTGAAGTCCAAAACCTTCTCTACGCATATGAGAATGTTTATGTGACCATGGCATCTAGCAATGTCGCAAAGCTAACACAGCACGTTCAACTTGCATCTAAATTCTCTCCCTGCAACTCGGAAGGCCACAATTTGAACCCTTTCAAACTCACTCATTTGGCTCTTGTGTGTGTGAGTGTGTGTGTGTAGTCTGGCACCTATTTGCTTCACACATTAGTATCAACCAGCGGTATGACTACAAGATTACACCTAGGCAACAGTATTCAGAGAACGGACGTTCAGTTTTATCACTACGCTGTTAACACGTGACGTCGAGACCACTGTAAGTAAATCTACAACGACATCTGCTTTTCAGCTGTACCATTTCATTATTATCTGGCAATGTATCTTCCTAACATAAATGAAAATATTCCTCGGCTGAGTGGGTATTACGTCAGTGAGAAAGGAACATGCCGTGAATGTCGAATATCAACGTATCTAGCCAAGGATAGGATCGTGAACTGCCCATAAGACTGCCGGAGGTGTAGCAATGTGGGCAGGATGCGATAATTCACTAGACAGTAGATGTTTTTTTTTTTCCATTGCATTGGTTTCCTATCTTGTACAACCCCCCCTCCCCCCCCCCCCCCCCACACACACACATACACCTTTCGAAGTGGATACTCCTTGCTGCGAATCGTTTACTGTGTAGATTACATGATGTACACTTTAAATTCAAATTACGATAACTTAAATACTTCCCAACTATAATAATTACAATTAAATCCTGCAGTGACAGTGGGTCCTTGTGTGCACTACAAAATTAAAATTAAACTTAAATACTTCCCAACTATAATAATTACAATTAAATCCTGCAGTGACAACCCACACACACCTTTTGAAGTGGATCCTACTTCTTGCTGAGACTATCTGGGTTGCATTAGGTTGCAGCCACCACTGCACCATCAGGTCTTACCTATGTACAAATGCACAACCACTAACAATTAGATTGCATTTAAGCAATTTTTACTATGAAAATTACCTGGCGTGCACTACAAAATTCAAATTACACTAACTAATATAACAACTATAATAATTAAATTTAAATCCTGCAGTGACAACCCACACACACCTTTTGAAGTGGATCCTACTTCTTGCTGAGACTATCTGGGTTGCATTAGGTTGCAGCCACCACTGCACCATCAGGTCTTACCTATGTACAAATGCACAACCACTAACAATTAGATTGCATTTAAGCAATTTTTACTATGAAAATTACCTGGCGTGCACTACAAAATTCAAATTACACTAACTAATATAACAACTATAATAATTAAATTTAAATCCTGCAGTGACAACCCACACACACCTTTTGAAGTGGATCCTACTTCTTGCTGAGACTATCTGGGTTGCATTAGGTTGCAGCCACCACTGCACCATCAGGTCTTACCTATGTACAAATGCACAACCACTAACAATTAGATTGCATTTAAGCAATTTTTACTATGAAAATTACCTGGCGTGCACTACAAAATTCAAATTACACTAACTAATATAACAACTATAATAATTAAATTTAAATCCTGCAGTGACAACCCACACACACCTTTTGAAGTGGATCCTACTTCTTGCTGAGACTATCTGGGTTGCATTAGGTTGCAGCCACCACTGCACCATCAGGTCTTACCTATGTACAAATGCACAACCACTAACAATTAGATTGCATTTAAGCAATTTTTACTATGAAAATTACCTGGCGTGCACTACAAAATTCAAATTACACTAACTAATATAACAACTATAATAATTAAATTTAAATCCTGCAGTGACAACCCACACACACCTTTTGAAGTGGATCCTACTTCTTGCTGAGACTATCTGGGTTGCATTAGGTTGCAGCCACCACTGCACCATCAGGTCTTACCTATGTACAAATGCACAACCACTAACAATTAGATTGCATTTAAGCAATTTTTACTATGAAAATTACCTGGCGTGCACTACAAAATTCAAATTACACTAACTAATATAACAACTATAATAATTAAATTTAAATCCTGCAGTGACAACCCACACACACCTTTTGAAGTGGATCCTACTTCTTGCTGAGACTATCTGGGTTGCATTAGGTTGCAGCCACCACTGCACCATCAGGTCTTACCTATGTACAAATGCACAACCACTAACAATTAGATTGCATTTAAGCAATTTTTACTATGAAAATTACCTGGCGTGCACTACAAAATTCAAATTACACTAACTAATATAACAACTATAATAATTAAATTTAAATCCTGCAGTGACAACCCACACACACCTTTTGAAGTGGATCCTACTTCTTGCTGAGACTATCTGGGTTGCATTAGGTTGCAGCCACCACTGCACCATCAGGTCTTACCTATGTACAAATGCACAACCACTAACAATTAGATTGCATTTAAGCAATTTTTACTATGAAAATTACCTGGCGTGCACTACAAAATTCAAATTACACTAACTAATATAACAACTATAATAATTAAATTTAAATCCTGCAGTGACAACCCACACACACCTTTTGAAGTGGATCCTACTTCTTGCTGAGACTATCTGGGTTGCATTAGGTTGCAGCCACCACTGCACCATCGGGTCTTACCTATGTACAAATGCACAACCACTAACAATTAGATTGCATTTAAGCAATTTTTACTATGAAAATTACCTGTCGTGCACTACAAAATTCAAATTACACTAACTAATATAACAACTATAATAATTAAATTTAAATCCTGCAGTGACAACCCACACACACCTTTTGAAGTGGATCCTACTTCTTGCTGAGACTATCTGGGTTGCATTAGGTTGCAGCCACCACTGCACCATCAGGTCTTACCTATGTACAAATGCACAACCACTAACAATTAGATTGCATTTAAGCAATTTTTACTATGAAAATTACCTGGCGTGCACTACAAAATTCAAATTACACTAACTAATATAACAACTATAATAATTAAATTTAAATCCTGCAGTGACAACCCACACACACCTTTTGAAGTGGATCCTACTTCTTGCTGAGACTATCTGGGTTGCATTAGGTTGCAGCCACCACTGCACCATCGGGTCTTACCTATGTACAAATGCACAACCACTAACAATTAGATTGCATTTAAGCAATTTTTACTATGAAAATTACCTGGCGTGCACTACAAAATTCAAATTACACTAACTAATATAACAACTATAATAATTAAATTTAAATCCTGCAGTGACAACCCACACACACCTTTTGAAGTGGATCCTACTTCTTGCTGAGACTATCTGGGTTGCATTAGGTTGCAGCCACCACTGCACCATCGGGTCTTACCTATGTACAAATGCACAACCACTAACAATTAGATTGCATTTAAGCAATTTTTACTATGAAAATTACCTGGCGTGCACTACAAAATTCAAATTACACTAACTAATATAACAACTATAATAATTAAATTTAAATCCTGCAGTGACAACCCACACACACCTTTTGAAGTGGATCCTACTTCTTGCTGAGACTATCTGGGTTGCATTAGGTTGCAGCCACCACTGCACCATCGGGTCTTACCTATGTACAAATGCACAACCACTAACAATTAGATTGCATTTAAGCAATTTTTACTATGAAAATTACCTGGCGTGCACTACAAAATTCAAATTACACTAACTAATATAACAACTATAATAATTAAATTTAAATCCTGCAGTGACAACCCACACACACCTTTTGAAGTGGATCCTACTTCTTGCTGAGACTATCTGGGTTGCATTAGGTTGCAGCCACCACTGCACCATCGGGTCTTACCTATGTACAAATGCACAACCACTAACAATTAGATTGCATTTAAGCAATTTTTACTATGAAAATTACCTGGCGTGCACTACAAAATTCAAATTACACTAACTAATATAACAACTATAATAATTAAATTTAAATCCTGCAGTGACAACCCACACACACCTTTTGAAGTGGATCCTACTTCTTGCTGAGACTATCTGGGTTGCATTAGGTTGCAGCCACCACTGCACCATCGGGTCTTACCTATGTACAAATGCACAACCACTAACAATTAGATTGCATTTAAGCAATTTTTACTATGAAAATTACCTGGCGTGCACTACAAAATTCAAATTACACTAACTAATATAACAACTATAATAATTAAATTTAAATCCTGCAGTGACAACCCACACACACCTTTTGAAGTGGATCCTACTTCTTGCTGAGACTATCTGGGTTGCATTAGGTTGCAGCCACCACTGCACCATCGGGTCTTACCTATGTACAAATGCACAACCACTAACAATTAGATTGCATTTAAGCAATTTTTACTATGAAAATTACCTGGCGTGCACTACAAAATTCAAATTACACTAACTAATATAACAACTATAATAATTAAATTTAAATCCTGCAGTGACAACCCACACACACCTTTTGAAGTGGATCCTACTTCTTGCTGAGACTATCTGGGTTGCATTAGGTTGCAGCCACCACTGCACCATCAGGTCTTACCTATGTACAAATGCACAACCACTAACAATTAGATTGCATTTAAGCAATTTTTACTATGAAAATTACCTGGCGTGCACTACAAAATTCAAATTACACTAACTAATATAACAACTATAATAATTAAATTTAAATCCTGCAGTGACAACCCACACACACCTTTTGAAGTGGATCCTACTTCTTGCTGAGACTATCTGGGTTGCATTAGGTTGCAGCCACCACTGCACCATCAGGTCTTACCTATGTACAAATGCACAACCACTAACAATTAGATTGCATTTAAGCAATTTTTACTATGAAAATTACCTGGCGTGCACTACAAAATTCAAATTACACTAACTAATATAACAACTATAATAATTAAATTTAAATCCTGCAGTGACAACCCACACACACCTTTTGAAGTGGATCCTACTTCTTGCTGAGACTATCTGGGTTGCATTAGGTTGCAGCCACCACTGCACCATCAGGTCTTACCTATGTACAAATGCACAACCACTAACAATTAGATTGCATTTAAGCAATTTTTACTATGAAAATTACCTGGCGTGCACTACAAAATTCAAATTACACTAACTAATATAACAACTATAATAATTAAATTTAAATCCTGCAGTGACAACCCACACACACCTTTTGAAGTGGATCCTACTTCTTGCTGAGACTATCTGGGTTGCATTAGGTTGCAGCCACCACTGCACCATCAGGTCTTACCTATGTACAAATGCACAACCACTAACAATTAGATTGCATTTAAGTAATTTTTACTATGAAAATTACCTGGCGTGCACTACAAAATTCAAATTACACTAACTAATATAACAACTATAATAATTAAATTTAAATCCTGCAGTGACAACCCACACACACCTTTTGAAGTGGATCCTACTTCTTGCTGAGACTATCTGGGTTGCATTAGGTTGCAGCCACCACTGCACCATCAGGTCTTACCTATGTACAAATGCACAACCACTAACAATTAGATTGCATTTAAGCAATTTTTACTATGAAAATTACCTGGCGTGCACTACAAAATTCAAATTACACTAACTAATATAACAACTATAATAATTAAATTTAAATCCTGCAGTGACACCCCACACACACCTTTTGAAGTGGATCCTACTTCTTGCTGAGACTATCTGGGTTGCATTAGGTTGCAGCCACCACTGCACCATCAGGTCTTACCTATGTACAAATGCACAACCACTAACAATTAGATTGCATTTAAGCAATTTTTACTATGAAAATTACCTGGCGTGCACTACAAAATTCAAATTACACTAACTAATATAACAACTATAATAATTAAATTTAAATCCTGCAGTGACAACCCACACACACCTTTTGAAGTGGATCCTACTTCTTGCTGAGACTATCTGGGTTGCATTAGGTTGCAGCCACCACTGCACCATCAGGTCTTACCTATGTACAAATGCACAACCACTAACAATTAGATTGCATTTAAGCAATTTTTACTATGAAAATTACCTGGCGTGCACTACAAAATTCAAATTACACTAACTAATATAACAACTATAATAATTAAATTTAAATCCTGCAGTGACAACCCACACACACCTTTTGAAGTGGATCCTACTTCTTGCTGAGACTATCTGGGTTGCATTAGGTTGCAGCCACCACTGCACCATCAGGTCTTACCTATGTACAAATGCACAACCACTAACAATTAGATTGCATTTAAGCAATTTTTACTATGAAAATTACCTGGCGTGCACTACAAAATTCAAATTACACTAACTAATATAACAACTATAATAATTAAATTTAAATCCTGCAGTGACAACCCACACACACCTTTTGAAGTGGATCCTACTTCTTGCTGAGACTATCTGGGTTGCATTAGGTTGCAGCCACCACTGCACCATCAGGTCTTACCTATGTACAAATGCACAACCACTAACAATTAGATTGCATTTAAGCAATTTTTACTATGAAAATTACCTGGCGTGCACTACAAAATTCAAATTACACTAACTAATATAACAACTATAATAATTAAATTTAAATCCTGCAGTGACAACCCACACACACCTTTTGAAGTGGATCCTACTTCTTGCTGAGACTATCTGGGTTGCATTAGGCTGCAGCCACCACTGCACCATCAGGTCTTACCTATGTACAAATGCACAACCACTAACAATTAGATTGCATTTAAGCAATTTTTACTATGAAAATTACCTGGCGTGCACTACAAAATTCAAATTACACTAACTAATATAACAACTATAATAATTAAATTTAAATCCTGCAGTGACAACCCACACACACCTTTTGAAGTGGATCCTACTTCTTGCTGAGACTATCTGGGTTGCATTAGGCTGCAGCCACCACTGCACCATCAGGTCTTACCTATGTACAAATGCACAACCACTAACAATTAGATTGCATTTAAGCAATTTTTACTATGAAAATTACCTGGCGTGCACTACAAAATTCAAATTACACTAACTAATATAACAACTATAATAATTAAATTTAAATCCTGCAGTGACAACCCACACACACCTTTTGAAGTGGATCCTACTTCTTGCTGAGACTATCTGGGTTGCATTAGGCTGCAGCCACCACTGCACCATCAGGTCTTACCTATGTACAAATGCACAACCACTAACAATTAGATTGCATTTAAGCAATTTTTACTATGAAAATTACCTGGCGTGCACTACAAAATTCAAATTACACTAACTAATATAACAACTATAATAATTAAATTTAAATCCTGCAGTGACAACCCACACACACCTTTTGAAGTGGATCCTACTTCTTGCTGAGACTATCTGGGTTGCATTAGGTTGCAGCCACCACTGCACCATCAGGTCTTACCTATGTACAAATGCACAACCACTAACAATTAGATTGCATTTAAGCAATTTTTACTATGAAAATTACCTGGCGTGCACTACAAAATTCAAATTACACTAACTAATATAACAACTATAATAATTAAATTTAAATCCTGCAGTGACAACCCACACACACCTTTTGAAGTGGATCCTACTTCTTGCTGAGACTATCTGGGTTGCATTAGGTTGCAGCCACCACTGCACCATCAGGTCTTACCTATGTACAAATGCACAACCACTAACAATTAGATTGCATTTAAGCAATTTTTACTATGAAAATTACCTGGCGTGCACTACAAAATTCAAATTACACAAACTAATATAACAACTATAATAATTAAATTTAAATCCTGCAGTGACAACCCACACACACCTTTTGAAGTGGATCCTACTTCTTGCTGAGACTATCTGGGTTGCATTAGGTTGCAGCCACCACTGCACCATCAGGTCTTACCTATGTACAAATGCACAACCACTAACAATTAGATTGCATTTAAGCAATTTTTACTATGAAAATTACCTGGCGTGCACTACAAAATTCAAATTACACTAACTAATATAACAACTATAATAATTAAATTTAAATCCTGCAGTGACAACCCACACACACCTTTTGAAGTGGATCCTACTTCTTGCTGAGACTATCTGGGTTGCATTAGGTTGCAGCCACCACTGCACCATCAGGTCTTACCTATGTACAAATGCACAACCACTAACAATTAGATTGCATTTAAGCAATTTTTACTATGAAAATTACCTGGCGTGCACTACAAAATTCAAATTACACTAACTAATATAACAACTATAATAATTAAATTTAAATCCTGCAGTGACACCCCACACACACCTTTTGAAGTGGATCCTACTTCTTGCTGAGACTATCTGGGTTGCATTAGGTTGCAGCCACCACTGCACCATCAGGTCTTACCTATGTACAAATGCACAACCACTAACAATTAGATTGCATTTAAGCAATTTTTACTATGAAAATTACCTGGCGTGCACTACAAAATTCAAATTACACTAACTAATATAACAACTATAATAATTAAATTTAAATCCTGCAGTGACAACCCACACACACCTTTTGAAGTGGATCCTACTTCTTGCTGAGACTATCTGGGTTGCATTAGGTTGCAGCCACCACTGCACCATCAGGTCTTACCTATGTACAAATGCACAACCACTAACAATTAGATTGCATTTAAGCAATTTTTACTATGAAAATTACCTGGCGTGCACTACAAAATTCAAATTACACTAACTAATATAACAACTATAATAATTAAATTTAAATCCTGCAGTGACAACCCACACACACCTTTTGAAGTGGATCCTACTTCTTGCTGAGACTATCTGGGTTGCATTAGGTTGCAGCCACCACTGCACCATCAGGTCTTACCTATGTACAAATGCACAACCACTAACAATTAGATTGCATTTAAGCAATTTTTACTATGAAAATTACCTGGCGTGCACTACAAAATTCAAATTACACTAACTAATATAACAACTATAATAATTAAATTTAAATCCTGCAGTGACAACCCACACACACCTTTTGAAGTGGATCCTACTTCTTGCTGAGACTATCTGGGTTGCATTAGGTTGCAGCCACCACTGCACCATCAGGTCTTACCTATGTACAAATGCACAACCACTAACAATTAGATTGCATTTAAGCAATTTTTACTATGAAAATTACCTGGCGTGCACTACAAAATTCAAATTACACTAACTAATATAACAACTATAATAATTAAATTTAAATCCTGCAGTGACAACCCACACACACCTTTTGAAGTGGATCCTACTTCTTGCTGAGACTATCTGGGTTGCATTAGGCTGCAGCCACCACTGCACCATCAGGTCTTACCTATGTACAAATGCACAACCACTAACAATTAGATTGCATTTAAGCAATTTTTACTATGAAAATTACCTGGCGTGCACTACAAAATTCAAATTACACTAACTAATATAACAACTATAATAATTAAATTTAAATCCTGCAGTGACAACCCACACACACCTTTTGAAGTGGATCCTACTTCTTGCTGAGACTATCTGGGTTGCATTAGGTTGCAGCCACCACTGCACCATCAGGTCTTACCTATGTACAAATGCACAACCACTAACAATTAGATTGCATTTAAGCAATTTTTACTATGAAAATTACCTGGCGTGCACTACAAAATTCAAATTACACTAACTAATATAACAACTATAATAATTAAATTTAAATCCTGCAGTGACAACCCACACACACCTTTTGAAGTGGATCCTACTTCTTGCTGAGACTATCTGGGTTGCATTAGGTTGCAGCCACCACTGCACCATCAGGTCTTACCTATGTACAAATGCACAACCACTAACAATTAGATTGCATTTAAGCAATTTTTACTATGAAAATTACCTGGCGTGCACTACAAAATTCAAATTACACTAACTAATATAACAACTATAATAATTAAATTTAAATCCTGCAGTGACAACCCACACACACCTTTTGAAGTGGATCCTACTTCTTGCTGAGACTATCTGGGTTGCATTAGGTTGCAGCCACCACTGCACCATCAGGTCTTACCTATGTACAAATGCACAACCACTAACAATTAGATTGCATTTAAGCAATTTTTACTATGAAAATTACCTGGCGTGCACTACAAAATTCAAATTACACTAACTAATATAACAACTATAATAATTAAATTTAAATCCTGCAGTGACAACCCACACACACCTTTTGAAGTGGATCCTACTTCTTGCTGAGACTATCTGGGTTGCATTAGGTTGCAGCCACCACTGCACCATCAGGTCTTACCTATGTACAAATGCACAACCACTAACAATTAGATTGCATTTAAGCAATTTTTACTATGAAAATTACCTGGCGTGCACTACAAAATTCAAATTACACTAACTAATATAACAACTATAATAATTAAATTTAAATCCTGCAGTGACAACC
Source organism: Locusta migratoria (assembly GCA_026315105.1). NCBI lineage: Eukaryota > Metazoa > Arthropoda > Insecta > Orthoptera > Acrididae > Locusta > Locusta migratoria. Next base: position 405,470,425 of record CM048745.1, read on the forward strand.
CACACACACCTTTTGAAGTGGATCCTACTTCTTGCTGAGACTATCTGGGTTGCATTAGGTTGCAGCCACCACTGCACCATCAGGTCTTACCTATGTACAAATGCACAACCACTAACAATTAGATTGCATTTAAGCAATTTTTACTATGAAAATTACCTGGCGTGCACTACAAAATTCAAATTACACTAACTAATATAACAACTATAATAATTAAATTTAAATCCTGCAGTGACAACCCACACACACCTTTTGAAGTGGATCCTACTTCTTGCTGAGACTATCTGGGTTGCATTAGGTTGCAGCCACCACTGCACCATCAGGTCTTACCTATGTACAAATGCACAACCACTAACAATTAGATTGCATTTAAGCAATTTTTACTATGAAAATTACCTGGCGTGCACTACAAAATTCAAATTACACTAACTAATATAACAACTATAATAATTAAATTTAAATCCTGCAGTGACAACCCACACACACCTTTTGAAGTGGATCCTACTTCTTGCTGAGACTATCTGGGTTGCATTAGGTTGCAGCCACCACTGCACCATCAGGTCTTACCTATGTACAAATGCACAACCACTAACAATTAGATTGCATTTAAGCAATTTTTACTATGAAAATTACCTGGCGTGCACTACAAAATTCAAATTACACTAACTAATATAACAACTATAATAATTAAATTTAAATCCTGCAGTGACACCCCACACACACCTTTTGAAGTGGATCCTACTTCTTGCTGAGACTATCTGGGTTGCATTAGGTTGCAGCCACCACTGCACCATCAGGTCTTACCTATGTACAAATGCACAACCACTAACAATTAGATTGCATTTAAGCAATTTTTACTATGAAAATTACCTGGCGTGCACTACAAAATTCAAATTACACTAACTAATATAACAACTATAATAATTAAATTTAAATCCTGCAGTGACAACCCACACACACCTTTTGAAGTGGATCCTACTTCTTGTTGAGACTATCTGGGTTGCATTAGGTTGCAGCCACCACTGCACCATCAGGTCTTACCTATGTACAAATGCACAACCACTAACAATTAGATTGCATTTAAGCAATTTTTACTATGAAAATTACCTGGCGTGCACTACAAAATTCAAATTACACTAACTAATATAACAACTATAATAATTAAATTTAAATCCTGCAGTGACAACCCACACACACCTTTTGAAGTGGATCCTACTTCTTGCTGAGACTATCTGGGTTGCATTAGGTTGCAGCCACCACTGCACCATCAGGTCTTACCTATGTACAAATGCACAACCACTAACAATTAGATTGCATTTAAGCAATTTTTACTATGAAAATTACCTGGCGTGCACTACAAAATTCAAATTACACTAACTAATATAACAACTATAATAATTAAATTTAAATCCTGCAGTGACAACCCACACACACCTTTTGAAGTGGATCCTACTTCTTGCTGAGACTATCTGGGTTGCATTAGGTTGCAGCCACCACTGCACCATCAGGTCTTACCTATGTACAAATGCACAACCACTAACAATTAGATTGCATTTAAGCAATTTTTACTATGAAAATTACCTGGCGTGCACTACAAAATTCAAATTACACTAACTAATATAACAACTATAATAATTAAATTTAAATCCTGCAGTGACAACCCACACACACCTTTTGAAGTGGATCCTACTTCTTGCTGAGACTATCTGGGTTGCATTAGGTTGCAGCCACCACTGCACCATCAGGTCTTACCTATGTACAAATGCACAACCACTAACAATTAGATTGCATTTAAGCAATTTTTACTATGAAAATTACCTGGCGTGCACTACAAAATTCAAATTACACTAACTAATATAACAACTATAATAATTAAATTTAAATCCTGCAGTGACAACCCACACACACCTTTTGAAGTGGATCCTACTTCTTGCTGAGACTATCTGGGTTGCATTAGGTTGCAGCCACCACTGCACCATCAGGTCTTACCTATGTACAAATGCACAACCACTAACAATTAGATTGCATTTAAGCAATTTTTACTATGAAAATTACCTGGCGTGCACTACAAAATTCAAATTACACTAACTAATATAACAACTATAATAATTAAATTTAAATCCTGCAGTGACAACCCACACACACCTTTTGAAGTGGATCCTACTTCTTGCTGAGACTATCTGGGTTGCATTAGGTTGCAGCCACCACTGCACCATCAGGTCTTACCTATGTACAAATGCACAACCACTAACAATTAGATTGCATTTAAGCAATTTTTACTATGAAAATTACCTGGCGTGCACTACAAAATTCAAATTACACTAACTAATATAACAACTATAATAATTAAATTTAAATCCTGCAGTGACAACCCACACACACCTTTTGAAGTGGATCCTACTTCTTGCTGAGACTATCTGGGTTGCATTAGGTTGCAGCCACCACTGCACCATCAGGTCTTACCTATGTACAAATGCACAACCACTAACAATTAGATTGCATTTAAGCAATTTTTACTATGAAAATTACCTGGCGTGCACTACAAAATTCAAATTACACTAACTAATATAACAACTATAATAATTAAATTTAAATCCTGCAGTGACAACCCACACACACCTTTTGAAGTGGATCCTACTTCTTGCTGAGACTATCTGGGTTGCATTAGGTTGCAGCCACCACTGCACCATCAGGTCTTACCTATGTACAAATGCACAACCACTAACAATTAGATTGCATTTAAGCAATTTTTACTATGAAAATTACCTGGCGTGCACTACAAAATTCAAATTACACTAACTAATATAACAACTATAATAATTAAATTTAAATCCTGCAGTGACAACCCACACACACCTTTTGAAGTGGATCCTACTTCTTGCTGAGACTATCTGGGTTGCATTAGGTTGCAGCCACCACTGCACCATCAGGTCTTACCTATGTACAAATGCACAACCACTAACAATTAGATTGCATTTAAGCAATTTTTACTATGAAAATTACCTGGCGTGCACTACAAAATTCAAATTACACTAACTAATATAACAACTATAATAATTAAATTTAAATCCTGCAGTGACAACCCACACACACCTTTTGAAGTGGATCCTACTTCTTGCTGAGACTATCTGGGTTGCATTAGGTTGCAGCCACCACTGCACCATCAGGTCTTACCTATGTACAAATGCACAACCACTAACAATTAGATTGCATTTAAGCAATTTTTACTATGAAAATTACCTGGCGTGCACTACAAAATTCAAATTACACTAACTAATATAACAACTATAATAATTAAATTTAAATCCTGCAGTGACAACCCACACACACCTTTTGAAGTGGATCCTACTTCTTGCTGAGACTATCTGGGTTGCATTAGGTTGCAGCCACCACTGCACCATCAGGTCTTACCTATGTACAAATGCACAACCACTAACAATTAGATTGCATTTAAGCAATTTTTACTATGAAAATTACCTGGCGTGCACTACAAAATTCAAATTACACTAACTAATATAACAACTATAATAATTAAATTTAAATCCTGCAGTGACAACCCACACACACCTTTTGAAGTGGATCCTACTTCTTGCTGAGACTATCTGGGTTGCATTAGGTTGCAGCCACCACTGCACCATCAGGTCTTACCTATGTACAAATGCACAACCACTAACAATTAGATTGCATTTAAGCAATTTTTACTATGAAAATTACCTGGCGTGCACTACAAAATTCAAATTACACTAACTAATATAACAACTATAATAATTAAATTTAAATCCTGCAGTGACAACCCACACACACCTTTTGAAGTGGATCCTACTTCTTGCTGAGACTATCTGGGTTGCATTAGGTTGCAGCCACCACTGCACCATCAGGTCTTACCTATGTACAAATGCACAACCACTAACAATTAGATTGCATTTAAGCAATTTTTACTATGAAAATTACCTGGCGTGCACTACAAAATTCAAATTACACTAACTAATATAACAACTATAATAATTAAATTTAAATCCTGCAGTGACAACCCACACACACCTTTTGAAGTGGATCCTACTTCTTGCTGAGACTATCTGGGTTGCATTAGGTTGCAGCCACCACTGCACCATCAGGTCTTACCTATGTACAAATGCACAACCACTAACAATTAGATTGCATTTAAGCAATTTTTACTATGAAAATTACCTGGCGTGCACTACAAAATTCAAATTACACTAACTAATATAACAACTATAATAATTAAATTTAAATCCTGCAGTGACAACCCACACACACCTTTTGAAGTGGATCCTACTTCTTGCTGAGACTATCTGGGTTGCATTAGGTTGCAGCCACCACTGCACCATCAGGTCTTACCTATGTACAAATGCACAACCACTAACAATTAGATTGCATTTAAGCAATTTTTACTATGAAAATTACCTGGCGTGCACTACAAAATTCAAATTACACTAACTAATATAACAACTATAATAATTAAATTTAAATCCTGCAGTGACAACCCACACACACCTTTTGAAGTGGATCCTACTTCTTGCTGAGACTATCTGGGTTGCATTAGGTTGCAGCCACCACTGCACCATCAGGTCTTACCTATGTACAAATGCACAACCACTAACAATTAGATTGCATTTAAGCAATTTTTACTATGAAAATTACCTGGCGTGCACTACAAAATTCAAATTACACTAACTAATATAACAACTATAATAATTAAATTTAAATCCTGCAGTGACAACCCACACACACCTTTTGAAGTGGATCCTACTTCTTGCTGAGACTATCTGGGTTGCATTAGGTTGCAGCCACCACTGCACCATCAGGTCTTACCTATGTACAAATGCACAACCACTAACAATTAGATTGCATTAAGCAATTTTTACTATGAAAATTACCTGGCGTGCACTACAAAATTCAAATTACACTAACTAATATAACAACTATAATAATTAAATTTAAATCCTGCAGTGACAACCCACACACACCTTTTGAAGTGGATCCTACTTCTTGCTGAGACTATCTGGGTTGCATTAGGTTGCAGCCACCACTGCACCATCAGGTCTTACCTATGTACAAATGCACAACCACTAACAATTAGATTGCATTTAAGCAATTTTTACTATGAAAATTACCTGGCGTGCACTACAAAATTCAAATTACACTAACTAATATAACAACTATAATAATTAAATTTAAATCCTGCAGTGACAACCCACACACACCTTTTGAAGTGGATCCTACTTCTTGCTGAGACTATCTGGGTTGCATTAGGTTGCAGCCACCACTGCACCATCAGGTCTTACCTATGTACAAATGCACAACCACTAACAATTAGATTGCATTTAAGCAATTTTTACTATGAAAATTACCTGGCGTGCACTACAAAATTCAAATTACACTAACTAATATAACAACTATAATAATTAAATTTAAATCCTGCAGTGACAACCCACACACACCTTTTGAAGTGGATCCTACTTCTTGCTGAGACTATCTGGGTTGCATTAGGTTGCAGCCACCACTGCACCATCAGGTCTTACCTATGTACAAATGCACAACCACTAACAATTAGATTGCATTTAAGCAATTTTTACTATGAAAATTACCTGGCGTGCACTACAAAATTCAAATTACACTAACTAATATAACAACTATAATAATTAAATTTAAATCCTGCAGTGACAACCCACACACACCTTTTGAAGTGGATCCTACTTCTTGCTGAGACTATCTGGGTTGCATTAGGTTGCAGCCACCACTGCACCATCAGGTCTTACCTATGTACAAATGCACAACCACTAACAATTAGATTGCATTTAAGCAATTTTTACTATGAAAATTACCTGGCGTGCACTACAAAATTCAAATTACACTAACTAATATAACAACTATAATAATTAAATTTAAATCCTGCAGTGACAACCCACACACACCTTTTGAAGTGGATCCTACTTCTTGCTGAGACTATCTGGGTTGCATTAGGTTGCAGCCACCACTGCACCATCAGGTCTTACCTATGTACAAATGCACAACCACTAACAATTAGATTGCATTTAAGCAATTTTTACTATGAAAATTACCTGGCGTGCACTACAAAATTCAAATTACACTAACTAATATAACAACTATAATAATTAAATTTAAATCCTGCAGTGACAACCCACACACACCTTTTGAAGTGGATCCTACTTCTTGCTGAGACTATCTGGGTTGCATTAGGTTGCAGCCACCACTGCACCATCAGGTCTTACCTATGTACAAATGCACAACCACTAACAATTAGATTGCATTTAAGCAATTTTTACTATGAAAATTACCTGGCGTGCACTACAAAATTCAAATTACACTAACTAATATAACAACTATAATAATTAAATTTAAATCCTGCAGTGACAACCCACACACACCTTTTGAAGTGGATCCTACTTCTTGCTGAGACTATCTGGGTTGCATTAGGTTGCAGCCACCACTGCACCATCAGGTCTTACCTATGTACAAATGCACAACCACTAACAATTAGATTGCATTTAAGCAATTTTTACTATGAAAATTACCTGGCGTGCACTACAAAATTCAAATTACACTAACTAATATAACAACTATAATAATTAAATTTAAATCCTGCAGTGACAACCCACACACACCTTTTGAAGTGGATCCTACTTCTTGCTGAGACTATCTGGGTTGCATTAGGTTGCAGCCACCACTGCACCATCAGGTCTTACCTATGTACAAATGCACAACCACTAACAATTAGATTGCATTTAAGCAATTTTTACTATGAAAATTACCTGGCGTGCACTACAAAATTCAAATTACACTAACTAATATAACAACTATAATAATTAAATTTAAATCCTGCAGTGACAACCCACACACACCTTTTGAAGTGGATCCTACTTCTTGCTGAGACTATCTGGGTTGCATTAGGTTGCAGCCACCACTGCACCATCAGGTCTTACCTATGTACAAATGCACAACCACTAACAATTAGATTGCATTTAAGCAATTTTTACTATGAAAATTACCTGGCGTGCACTACAAAATTCAAATTACACTAACTAATATAACAACTATAATAATTAAATTTAAATCCTGCAGTGACAACCCACACACACCTTTTGAAGTGGATCCTACTTCTTGCTGAGACTATCTGGGTTGCATTAGGTTGCAGCCACCACTGCACCATCAGGTCTTACCTATGTACAAATGCACAACCACTAACAATTAGATTGCATTTAAGCAATTTTTACTATGAAAATTACCTGGCGTGCACTACAAAATTCAAATTACACTAACTAATATAACAACTATAATAATTAAATTTAAATCCTGCAGTGACAACCCACACACACCTTTTGAAGTGGATCCTACTTCTTGCTGAGACTATCTGGGTTGCATTAGGTTGCAGCCACCACTGCACCATCAGGTCTTACCTATGTACAAATGCACAACCACTAACAATTAGATTGCATTTAAGCAATTTTTACTATGAAAATTACCTGGCGTGCACTACAAAATTCAAATTACACTAACTAATATAACAACTATAATAATTAAATTTAAATCCTGCAGTGACAACCCACACACACCTTTTGAAGTGGATCCTACTTCTTGCTGAGACTATCTGGGTTGCATTAGGTTGCAGCCACCACTGCACCATCAGGTCTTACCTATGTACAAATGCACAACCACTAACAATTAGATTGCATTTAAGCAATTTTTACTATGAAAATTACCTGGCGTGCACTACAAAATTCAAATTACACTAACTAATATAACAACTATAATAATTAAATTTAAATCCTGCAGTGACAACCCACACACACCTTTTGAAGTGGATCCTACTTCTTGCTGAGACTATCTGGGTTGCATTAGGTTGCAGCCACCACTGCACCATCAGGTCTTACCTATGTACAAATGCTCAACCACTAACAATTAGATTGCATTTAAGCAATTTTTACTATGAAAATTACCTGGCGTGCACTACAAAATTCAAATTACACTAACTAATATAACAACTATAATAATTAAATTTAAATCCTGCAGTGACAACCCACACACACCTTTTGAAGTGGATCCTACTTCTTGCTGAGACTATCTGGGTTGCATTAGGTTGCAGCCACCACTGCACCATCAGGTCTTACCTATGTACAAATGCACAACCACTAACAATTAGATTGCATTTAAGCAATTTTTACTATGAAAATTACCTGGCGTGCACTACAAAATTCAAATTACACTAACTAATATAACAACTATAATAATTAAATTTAAATCCTGCAGTGACAACCCACACACACCTTTTGAAGTGGATCCTACTTCTTGCTGAGACTATCTGGGTTGCATTAGGTTGCAGCCACCACTGCACCATCAGGTCTTACCTATGTACAAATGCACAACCACTAACAATTAGATTGCATTTAAGCAATTTTTACTATGAAAATTACCTGGCGTGCACTACAAAATTCAAATTACACTAACTAATATAACAACTATAATAATTAAATTTAAATCCTGCAGTGACAACCCACACACACCTTTTGAAGTGGATCCTACTTCTTGCTGAGACTATCTGGGTTGCATTAGGTTGCAGCCACCACTGCACCATCAGGTCTTACCTATGTACAAATGCACAACCACTAACAATTAGATTGCATTTAAGCAATTTTTACTATGAAAATTACCTGGCGTGCACTACAAAATTCAAATTACACTAACTAATATAACAACTATAATAATTAAATTTAAATCCTGCAGTGACAACCCACACACACCTTTTGAAGTGGATCCTACTTCTTGCTGAGACTATCTGGGTTGCATTAGGTTGCAGCCACCACTGCACCATCAGGTCTTACCTATGTACAAATGCACAACCACTAACAATTAGATTGCATTTAAGCAATTTTTACTATGAAAATTACCTGGCGTGCACTACAAAATTCAAATTACACTAACTAATATAACAACTATAATAATTAAATTTAAATCCTGCAGTGACAACCCACACACACCTTTTGAAGTGGATCCTACTTCTTGCTGAGACTATCTGGGTTGCATTAGGTTGCAGCCACCACTGCACCATCAGGTCTTACCTATGTACAAATGCACAACCACTAACAATTAGATTGCATTTAAGCAATTTTTACTATGAAAATTACCTGGCGTGCACTACAAAATTCAAATTACACTAACTAATATAACAACTATAATAATTAAATTTAAATCCTGCAGTGACAACCCACACACACCTTTTGAAGTGGATCCTACTTCTTGCTGAGACTATCTGGGTTGCATTAGGTTGCAGCCACCACTGCACCATCAGGTCTTACCTATGTACAAATGCACAACCACTAACAATTAGATTGCATTTAAGCAATTTTTACTATGAAAATTACCTGGCGTGCACTACAAAATTCAAATTACACTAACTAATATAACAACTATAATAATTAAATTTAAATCCTGCAGTGACAACCCACACACACCTTTTGAAGTGGATCCTACTTCTTGCTGAGACTATCTGGGTTGCATTAGGTTGCAGCCACCACTGCACCATCAGGTCTTACCTATGTACAAATGCACAACCACTAACAATTAGATTGCATTTAAGCAATTTTTACTATGAAAATTACCTGGCGTGCACTACAAAATTCAAATTACACTAACTAATATAACAACTATAATAATTAAATTTAAATCCTGCAGTGACAACCCACACACACCTTTTGAAGTGGATCCTACTTCTTGCTGAGACTATCTGGGTTGCATTAGGTTGCAGCCACCACTGCACCATCAGGTCTTACCTATGTACAAATGCACAACCACTAACAATTAGATTGCATTTAAGCAATTTTTACTATGAAAATTACCTGGCGTGCACTACAAAATTCAAATTACACTAACTAATATAACAAATATAATAATTAAATTTAAATCCTGCAGTGACAACCCACACACACCTTTTGAAGTGGATCCTACTTCTTGCTGAGACTATCTGGGTTGCATTAGGTTGCAGCCACCACTGCACCATCAGGTCTTACCTATGTACAAATGCACAACCACTAACAATTAGATTGCATTTAAGCAATTTTTACTATGAAAATTACCTGGCGTGCACTACAAAATTCAAATTACACTAACTAATATAACAACTATAATAATTAAATTTAAATCCTGCAGTGACAACCCACACACACCTTTTGAAGTGGATCCTACTTCTTGCTGAGACTATCTGGGTTGCATTAGGTTGCAGCCACCACTGCACCATCAGGTCTTACCTATGTACAAATGCACAACCACTAACAATTAGATTGCATTTAAGCAATTTTTACTATGAAAATTACCTGGCGTGCACTACAAAATTCAAATTACACTAACTAATATAACAACTATAATAATTAAATTTAAATCCTGCAGTGACAACCCACACACACCTTTTGAAGTGGATCCTACTTCTTGCTGAGACTATCTGGGTTGCATTAGGCTGCAGCCACCACTGCACCATCAGGTCTTACCTATGTACAAATGCACAACCACTAACAATTAGATTGCATTTAAGCAATTTTTACTATGAAAATTACCTGGCGTGCACTACAAAATTCAAATTACACTAACTAATATAACAACTATAATAATTAAATTTAAATCCTGCAGTGACAACCCACACACACCTTTTGAAGTGGATCCTACTTCTTGCTGAGACTATCTGGGTTGCATTAGGTTGCAGCCACCACTGCACCATCAGGTCTTACCTATGTACAAATGCACAACCACTAACAATTAGATTGCATTTAAGCAATTTTTACTATGAAAATTACCTGGCGTGCACTACAAAATTCAAATTACACTAACTAATATAACAACTATAATAATTAAATTTAAATCCTGCAGTGACAACCCACACACACCTTTTGAAGTGGATCCTACTTCTTGCTGAGACTATCTGGGTTGCATTAGGTTGCAGCCACCACTGCACCATCAGGTCTTACCTATGTACAAATGCACAACCACTAACAATTAGATTGCATTTAAGCAATTTTTACTATGAAAATTTACCTGGCGTGCACTACAAAATTCAAATTACACTAACTAATATAACAACTATAATAATTAAATTTAAATCCTGCAGTGACAACCCACACACACCTTTTGAAGTGGATCCTACTTCTTGCTGAGACTATCTGGGTTGCATTAGGTTGCAGCCACCACTGCACCATCAGGTCTTACCTATGTACAAATGCACAACCACTAACAATTAGATTGCATTTAAGCAATTTTTACTATGAAAATTACCTGGCGTGCACTACAAAATTCAAATTACACTAACTAATATAACAACTATAATAATTAAATTTAAATCCTGCAGTGACAACCCACACACACCTTTTGAAGTGGATCCTACTTCTTGCTGAGACTATCTGGGTTGCATTAGGTTGCAGCCACCACTGCACCATCAGGTCTTACCTATGTACAAATGCACAACCACTAACAATTAGATTGCATTTAAGCAATTTTTACTATGAAAATTACCTGGCGTGCACTACAAAATTCAAATTACACTAACTAATATAACAACTATAATAATTAAATTTAAATCCTGCAGTGACAACCCACACACACCTTTTGAAGTGGATCCTACTTCTTGCTGAGACTATCTGGGTTGCATTAGGTTGCAGCCACCACTGCACCATCAGGTCTTACCTATGTACAAATGCACAACCACTAACAATTAGATTGCATTTAAGCAATTTTTACTATGAAAAATTACCTGGCGTGCACTACAAAATTCAAATTACACTAACTAATATAACAACTATAATAATTAAATTTAAATCCTGCAGTGACAACCCACACACACCTTTTGAAGTGGGATCCTACTTCTTGCTGAGACTATCTGGGTTGCATTAGGTTGCAGCCACCACTGCACCATCAGGTCTTACCTATGTACAAATGCACAACCACTAACAATTAGATTGCATTTAAGCAATTTTTACTATGAAAAATTACCTGGCGTGCACTACAAAATTCAAATTACACTAACTAATATAACAACTATAATAATTAAATTTAAATCCTGCAGTGACAACCCACACACACCTTTTGAAGTGGATCCTACTTCTTGCTGAGACTATCTGGGTTGCATTAGGTTGCAGCCACCACTGCACCATCAGGTCTTACCTATGTACAAATGCTCAACCACTAACAATTAGATTGCATTTAAGCAATTTTTACTATGAAAATTACCTGGCGTGCACTACAAAATTCAAATTACACTAACTAATATAACAACTATAATAATTAAATTTAAATCCTGCAGTGACAACCCACACACACCTTTTGAAGTGGATCCTACTTCTTGCTGAGACTATCTGGGTTGCATTAGGTTGCAGCCACCACTGCACCATCAGGTCTTACCTATGTACAAATGCACAACCACTAACAATTAGATTGCATTTAAGCAATTTTTACTATGAAAATTACCTGGCGTGCACTACAAAATTCAAATTACACTAACTAATATAACAACTATAATAATTAAATTTAAATCCTGCAGTGACAACCCACACACACCTTTTGAAGTGGATCCTACTTCTTGCTGAGACTATCTGGGTTGCATTAGGTTGCAGCCACCACTGCACCATCAGGTCTTACCTATGTACAAATGCACAACCACTAACAATTAGATTGCATTTAAGCAATTTTTACTATGAAAATTACCTGGCGTGCACTACAAAATTCAAATTACACTAACTAATATAACAACTATAATAATTAAATTTAAATCCTGCAGTGACAACCCACACACACCTTTTGAAGTGGATCCTACTTCTTGCTGAGACTATCTGGGTTGCATTAGGTTGCAGCCACCACTGCACCATCAGGTCTTACCTATGTACAAATGCACAACCACTAACAATTAGATTGCATTTAAGCAATTTTTACTATGAAAATTACCTGGCGTGCACTACAAAATTCAAATTACACTAACTAATATAACAACTATAATAATTAAATTTAAATCCTGCAGTGACAACCCACACACACCTTTTGAAGTGGATCCTACTTCTTGCTGAGACTATCTGGGTTGCATTAGGTTGCAGCCACCACTGCACCATCAGGTCTTACCTATGTACAAATGCACAACCACTAACAATTAGATTGCATTTAAGCAATTTTTACTATGAAAATTACCTGGCGTGCACTACAAAATTCAAATTACACTAACTAATATAACAACTATAATAATTAAATTTAAATCCTGCAGTGACAACCCACACACACCTTTTGAAGTGGATCCTACTTCTTGCTGAGACTATCTGGGTTGCATTAGGTTGCAGCCACCACTGCACCATCAGGTCTTACCTATGTACAAATGCACAACCACTAACAATTAGATTGCATTTAAGCAATTTTTACTATGAAAATTACCTGGCGTGCACTACAAAATTCAAATTACACTAACTAATATAACAACTATAATAATTAAATTTAAATCCTGCAGTGACAACCCACACACACCTTTTGAAGTGGATCCTACTTCTTGCTGAGACTATCTGGGTTGCATTAGGTTGCAGCCACCACTGCACCATCAGGTCTTACCTATGTACAAATGCTCAACCACTAACAATTAGATTGCATTTAAGCAATTTTTACTATGAAAATTACCTGGCGTGCACTACAAAATTCAAATTACACTAACTAATATAACAACTATAATAATTAAATTTAAATCCTGCAGTGACAACCCACACACACCTTTTGAAGTGGATCCTACTTCTTGCTGAGACTATCTGGGTTGCATTAGGTTGCAGCCACCACTGCACCATCAGGTCTTACCTATGTACAAATGCACAACCACTAACAATTAGATTGCATTTAAGCAATTTTTACTATGAAAATTACCTGGCGTGCACTACAAAATTCAAATTACACTAACTAATATAACAACTATAATAATTAAATTTAAATCCTGCAGTGACAACCCACACACACCTTTTGAAGTGGATCCTACTTCTTGCTGAGACTATCTGGGTTGCATTAGGTTGCAGCCACCACTGCACCATCAGGTCTTACCTATGTACAAATGCACAACCACTAACAATTAGATTGCATTTAAGCAATTTTTACTATGAAAATTACCTGGCGTGCACTACAAAATTCAAATTACACTAACTAATATAACAACTATAATAATTAAATTTAAATCCTGCAGTGACAACCCACACACACCTTTTGAAGTGGATCCTACTTCTTGCTGAGACTATCTGGGTTGCATTAGGTTGCAGCCACCACTGCACCATCAGGTCTTACCTATGTACAAATGCACAACCACTAACAATTAGATTGCATTTAAGCAATTTTTACTATGAAAATTACCTGGCGTGCACTACAAAATTCAAATTACACTAACTAATATAACAACTATAATAATTAAATTTAAATCCTGCAGTGACAACCCACACACACCTTTTGAAGTGGATCCTACTTCTTGCTGAGACTATCTGGGTTGCATTAGGTTGCAGCCACCACTGCACCATCAGGTCTTACCTATGTACAAATGCACAACCACTAACAATTAGATTGCATTTAAGCAATTTTTACTATGAAAATTACCTGGCGTGCACTACAAAATTCAAATTACACTAACTAATATAACAACTATAATAATTAAATTTAAATCCTGCAGTGACAACCCACACACACCTTTTGAAGTGGATCCTACTTCTTGCTGAGACTATCTGGGTTGCATTAGGCTGCAGCCACCACTGCACCATCAGGTCTTACCTATGTACAAATGCACAACCACTAACAATTAGATTGCATTTAAGCAATTTTTACTATGAAAATTACCTGGCGTGCACTACAAAATTCAAATTACACTAACTAATATAACAACTATAATAATTAAATTTAAATCCTGCAGTGACAACCCACACACACCTTTTGAAGTGGATCCTACTTCTTGCTGAGACTATCTGGGTTGCATTAGGTTGCAGCCACCACTGCACCATCAGGTCTTACCTATGTACAAATGCACAACCACTAACAATTAGATTGCATTTAAGCAATTTTTACTATGAAAATTACCTGGCGTGCACTACAAAATTCAAATTACACTAACTAATATAACAACTATAATAATTAAATTTAAATCCTGCAGTGACAACCCACACACACCTTTTGAAGTGGATCCTACTTCTTGCTGAGACTATCTGGGTTGCATTAGGTTGCAGCCACCACTGCACCATCAGGTCTTACCTATGTACAAATGCACAACCACTAACAATTAGATTGCATTTAAGCAATTTTTACTATGAAAATTACCTGGCGTGCACTACAAAATTCAAATTACACTAACTAATATAACAACTATAATAATTAAATTTAAATCCTGCAGTGACAACCCACACACACCTTTTGAAGTGGATCCTACTTCTTGCTGAGACTATCTGGGTTGCATTAGGTTGCAGCCACCACTGCACCATCAGGTCTTACCTATGTACAAATGCACAACCACTAACAATTAGATTGCATTTAAGCAATTTTTACTATGAAAATTACCTGGCGTGCACTACAAAATTCAAATTACACTAACTAATATAACAACTATAATAATTAAATTTAAATCCTGCAGTGACAACCCACACACACCTTTTGAAGTGGATCCTACTTCTTGCTGAGACTATCTGGGTTGCATTAGGTTGCAGCCACCACTGCACCATCAGGTCTTACCTATGTACAAATGCACAACCACTAACAATTAGATTGCATTTAAGCAATTTTTACTATGAAAATTACCTGGCGTGCACTACAAAATTCAAATTACACTAACTAATATAACAACTATAATAATTAAATTTAAATCCTGCAGTGACAACCCACACACACCTTTTGAAGTGGATCCTACTTCTTGCTGAGACTATCTGGGTTGCATTAGGTTGCAGCCACCACTGCACCATCAGGTCTTACCTATGTACAAATGCACAACCACTAACAATTAGATTGCATTTAAGCAATTTTTACTATGAAAATTACCTGGCGTGCACTACAAAATTCAAATTACACTAACTAATATAACAACTATAATAATTAAATTTAAATCCTGCAGTGACAACCCACACACACCTTTTGAAGTGGATCCTACTTCTTGCTGAGACTATCTGGGTTGCATTAGGTTGCAGCCACCACTGCACCATCAGGTCTTACCTATGTACAAATGCACAACCACTAACAATTAGATTGCATTTAAGCAATTTTTACTATGAAAATTACCTGGCGTGCACTACAAAATTCAAATTACACTAACTAATATAACAACTATAATAATTAAATTTAAATCCTGCAGTGACAACCCACACACACCTTTTGAAGTGGATCCTACTTCTTGCTGAGACTATCTGGGTTGCATTAGGTTGCAGCCACCACTGCACCATCAGGTCTTACCTATGTACAAATGCACAACCACTAACAATTAGATTGCATTTAAGCAATTTTTACTATGAAAATTACCTGGCGTGCACTACAAAATTCAAATTACACTAACTAATATAACAACTATAATAATTAAATTTAAATCCTGCAGTGACAACCCACACACACCTTTTGAAGTGGATCCTACTTCTTGCTGAGACTATCTGGGTTGCATTAGGTTGCAGCCACCACTGCACCATCAGGTCTTACCTATGTACAAATGCACAACCACTAACAATTAGATTGCATTTAAGCAATTTTTACTATGAAAATTACCTGGCGTGCACTACAAAATTCAAATTACACTAACTAATATAACAACTATAATAATTAAATTTAAATCCTGCAGTGACAACCCACACACACCTTTTGAAGTGGATCCTACTTCTTGCTGAGACTATCTGGGTTGCATTAGGTTGCAGCCACCACTGCACCATCAGGTCTTACCTATGTACAAATGCACAACCACTAACAATTAGATTGCATTTAAGCAATTTTTACTATGAAAATTACCTGGCGTGCACTACAAAATTCAAATTACACTAACTAATATAACAACTATAATAATTAAATTTAAATCCTGCAGTGACAACCCACACACACCTTTTGAAGTGGATCCTACTTCTTGCTGAGACTATCTGGGTTGCATTAGGTTGCAGCCACCACTGCACCATCAGGTCTTACCTATGTACAAATGCACAACCACTAACAATTAGATTGCATTTAAGCAATTTTTACTATGAAAATTACCTGGCGTGCACTACAAAATTCAAATTACACTAACTAATATAACAACTATAATAATTAAATTTAAATCCTGCAGTGACAACCCACACACACCTTTTGAAGTGGATCCTACTTCTTGCTGAGACTATCTGGGTTGCATTAGGTTGCAGCCACCACTGCACCATCAGGTCTTACCTATGTACAAATGCACAACCACTAACAATTAGATTGCATTTAAGCAATTTTTACTATGAAAATTACCTGGCGTGCACTACAAAATTCAAATTACACTAACTAATATAACAACTATAATAATTAAATTTAAATCCTGCAGTGACAACCCACACACACCTTTTGAAGTGGATCCTACTTCTTGCTGAGACTATCTGGGTTGCATTAGGTTGCAGCCACCACTGCACCATCAGGTCTTACCTATGTACAAATGCACAACCACTAACAATTAGATTGCATTTAAGCAATTTTTACTATGAAAATTACCTGGCGTGCACTACAAAATTCAAATTACACTAACTAATATAACAACTATAATAATTAAATTTAAATCCTGCAGTGACAACCCACACACACCTTTTGAAGTGGATCCTACTTCTTGCTGAGACTATCTGGGTTGCATTAGGTTGCAGCCACCACTGCACCATCAGGTCTTACCTATGTACAAATGCACAACCACTAACAATTAGATTGCATTTAAGCAATTTTTACTATGAAAATTACCTGGCGTGCACTACAAAATTCAAATTACACTAACTAATATAACAACTATAATAATTAAATTTAAATCCTGCAGTGACAACCCACACACACCTTTTGAAGTGGATCCTACTTCTTGCTGAGACTATCTGGGTTGCATTAGGTTGCAGCCACCACTGCACCATCAGGTCTTACCTATGTACAAATGCACAACCACTAACAATTAGATTGCATTTAAGCAATTTTTGCTATGAAAATTACCTGGCGTGCACTACAAAATTCAAATTACACTAACTAATATAACAACTATAATAATTAAATTTAAATCCTGCAGTGACAACCCACACACACCTTTTGAAGTGGATCCTACTTCTTGCTGAGACTATCTGGGTTGCATTAGGTTGCAGCCACCACTGCACCATCAGGTCTTACCTATGTACAAATGCACAACCACTAACAATTAGATTGCATTTAAGCAATTTTTACTATGAAAATTACCTGGCGTGCACTACAAAATTCAAATTACACTAACTAATATAACAACTATAATAATTAAATTTAAATCCTGCAGTGACAACCCACACACACCTTTTGAAGTGGATCCTACTTCTTGCTGAGACTATCTGGGTTGCATTAGGTTGCAGCCACCACTGCACCATCAGGTCTTACCTATGTACAAATGCACAACCACTAACAATTAGATTGCATTTAAGCAATTTTTACTATGAAAATTACCTGGCGTGCACTACAAAATTCAAATTACACTAACTAATATAACAACTATAATAATTAAATTTAAATCCTGCAGTGACAACCCACACACACCTTTTGAAGTGGATCCTACTTCTTGCTGAGACTATCTGGGTTGCATTAGGTTGCAGCCACCACTGCACCATCAGGTCTTACCTATGTACAAATGCACAACCACTAACAATTAGATTGCATTTAAGCAATTTTTACTATGAAAATTACCTGGCGTGCACTACAAAATTCAAATTACACTAACTAATATAACAACTATAATAATTAAATTTAAATCCTGCAGTGACAACCCACACACACCTTTTGAAGTGGATCCTACTTCTTGCTGAGACTATCTGGGTTGCATTAGGTTGCAGCCACCACTGCACCATCAGGTCTTACCTATGTACAAATGCACAACCACTAACAATTAGATTGCATTTAAGCAATTTTTACTATGAAAATTACCTGGCGTGCACTACAAAATTCAAATTACACTAACTAATATAACAACTATAATAATTAAATTTAAATCCTGCAGTGACAACCCACACACACCTTTTGAAGTGGATCCTACTTCTTGCTGAGACTATCTGGGTTGCATTAGGTTGCAGCCACCACTGCACCATCAGGTCTTACCTATGTACAAATGCACAACCACTAACAATTAGATTGCATTTAAGCAATTTTTACTATGAAAATTACCTGGCGTGCACTACAAAATTCAAATTACACTAACTAATATAACAACTATAATAATTAAATTTAAATCCTGCAGTGACAACCCACACACACCTTTTGAAGTGGATCCTACTTCTTGCTGAGACTATCTGGGTTGCATTAGGTTGCAGCCACCACTGCACCATCAGGTCTTACCTATGTACAAATGCACAACCACTAACAATTAGATTGCATTTAAGCAATTTTTACTATGAAAATTACCTGGCGTGCACTACAAAATTCAAATTACACTAACTAATATAACAACTATAATAATTAAATTTAAATCCTGCAGTGACAACCCACACACACCTTTTGAAGTGGATCCTACTTCTTGCTGAGACTATCTGGGTTGCATTAGGTTGCAGCCACCACTGCACCATCAGGTCTTACCTATGTACAAATGCACAACCACTAACAATTAGATTGCATTTAAGCAATTTTTACTATGAAAATTACCTGGCGTGCACTACAAAATTCAAATTACACTAACTAATATAACAACTATAATAATTAAATTTAAATCCTGCAGTGACAACCCACACACACCTTTTGAAGTGGATCCTACTTCTTGCTGAGACTATCTGGGTTGCATTAGGTTGCAGCCACCACTGCACCATCAGGTCTTACCTATGTACAAATGCACAACCACTAACAATTAGATTGCATTTAAGCAATTTTTGCTATGAAAATTACCTGGCGTGCACTACAAAATTCAAATTACACTAACTAATATAACAACTATAATAATTAAATTTAAATCCTGCAGTGACAACCCACACACACCTTTTGAAGTGGATCCTACTTCTTGCTGAGACTATCTGGGTTGCATTAGGTTGCAGCCACCACTGCACCATCAGGTCTTACCTATGTACAAATGCACAACCACTAACAATTAGATTGCATTTAAGCAATTTTTACTATGAAAATTACCTGGCGTGCACTACAAAATTCAAATTACACTAACTAATATAACAACTATAATAATTAAATTTAAATCCTGCAGTGACAACCCACACACACCTTTTGAAGTGGATCCTACTTCTTGCTGAGACTATCTGGGTTGCATTAGGTTGCAGCCACCACTGCACCATCAGGTCTTACCTATGTACAAATGCACAACCACTAACAATTAGATTGCATTTAAGCAATTTTTACTATGAAAATTACCTGGCGTGCACTACAAAATTCAAATTACACTAACTAATATAACAACTATAATAATTAAATTTAAATCCTGCAGTGACAACCCACACACACCTTTTGAAGTGGATCCTACTTCTTGCTGAGACTATCTGGGTTGCATTAGGTTGCAGCCACCACTGCACCATCAGGTCTTACCTATGTACAAATGCACAACCACTAACAATTAGATTGCATTTAAGCAATTTTTACTATGAAAATTACCTGGCGTGCACTACAAAATTCAAATTACACTAACTAATATAACAACTATAATAATTAAATTTAAATCCTGCAGTGACAACCCACACACACCTTTTGAAGTGGATCCTACTTCTTGCTGAGACTATCTGGGTTGCATTAGGTTGCAGCCACCACTGCACCATCAGGTCTTACCTATGTACAAATGCACAACCACTAACAATTAGATTGCATTTAAGCAATTTTTACTATGAAAATTACCTGGCGTGCACTACAAAATTCAAATTACACTAACTAATATAACAACTATAATAATTAAATTTAAATCCTGCAGTGACAACCCACACACACCTTTTGAAGTGGATCCTACTTCTTGCTGAGACTATCTGGGTTGCATTAGGTTGCAGCCACCACTGCACCATCAGGTCTTACCTATGTACAAATGCACAACCACTAACAATTAGATTGCATTTAAGCAATTTTTACTATGAAAATTACCTGGCGTGCACTACAAAATTCAAATTACACTAACTAATATAACAACTATAATAATTAAATTTAAATCCTGCAGTGACAACCCACACACACCTTTTGAAGTGGATCCTACTTCTTGCTGAGACTATCTGGGTTGCATTAGGTTGCAGCCACCACTGCACCATCAGGTCTTACCTATGTACAAATGCACAACCACTAACAATTAGATTGCATTTAAGCAATTTTTACTATGAAAATTACCTGGCGTGCACTACAAAATTCAAATTACACTAACTAATATAACAACTATAATAATTAAATTTAAATCCTGCAGTGACAACCCACACACACCTTTTGAAGTGGATCCTACTTCTTGCTGAGACTATCTGGGTTGCATTAGGTTGCAGCCACCACTGCACCATCAGGTCTTACCTATGTACAAATGCACAACCACTAACAATTAGATTGCATTTAAGCAATTTTTACTATGAAAATTACCTGGCGTGCACTACAAAATTCAAATTACACTAACTAATATAACAACTATAATAATTAAATTTAAATCCTGCAGTGACAACCCACACACACCTTTTGAAGTGGATCCTACTTCTTGCTGAGACTATCTGGGTTGCATTAGGTTGCAGCCACCACTGCACCATCAGGTCTTACCTATGTACAAATGCACAACCACTAACAATTAGATTGCATTTAAGCAATTTTTACTATGAAAATTACCTGGCGTGCACTACAAAATTCAAATTACACTAACTAATATAACAACTATAATAATTAAATTTAAATCCTGCAGTGACAACCCACACACACCTTTTGAAGTGGATCCTACTTCTTGCTGAGACTATCTGGGTTGCATTAGGTTGCAGCCACCACTGCACCATCAGGTCTTACCTATGTACAAATGCACAACCACTAACAATTAGATTGCATTTAAGCAATTTTTACTATGAAAATTACCTGGCGTGCACTACAAAATTCAAATTACACTAACTAATATAACAACTATAATAATTAAATTTAAATCCTGCAGTGACAACCCACACACACCTTTTGAAGTGGATCCTACTTCTTGCTGAGACTATCTGGGTTGCATTAGGTTGCAGCCACCACTGCACCATCAGGTCTTACCTATGTACAAATGCACAACCACTAACAATTAGATTGCATTTAAGCAATTTTTACTATGAAAATTACCTGGCGTGCACTACAAAATTCAAATTACACTAACTAATATAACAACTATAATAATTAAATTTAAATCCTGCAGTGACAACCCACACACACCTTTTGAAGTGGATCCTACTTCTTGCTGAGACTATCTGGGTTGCATTAGGTTGCAGCCACCACTGCACCATCAGGTCTTACCTATGTACAAATGCACAACCACTAACAATTAGATTGCATTTAAGCAATTTTTACTATGAAAATTACCTGGCGTGCACTACAAAATTCAAATTACACTAACTAATATAACAACTATAATAATTAAATTTAAATCCTGCAGTGACAACCCACACACACCTTTTGAAGTGGATCCTACTTCTTGCTGAGACTATCTGGGTTGCATTAGGTTGCAGCCACCACTGCACCATCAGGTCTTACCTATGTACAAATGCACAACCACTAACAATTAGATTGCATTTAAGCAATTTTTACTATGAAAATTACCTGGCGTGCACTACAAAATTCAAATTACACTAACTAATATAACAACTATAATAATTAAATTTAAATCCTGCAGTGACAACCCACACACACCTTTTGAAGTGGATCCTACTTCTTGCTGAGACTATCTGGGTTGCATTAGGTTGCAGCCACCACTGCACCATCAGGTCTTACCTATGTACAAATGCACAACCACTAACAATTAGATTGCATTTTTAGCAATTTTTACTATGAAAATTACCTGGCGTGCACTACAAAATTCAAATTACACTAACTAATATAACAACTATAATAATTAAATTTAAATCCTGCAGTGACAACCCACACACACCTTTTGAAGTGGATCCTACTTCTTGCTGAGACTATCTGGGTTGCATTAGGTTGCAGCCACCACTGCACCATCAGGTCTTACCTATGTACAAATGCACAACCACTAACAATTAGATTGCATTTAAGCAATTTTTACTATGAAAATTACCTGGCGTGCACTACAAAATTCAAATTACACTAACTAATATAACAACTATAATAATTAAATTTAAATCCTGCAGTGACAACCCACACACACCTTTTGAAGTGGATCCTACTTCTTGCTGAGACTATCTGGGTTGCATTAGGTTGCAGCCACCACTGCACCATCAGGTCTTACCTATGTACAAATGCACAACCACTAACAATTAGATTGCATTTAAGCAATTTTTACTATGAAAATTACCTGGCGTGCACTACAAAATTCAAATTACACTAACTAATATAACAACTATAATAATTAAATTTAAATCCTGCAGTGACAACCCACACACACCTTTTGAAGTGGATCCTACTTCTTGCTGAGACTATCTGGGTTGCATTAGGTTGCAGCCACCACTGCACCATCAGGTCTTACCTATGTACAAATGCACAACCACTAACAATTAGATTGCATTTAAGCAATTTTTACTATGAAAATTACCTGGCGTGCACTACAAAATTCAAATTACACTAACTAATATAACAACTATAATAATTAAATTTAAATCCTGCAGTGACAACCCACACACACCTTTTGAAGTGGATCCTACTTCTTGCTGAGACTATCTGGGTTGCATTAGGTTGCAGCCACCACTGCACCATCAGGTCTTACCTATGTACAAATGCACAACCACTAACAATTAGATTGCATTTAAGCAATTTTTACTATGAAAATTACCTGGCGTGCACTACAAAATTCAAATTACACTAACTAATATAACAACTATAATAATTAAATTTAAATCCTGCAGTGACAACCCACACACACCTTTTGAAGTGGATCCTACTTCTTGCTGAGACTATCTGGGTTGCATTAGGTTGCAGCCACCACTGCACCATCAGGTCTTACCTATGTACAAATGCACAACCACTAACAATTAGATTGCATTTAAGCAATTTTTACTATGAAAATTACCTGGCGTGCACTACAAAATTCAAATTACACTAACTAATATAACAACTATAATAATTAAATTTAAATCCTGCAGTGACAACCCACACACACCTTTTGAAGTGGATCCTACTTCTTGCTGAGACTATCTGGGTTGCATTAGGTTGCAGCCACCACTGCACCATCAGGTCTTACCTATGTACAAATGCACAACCACTAACAATTAGATTGCATTTAAGCAATTTTTACTATGAAAATTACCTGGCGTGCACTACAAAATTCAAATTACACTAACTAATATAACAACTATAATAATTAAATTTAAATCCTGCAGTGACAACCCACACACACCTTTTGAAGTGGATCCTACTTCTTGCTGAGACTATCTGGGTTGCATTAGGTTGCAGCCACCACTGCACCATCAGGTCTTACCTATGTACAAATGCACAACCACTAACAATTAGATTGCATTTAAGCAATTTTTACTATGAAAATTACCTGGCGTGCACTACAAAATTCAAATTACACTAACTAATATAACAACTATAATAATTAAATTTAAATCCTGCAGTGACAACCCACACACACCTTTTGAAGTGGATCCTACTTCTTGCTGAGACTATCTGGGTTGCATTAGGTTGCAGCCACCACTGCACCATCAGGTCTTACCTATGTACAAATGCACAACCACTAACAATTAGATTGCATTTAAGCAATTTTTACTATGAAAATTACCTGGCGTGCACTACAAAATTCAAATTACACTAACTAATATAACAACTATAATAATTAAATTTAAATCCTGCAGTGACAACCCACACACACCTTTGGAAGTGGATCCTACTTCTTGCTGAGACTATCTGGGTTGCATTAGGTTGCAGCCACCACTGCACATCAGGTCTTACCTATGTACAAATGCACAACCACTAACAATTAGATTGCATTTAAGCAATTTTTACTATGAAAATTACCTGGCGTGCACTACAAAATTCAAATTACACTAACTAATATAACAACTATAATAATTAAATTTAAATCCTGCAGTGACAACCCACACACACCTTTTGAAGTGGATCCTACTTCTTGCTGAGACTATCTGGGTTGCATTAGGTTGCAGCCACCACTGCACCATCAGGTCTTACCTATGTACAAATGCACAACCACTAACAATTAGATTGCATTTAAGCAATTTTTACTATGAAAATTACCTGGCGTGCACTACAAAATTCAAATTACACTAACTAATATAACAACTATAATAATTAAATTTTAAATCCTGCAGTGACAACCCACACACACCTTTTGAAGTGGATCCTACTTCTTGCTGAGACTATCTGGGTTGCATTAGGTTGCAGCCACCACTGCACCATCAGGTCTTACCTATGTACAAATGCACAACCACTAACAATTAGATTGCATTTAAGCAATTTTTACTATGAAAATTACCTGGCGTGCACTACAAAATTCAAATTACACTAACTAATATAACAACTATAATAATTAAATTTAAATCCTGCAGTGACAACCCACACACACCTTTTGAAGTGGATCCTACTTCTTGCTGAGACTATCTGGGTTGCATTAGGTTGCAGCCACCACTGCACCATCAGGTCTTACCTATGTACAAATGCACAACCACTAACAATTAGATTGCATTTAAGCAATTTTTACTATGAAAATTACCTGGCGTGCACTACAAAATTCAAATTACACTAACTAATATAACAACTATAATAATTAAATTTAAATCCTGCAGTGACAACCCCACACACACCTTTTGAAGTGGATCCTACTTCTTGCTGAGACTATCTGGGTTGCATTAGGTTGCAGCCACCACTGCACCATCAGGTCTTACCTATGTACAAATGCACAACCACTAACAATTAGATTGCATTTAAGCAATTTTTACTATGAAAATTACCTGGCGTGCACTACAAAATTCAAATTACACTAACTAATATAACAACTATAATAATTAAATTTAAATCCTGCAGTGACAACCCACACACACCTTTTGAAGTGGATCCTACTTCTTGCTGAGACTATCTGGGTTGCATTAGGTTGCAGCCACCACTGCACCATCAGGTCTTACCTATGTACAAATGCACAACCACTAACAATTAGATTGCATTTAAGCAATTTTTACTATGAAAATTACCTGGCGTGCACTACAAAATTCAAATTACACTAACTAATATAACAACTATAATAATTAAATTTAAATCCTGCAGTGACAACCCACACACACCTTTTGAAGTGGATCCTACTTCTTGCTGAGACTATCTGGGTTGCATTAGGTTGCAGCCACCACTGCACCATCAGGTCTTACCTATGTACAAATGCACAACCACTAACAATTAGATTGCATTTAAGCAATTTTTTACTATGAAAATTACCTGGCGTGCACTACAAAATTCAAATTACACTAACTAATATAACAACTATAATAATTAAATTTAAATCCTGCAGTGACAACCCACACACACCTTTTGAAGTGGATCCTACTTCTTGCTGAGACTATCTGGGTTGCATTAGGTTGCAGCCACCACTGCACCATCAGGTCTTACCTATGTACAAATGCACAACCACTAACAATTAGATTGCATTTAAGCAATTTTTGCTATGAAAATTACCTGGCGTGCACTACAAAATTCAAATTACACTAACTAATATAACAACTATAATAATTAAATTTAAATCCTGCAGTGACAACCCACACACACCCTTTTGAAGTGGATCCTACTTCTTGCTGAGACTATCTGGGTTGCATTAGGTTGCAGCCACCACTGCACCATCAGGTCTTACCTATGTACAAATGCACAACCACTAACAATTAGATTGCATTTAAGCAATTTTTGCTATGAAAATTACCTGGCGTGCACTACAAAATTCAAATTACACTAACTAATATAACAACTATAATAATTAAATTTAAATCCTGCAGTGACAACCCACACACACCTTTTGAAGTGGATCCTACTTCTTGCTGAGACTATCTGGGTTGCATTAGGTTGCAGCCACCACTGCACCATCAGGTCTTACCTATGTACAAATGCACAACCACTAACAATTAGATTGCATTTAAGCAATTTTTACTATGAAAATTACCTGGCGTGCACTACAAAATTCAAATTACACTAACTAATATAACAACTATAATAATTAAATTTAAATCCTGCAGTGACAACCCACACACACCTTTTGAAGTGGATCCTACTTCTTGCTGAGACTATCTGGGTTGCATTAGGTTGCAGCCACCACTGCACCATCAGGTCTTACCTATGTACAAATGCACAACCACTAACAATTAGATTGCATTTAAGCAATTTTTACTATGAAAATTACCTGGCGTGCACTACAAAATTCAAATTACACTAACTAATATAACAACTATAATAATTAAATTTAAATCCTGCAGTGACAACCCACACACACCTTTTGAAGTGGATCCTACTTCTTGCTGAGACTATCTGGGTTGCATTAGGTTGCAGCCACCACTGCACCATCAGGTCTTACCTATGTACAAATGCACAACCACTAACAATTAGATTGCATTTAAGCAATTTTTACTATGAAAATTTCCTGGCGTGCACTACAAAATTCAAATTACACTAACTAATATAACAACTATAATAATTAAATTTAAATCCTGCAGTGACAACCCACACACACCTTTTGAAGTGGATCCTACTTCTTGCTGAGACTATCTGGGTTGCATTAGGTTGCAGCCACCACTGCACCATCAGGTCTTACCTATGTACAAATGCACAACCACTAACAATTAGATTGCATTTAAGCAATTTTTACTATGAAAATTACCTGGCGTGCACTACAAAATTCAAATTACACTAACTAATATAACAACTATAATAATTAAATTTAAATCCTGCAGTGACAACCCACACACACCTTTTGAAGTGGATCCTACTTCTTGCTGAGACTATCTGGGTTGCATTAGGTTGCAGCCACCACTGCACCATCAGGTCTTACCTATGTACAAATGCACAACCACTAACAATTAGATTGCATTTTTAGCAATTTTTACTATGAAAATTACCTGGCGTGCACTACAAAATTCAAATTACACTAACTAATATAACAACTATAATAATTAAATTTAAATCCTGCAGTGACAACCCACACACACCTTTTGAAGTGGATCCTACTTCTTGCTGAGACTATCTGGGTTGCATTAGGTTGCAGCCACCACTGCACCATCAGGTCTTACCTATGTACAAATGCACAACCACTAACAATTAGATTGCATTTAAGCAATTTTTACTATGAAAATTACCTGGCGTGCACTACAAAATTCAAATTACACTAACTAATATAACAACTATAATAATTAAATTTAAATCCTGCAGTGACAACCCACACACACCTTTTGAAGTGGATCCTACTTCTTGCTGAGACTATCTGGGTTGCATTAGGTTGCAGCCACCACTGCACCATCAGGTCTTACCTATGTACAAATGCACAACCACTAACAATTAGATTGCATTTAAGCAATTTTTACTATGAAAATTACCTGGCGTGCACTACAAAATTCAAATTACACTAACTAATATAACAACTATAATAATTAAATTTAAATCCTGCAGTGACAACCCACACACACCTTTTGAAGTGGATCCTACTTCTTGCTGAGACTATCTGGGTTGCATTAGGTTGCAGCCACCACTGCACCATCAGGTCTTACCTATGTACAAATGCACAACCACTAACAATTAGATTGCATTTAAGCAATTTTTACTATGAAAATTACCTGGCGTGCACTACAAAATTCAAATTACACTAACTAATATAACAACTATAATAATTAAATTTAAATCCTGCAGTGACAACCCACACACACCTTTTGAAGTGGATCCTACTTCTTGCTGAGACTATCTGGGTTGCATTAGGTTGCAGCCACCACTGCACCATCAGGTCTTACCTATGTACAAATGCACAACCACTAACAATTAGATTGCATTTAAGCAATTTTTACTATGAAAATTACCTGGCGTGCACTACAAAATTCAAATTACACTAACTAATATAACAACTATAATAATTAAATTTAAATCCTGCAGTGACAACCCACACACACCTTTTGAAGTGGATCCTACTTCTTGCTGAGACTATCTGGGTTGCATTAGGTTGCAGCCACCACTGCACCATCAGGTCTTACCTATGTACAAATGCACAACCACTAACAATTAGATTGCATTTAAGCAATTTTTACTATGAAAATTACCTGGCGTGCACTACAAAATTCAAATTACACTAACTAATATAACAACTATAATAATTAAATTTAAATCCTGCAGTGACAACCCACACACACCTTTTGAAGTGGATCCTACTTCTTGCTGAGACTATCTGGGTTGCATTAGGTTGCAGCCACCACTGCACCATCAGGTCTTACCTATGTACAAATGCACAACCACTAACAATTAGATTGCATTTAAGCAATTTTTACTATGAAAATTACCTGGCGTGCACTACAAAATTCAAATTACACTAACTAATATAACAACTATAATAATTAAATTTAAATCCTGCAGTGACAACCCACACACACCTTTTGAAGTGGATCCTACTTCTTGCTGAGACTATCTGGGTTGCATTAGGTTGCAGCCACCACTGCACCATCAGGTCTTACCTATGTACAAATGCACAACCACTAACAATTAGATTGCATTTAAGCAATTTTTACTATGAAAATTACCTGGCGTGCACTACAAAATTCAAATTACACTAACTAATATAACAACTATAATAATTAAATTTAAATCCTGCAGTGACAACCCACACACACCTTTTGAAGTGGATCCTACTTCTTGCTGAGACTATCTGGGTTGCATTAGGTTGCAGCCACCACTGCACCATCAGGTCTTACCTATGTACAAATGCACAACCACTAACAATTAGATTGCATTTAAGCAATTTTTACTATGAAAATTACCTGGCGTGCACTACAAAATTCAAATTACACTAACTAATATAACAACTATAATAATTAAATTTAAATCCTGCAGTGACAACCCACACACACCTTTTGAAGTGGATCCTACTTCTTGCTGAGACTATCTGGGTTGCATTAGGTTGCAGCCACCACTGCACCATCAGGTCTTACCTATGTACAAATGCACAACCACTAACAATTAGATTGCATTTAAGCAATTTTTACTATGAAAATTACCTGGCGTGCACTACAAAATTCAAATTACACTAACTAATATAACAACTATAATAATTAAATTTAAATCCTGCAGTGACAACCCACACACACCTTTTGAAGTGGATCCTACTTCTTGCTGAGACTATCTGGGTTGCATTAGGTTGCAGCCACCACTGCACCATCAGGTCTTACCTATGTACAAATGCACAACCACTAACAATTAGATTGCATTTAAGCAATTTTTACTATGAAAATTACCTGGCGTGCACTACAAAATTCAAATTACACTAACTAATATAACAACTATAATAATTAAATTTAAATCCTGCAGTGACAACCCACACACACCTTTTGAAGTGGATCCTACTTCTTGCTGAGACTATCTGGGTTGCATTAGGTTGCAGCCACCACTGCACCATCAGGTCTTACCTATGTACAAATGCACAACCACTAACAATTAGATTGCATTTAAGCAATTTTTACTATGAACATTACCTGGCGTGCACTACAAAATTCAAATTACACTAACTAATATAACAACTATAATAATTAAATTTAAATCCTGCAGTGACAACCCACACACACCTTTTGAAGTGGATCCTACTTCTTGCTGAGACTATCTGGGTTGCATTAGGTTGCAGCCACCACTGCACCATCAGGTCTTACCTATGTACAAATGCACAACCACTAACAATTAGATTGCATTTAAGCAATTTTTACTATGAAAATTACCTGGCGTGCACTACAAAATTCAAATTACACTAACTAATATAACAACTATAATAATTAAATTTAAATCCTGCAGTGACAACCCACACACACCTTTTGAAGTGGATCCTACTTCTTGCTGAGACTATCTGGGTTGCATTAGGTTGCAGCCACCACTGCACCATCAGGTCTTACCTATGTACAAATGCACAACCACTAACAATTAGATTGCATTTAAGCAATTTTTACTATGAAAATTACCTGGCGTGCACTACAAAATTCAAATTACACTAACTAATATAACAACTATAATAATTAAATTTAAATCCTGCAGTGACAACCCACACACACCTTTTGAAGTGGATCCTACTTCTTGCTGAGACTATCTGGGTTGCATTAGGTTGCAGCCACCACTGCACCATCAGGTCTTACCTATGTACAAATGCACAACCACTAACAATTAGATTGCATTTAAGCAATTTTTACTATGAAAATTACCTGGCGTGCACTACAAAATTCAAATTACACTAACTAATATAACAACTATAATAATTAAATTTAAATCCTGCAGTGACAACCCACACACACCTTTTGAAGTGGATCCTACTTCTTGCTGAGACTATCTGGGTTGCATTAGGTTGCAGCCACCACTGCACCATCAGGTCTTACCTATGTACAAATGCACAACCACTAACAATTAGATTGCATTTAAGCAATTTTTACTATGAAAATTACCTGGCGTGCACTACAAAATTCAAATTACACTAACTAATATAACAACTATAATAATTAAATTTAAATCCTGCAGTGACAACCCACACACACCTTTTGAAGTGGATCCTACTTCTTGCTGAGACTATCTGGGTTGCATTAGGTTGCAGCCACCACTGCACCATCAGGTCTTACCTATGTACAAATGCACAACCACTAACAATTAGATTGCATTTAAGCAATTTTTACTATGAAAATTACCTGGCGTGCACTACAAAATTCAAATTACACTAACTAATATAACAACTATAATAATTAAATTTAAATCCTGCAGTGACAACCCACACACACCTTTTGAAGTGGATCCTACTTCTTGCTGAGACTATCTGGGTTGCATTAGGTTGCAGCCACCACTGCACCATCAGGTCTTACCTATGTACAAATGCACAACCACTAACAATTAGATTGCATTTAAGCAATTTTTACTATGAAAATTACCTGGCGTGCACTACAAAATTCAAATTACACTAACTAATATAACAACTATAATAATTAAATTTAAATCCTGCAGTGACAACCCACACACACCTTTTGAAGTGGATCCTACTTCTTGCTGAGACTATCTGGGTTGCATTAGGTTGCAGCCACCACTGCACCATCAGGTCTTACCTATGTACAAATGCACAACCACTAACAATTAGATTGCATTTAAGCAATTTTTACTATGAAAATTACCTGGCGTGCACTACAAAATTCAAATTACACTAACTAATATAACAACTATAATAATTAAATTTAAATCCTGCAGTGACAACCCACACACCACCTTTTGAAGTGGATCCTACTTCTTGCTGAGACTATCTGGGTTGCATTAGGTTGCAGCCACCACTGCACCATCAGGTCTTACCCTATGTACAAATGCACAACCACTAACAATTAGATTGCATTTAAGCAATTTTTACTATGAAAATTACCTGGCGTGCACTACAAAATTCAAATTACACTAACTAATATAACAACTATAATAATTAAATTTAAATCCTGCAGTGACAACCCCACACACACCTTTTGAAGTGGATCCTACTTCTTGCTGAGACTATCTGGGTTGCATTAGGTTGCAGCCACCACTGCACCATCAGGTCTTACCTATGTACAAATGCACAACCACTAACAATTAGATTGCATTTAAAGCAATTTTTACTATGAAAATTACCTGGCGTGCACTACAAAATTCAAATTACACTAACTAATATAACAACTATAATAATTAAATTTAAATCCTGCAGTGACAACCCACACACACCTTTTGAAGTGGATCCTACTTCTTGCTGAGACTATCTGGGTTGCATTAGGTTGCAGCCACCACTGCACCATCAGGTCTTACCTATGTACAAATGCACAACCACTAACAATTAGATTGCATTTAAGCAATTTTTACTATGAAAATTACCTGGCGTGCACTACAAAATTCAAATTACACTAACTAATATAACAACTATAATAATTAAATTTAAATCCTGCAGTGACAACCCACACACACCTTTTGAAGTGGATCCTACTTCTTGCTGAGACTATCTGGGTTGCATTAGGTTGCAGCCACCACTGCACCATCAGGTCTTACCTATGTACAAATGCACAACCACTAACAATTAGATTGCATTTAAGCAATTTTTACTATGAAAATTACCTGGCGTGCACTACAAAATTCAAATTACACTAACTAATATAACAACTATAATAATTAAATTTAAATCCTGCAGTGACAACCCACACACACCTTTTGAAGTGGATCCTACTTCTTGCTGAGACTATCTGGGTTGCATTAGGTTGCAGCCACCCACTGCACCATCAGGTCTATGTACAAATGCACAACCACTAACAATTAGATTGCATTTAAGCAATTTTTACTATGAAAATTACCTGGCGTGCACTACAAAATTCAAATTACACTAACTAATATAACAACTATAATAATTAAATTTAAATCCTGCAGTGACAACCCACACACACCTTTTGAAGTGGATCCTACTTCTTGCTGAGACTATCTGGGTTGCATTAGGTTGCAGCCACCACTGCACCATCAGGTCTTACCTATGTACAAATGCACAACCACTAACAATTAGATTGCATTTAAGCAATTTTTACTATGAAAATTACCTGGCGTGCACTACAAAATTCAAATTACACTAACTAATATAACAACTATAATAATTAAATTTAAATCCTGCAGTGACAACCCACACACACCTTTTGAAGTGGATCCTACTTCTTGCTGAGACTATCTGGGTTGCATTAGGTTGCAGCCACCACTGCACCATCAGGTCTTACCTATGTACAAATGCACAACCACTAACAATTAGATTGCATTTAAGCAATTTTTACTATGAAAATTACCTGGCGTGCACTACAAAATTCAAATTACACTAACTAATATAACAACTATAATAATTAAATTTAAATCCTGCAGTGACAACCCACACACACCTTTTGAAGTGGATCCTACTTCTTGCTGAGACTATCTGGGTTGCATTAGGTTGCAGCCACCACTGCACCATCAGGTCTTACCTATGTACAAATGCACAACCACTAACAATTAGATTGCATTTAAGCAATTTTTACTATGAAAATTACCTGGCGTGCACTACAAAATTCAAATTACACTAACTAATATAACAACTATAATAATTAAATTTAAATCCTGCAGTGACAACCCACACACACCTTTTGAAGTGGATCCTACTTCTTGCTGAGACTATCTGGGTTGCATTAGGTTGCAGCCACCACTGCACCATCAGGTCTTACCTATGTACAAATGCACAACCACTAACAATTAGATTGCATTTAAGCAATTTTTACTATGGAAATTACCTGGCGTGCACTACAAAATTCAAATTACACTAACTAATATAACAACTATAATAATTAAATTTAAATCCTGCAGTGACAACCCACACACACCTTTTGAAGTGGATCCTACTTCTTGCTGAGACTATCTGGGTTGCATTAGGTTGCAGCCACCACTGCACCATCAGGTCTTACCTATGTACAAATGCACAACCACTAACAATTAGATTGCATTTAAGCAATTTTTACTATGAAAATTACCTGGCGTGCACTACAAAATTCAAATTACACTAACTAATATAACAACTATAATAATTAAATTTAAATCCTGCAGTGACAACCCACACACACCTTTTGAAGTGGATCCTACTTCTTGCTGAGACTATCTGGGTTGCATTAGGTTGCAGCCACCACTGCACCATCAGGTCTTACCTATGTACAAATGCACAACCACTAACAATTAGATTGCATTTAAGCAATTTTTACTATGAAAATTACCTGGCGTGCACTACAAAATTCAAATTACACTAACTAATATAACAACTATAATAATTAAATTTAAATCCTGCAGTGACAACCCACACACACCTTTTGAAGTGGATCCTACTTCTTGCTGAGACTATCTGGGTTGCATTAGGCTGCAGCCACCACTGCACCATCAGGTCTTACCTATGTACAAATGCACAACCACTAACAATTAGATTGCATTTAAGCAATTTTTACTATGAAAATTACCTGGCGTGCACTACAAAATTCAAATTACACTAACTAATATAACAACTATAATAATTAAATTTAAATCCTGCAGTGACAACCCACACACACCTTTTGAAGTGGATCCTACTTCTTGCTGAGACTATCTGGGTTGCATTAGGTTGCAGCCACCACTGCACCATCAGGTCTTACCTATGTACAAATGCACAACCACTAACAATTAGATTGCATTTAAGCAATTTTTACTATGAAAATTACCTGGCGTGCACTACAAAATTCAAATTACACTAACTAATATAACAACTATAATAATTAAATTTAAATCCTGCAGTGACAACCCACACACACCTTTTGAAGTGGATCCTACTTCTTGCTGAGACTATCTGGGTTGCATTAGGTTGCAGCCACCACTGCACCATCAGGTCTTACCTATGTACAAATGCACAACCACTAACAATTAGATTGCATTTAAGCAATTTTTACTATGAAAATTACCTGGCGTGCACTACAAAATTCAAATTACACTAACTAATATAACAACTATAATAATTAAATTTAAATCCTGCAGTGACAACCCACACACACCTTTTGAAGTGGATCCTACTTCTTGCTGAGACTATCTGGGTTGCATTAGGTTGCAGCCACCACTGCACCATCAGGTCTTACCTATGTACAAATGCACAACCACTAACAATTAGATTGCATTTAAGCAATTTTTACTATGAAAATTACCTGGCGTGCACTACAAAATTCAAATTACACTAACTAATATAACAACTATAATAATTAAATTTAAATCCTGCAGTGACAACCCACACACACCTTTTGAAGTGGATCCTACTTCTTGCTGAGACTATCTGGGTTGCATTAGGTTGCAGCCACCACTGCACCATCAGGTCTTACCTATGTACAAATGCACAACCACTAACAATTAGATTGCATTTAAGCAATTTTTACTATGAAAATTACCTGGCGTGCACTACAAAATTCAAATTACACTAACTAATATAACAACTATAATAATTAAATTTAAATCCTGCAGTGACAACCCACACACACCTTTTGAAGTGGATCCTACTTCTTGCTGAGACTATCTGGGTTGCATTAGGTTGCAGCCACCACTGCACCATCAGGTCTTACCTATGTACAAATGCACAACCACTAACAATTAGATTGCATTTAAGCAATTTTTACTATGAAAATTACCTGGCGTGCACTACAAAATTCAAATTACACTAACTAATATAACAACTATAATAATTAAATTTAAATCCTGCAGTGACAACCCACACACACCTTTTGAAGTGGATCCTACTTCTTGCTGAGACTATCTGGGTTGCATTAGGTTGCAGCCACCACTGCACCATCAGGTCTTACCTATGTACAAATGCACAACCACTAACAATTAGATTGCATTTAAGCAATTTTTACTATGAAAATTACCTGGCGTGCACTACAAAATTCAAATTACACTAACTAATATAACAACTATAATAATTAAATTTAAATCCTGCAGTGACAACCCACACACACCTTTTGAAGTGGATCCTACTTCTTGCTGAGACTATCTGGGTTGCATTAGGTTGCAGCCACCACTGCACCATCAGGTCTTACCTATGTACAAATGCACAACCACTAACAATTAGATTGCATTTAAGCAATTTTTACTATGAAAATTACCTGGCGTGCACTACAAAATTCAAATTACACTAACTAATATAACAACTATAATAATTAAATTTAAATCCTGCAGTGACAACCCACACACACCTTTTGAAGTGGATCCTACTTCTTGCTGAGACTATCTGGGTTGCATTAGGTTGCAGCCACCACTGCACCATCAGGTCTTACCTATGTACAAATGCACAACCACTAACAATTAGATTGCATTTAAGCAATTTTTACTATGAAAATTACCTGGCGTGCACTACAAAATTCAAATTACACTAACTAATATAACAACTATAATAATTAAATTTAAATCCTGCAGTGACAACCCACACACACCTTTTGAAGTGGATCCTACTTCTTGCTGAGACTATCTGGGTTGCATTAGGTTGCAGCCACCACTGCACCATCAGGTCTTACCTATGTACAAATGCACAACCACTAACAATTAGATTGCATTTAAGCAATTTTTACTATGAAAATTACCTGGCGTGCACTACAAAATTCAAATTACACTAACTAATATAACAACTATAATAATTAAATTTAAATCCTGCAGTGACAACCCACACACACCTTTTGAAGTGGATCCTACTTCTTGCTGAGACTATCTGGGTTGCATTAGGTTGCAGCCACCACTGCACCATCAGGTCTTACCTATGTACAAATGCACAACCACTAACAATTAGATTGCATTTAAGCAATTTTTACTATGAAAATTACCTGGCGTGCACTACAAAATTCAAATTACACTAACTAATATAACAACTATAATAATTAAATTTAAATCCTGCAGTGACAACCCACACACACCTTTTGAAGTGGATCCTACTTCTTGCTGAGACTATCTGGGTTGCATTAGGTTGCAGCCACCACTGCACCATCAGGTCTTACCTATGTACAAATGCACAACCACTAACAATTAGATTGCATTTAAGCAATTTTTACTATGAAAATTACCTGGCGTGCACTACAAAATTCAAATTACACTAACTAATATAACAACTATAATAATTAAATTTAAATCCTGCAGTGACAACCCACACACACCTTTTGAAGTGGATCCTACTTCTTGCTGAGACTATCTGGGTTGCATTAGGTTGCAGCCACCACTGCACCATCAGGTCTTACCTATGTACAAATGCACAACCACTAACAATTAGATTGCATTTAAGCAATTTTTACTATGAAAATTACCTGGCGTGCACTACAAAATTCAAATTACACTAACTAATATAACAACTATAATAATTAAATTTAAATCCTGCAGTGACAACCCACACACACCTTTTGAAGTGGATCCTACTTCTTGCTGAGACTATCTGGGTTGCATTAGGTTGCAGCCACCACT
Organism: Locusta migratoria; assembly: GCA_026315105.1. Classification (NCBI taxonomy): domain Eukaryota; kingdom Metazoa; phylum Arthropoda; class Insecta; order Orthoptera; family Acrididae; genus Locusta; species Locusta migratoria. The sequence continues at coordinate 405,508,900 of CM048745.1, forward strand.
GCACCATCAGGTCTTACCTATGTACAAATGCACAACCACTAACAATTAGATTGCATTTAAGCAATTTTTACTATGAAAATTACCTGGCGTGCACTACAAAATTCAAATTACACTAACTAATATAACAACTATAATAATTAAATTTAAATCCTGCAGTGACAACCCACACACACCTTTTGAAGTGGATCCTACTTCTTGCTGAGACTATCTGGGTTGCATTAGGTTGCAGCCACCACTGCACCATCAGGTCTTACCTATGTACAAATGCACAACCACTAACAATTAGATTGCATTTAAGCAATTTTTACTATGAAAATTACCTGGCGTGCACTACAAAATTCAAATTACACTAACTAATATAACAACTATAATAATTAAATTTAAATCCTGCAGTGACAACCCACACACACCTTTTGAAGTGGATCCTACTTCTTGCTGAGACTATCTGGGTTGCATTAGGTTGCAGCCACCACTGCACCATCAGGTCTTACCTATGTACAAATGCACAACCACTAACAATTAGATTGCATTTAAGCAATTTTTACTATGAAAATTACCTGGCGTGCACTACAAAATTCAAATTACACTAACTAATATAACAACTATAATAATTAAATTTAAATCCTGCAGTGACAACCCACACACACCTTTTGAAGTGGATCCTACTTCTTGCTGAGACTATCTGGGTTGCATTAGGTTGCAGCCACCACTGCACCATCAGGTCTTACCTATGTACAAATGCACAACCACTAACAATTAGATTGCATTTAAGCAATTTTTACTATGAAAATTACCTGGCGTGCACTACAAAATTCAAATTACACTAACTAATATAACAACTATAATAATTAAATTTAAATCCTGCAGTGACAACCCACACACACCTTTTGAAGTGGATCCTACTTCTTGCTGAGACTATCTGGGTTGCATTAGGTTGCAGCCACCACTGCACCATCAGGTCTTACCTATGTACAAATGCACAACCACTAACAATTAGATTGCATTTAAGCAATTTTTACTATGAAAATTACCTGGCGTGCACTACAAAATTCAAATTACACTAACTAATATAACAACTATAATAATTAAATTTAAATCCTGCAGTGACAACCCACACACACCTTTTGAAGTGGATCCTACTTCTTGCTGAGGACTATCTGGGTTGCATTAGGTTGCAGCCACCACTGCACCATCAGGTCTTACCTATGTACAAATGCACAACCACTAACAATTAGATTGCATTTAAGCAATTTTTACTATGAAAATTACCTGGCGTGCACTACAAAATTCAAATTACACTAACTAATATAACAACTATAATAATTAAATTTAAATCCTGCAGTGACAACCCACACACACCTTTTGAAGTGGATCCTACTTCTTGCTGAGACTATCTGGGTTGCATTAGGTTGCAGCCACCACTGCACCATCAGGTCTTACCTATGTACAAATGCACAACCACTAACAATTAGATTGCATTTAAGCAATTTTTACTATGAAAATTACCTGGCGTGCACTACAAAATTCAAATTACACTAACTAATATAACAACTATAATAATTAAATTTAAATCCTGCAGTGACAACCCAAACACACCTTTTGAAGTGGATCCTACTTCTTGCTGAGACTATCTGGGTTGCATTAGGTTGCAGCCACCACTGCACCATCAGGTCTTACCTATGTACAAATGCACAACCACTAACAATTAGATTGCATTTAAGCAATTTTTACTATGAAAATTACCTGGCGTGCACTACAAAATTCAAATTACACTAACTAATATAACAACTATAATAATTAAATTTAAATCCTGCAGTGACAACCCACACACACCTTTTGAAGTGGATCCTACTTCTTGCTGAGACTATCTGGGTTGCATTAGGTTGCAGCCACCACTGCACCATCAGGTCTTACCTATGTACAAATGCACAACCACTAACAATTAGATTGCATTTAAGCAATTTTTACTATGAAAATTACCTGGCGTGCACTACAAAATTCAAATTACACTAACTAATATAACAACTATAATAATTAAATTTAAATCCTGCAGTGACAACCCACACACACCTTTTGAAGTGGATCCTACTTCTTGCTGAGACTATCTGGGTTGCATTAGGTTGCAGCCACCACTGCACCATCAGGTCTTACCTATGTACAAATGCACAACCACTAACAATTAGATTGCATTTAAGCAATTTTTACTATGAAAATTACCTGGCGTGCACTACAAAATTCAAATTACACTAACTAATATAACAACTATAATAATTAAATTTAAATCCTGCAGTGACAACCCACACACACCTTTTGAAGTGGATCCTACTTCTTGCTGAGACTATCTGGGTTGCATTAGGTTGCAGCCACCACTGCACCATCAGGTCTTACCTATGTACAAATGCACAACCACTAACAATTAGATTGCATTTAAGCAATTTTTACTATGAAAATTACCTGGCGTGCACTACAAAATTCAAATTACACTAACTAATATAACAACTATAATAATTAAATTTAAATCCTGCAGTGACAACCCACACACACCTTTTGAAGTGGATCCTACTTCTTGCTGAGACTATCTGGGTTGCATTAGGTTGCAGCCACCACTGCACCATCAGGTCTTACCTATGTACAAATGCACAACCACTAACAATTAGATTGCATTTAAGCAATTTTTACTATGGAAATTACCTGGCGTGCACTACAAAATTCAAATTACACTAACTAATATAACAACTATAATAATTAAATTTAAATCCTGCAGTGACAACCCCACACACACCTTTTGAAGTGGATCCTACTTCTTGCTGAGACTATCTGGGTTGCATTAGGTTGCAGCCACCACTGCACCATCAGGTCTTACCTATGTACAAATGCACAACCACTAACAATTAGATTGCATTTAAGCAATTTTTACTATGAAAATTACCTGGCGTGCACTACAAAATTCAAATTACACTAACTAATATAACAACTATAATAATTAAATTTAAATCCTGCAGTGACAACCCACACACACCTTTTGAAGTGGATCCTACTTCTTGCTGAGACTATCTGGGTTGCATTAGGTTGCAGCCACCACTGCACCATCAGGTCTTACCTATGTACAAATGCACAACCACTAACAATTAGATTGCATTTAAGCAATTTTTACTATGAAAATTACCTGGCGTGCACTACAAAATTCAAATTACACTAACTAATATAACAACTATAATAATTAAATTTAAATCCTGCAGTGACAACCCACACACACCTTTTGAAGTGGATCCTACTTCTTGCTGAGGACTATCTGGGTTGCATTAGGTTGCAGCCACCACTGCACCATCAGGTCTTACCTATGTACAAATGCACAACCACTAACAATTAGATTGCATTTAAGCAATTTTTACTATGGAAATTACCTGGCGTGCACTACAAAATTCAAATTACACTAACTAATATAACAACTATAATAATTAAATTTAAATCCTGCAGTGACAACCCACACACACCTTTTGAAGTGGATCCTACTTCTTGCTGAGACTATCTGGGTTGCATTAGGTTGCAGCCACCACTGCACCATCAGGTCTTACCTATGTACAAATGCACAACCACTAACAATTAGATTGCATTTAAGCAATTTTTTACTATGAAAATTACCTGGCGTGCACTACAAAATTCAAATTACACTAACTAATATAACAACTATAATAATTAAATTTAAATCCTGCAGTGACAACCCACACACACCTTTTGAAGTGGATCCTACTTCTTGCTGAGACTATCTGGGTTGCATTAGGTTGCAGCCACCACTGCACCATCAGGTCTTACCTATGTACAAATGCACAACCACTAACAATTAGATTGCATTTAAGCAATTTTTACTATGAAAATTACCTGGCGTGCACTACAAAATTCAAATTACACTAACTAATATAACAACTATAATAATTAAATTTAAATCCTGCAGTGACAACCCACACACACCTTTTGAAGTGGATCCTACTTCTTGCTGAGACTATCTGGGTTGCATTAGGCTGCAGCCACCACTGCACCATCAGGTCTTACCTATGTACAAATGCACAACCACTAACAATTAGATTGCATTTAAGCAATTTTTACTATGAAAATTACCTGGCGTGCACTACAAAATTCAAATTACACTAACTAATATAACAACTATAATAATTAAATTTAAATCCTGCAGTGACAACCCACACACACCTTTTGAAGTGGATCCTACTTCTTGCTGAGACTATCTGGGTTGCATTAGGTTGCAGCCACCACTGCACCATCAGGTCTTACCTATGTACAAATGCACAACCACTAACAATTAGATTGCATTTAAGCAATTTTTTACTATGAAAATTACCTGGCGTGCACTACAAAATTCAAATTACACTAACTAATATAACAACTATAATAATTAAATTTAAATCCTGCAGTGACAACCCACACACACCTTTTGAAGTGGATCCTACTTCTTGCTGAGACTATCTGGGTTGCATTAGGTTGCAGCCACCACTGCACCATCAGGTCTTACCTATGTACAAATGCACAACCACTAACAATTAGATTGCATTTAAGCAATTTTTACTATGAAAATTACCTGGCGTGCACTACAAAATTCAAATTACACTAACTAATATAACAACTATAATAATTAAATTTAAATCCTGCAGTGACAACCCACACACACCTTTTGAAGTGGATCCTACTTCTTGCTGAGACTATCTGGGTTGCATTAGGTTGCAGCCACCACTGCACCATCAGGTCTTACCTATGTACAAATGCACAACCACTAACAATTAGATTGCATTTAAGCAATTTTTACTATGAAAATTACCTGGCGTGCACTACAAAATTCAAATTACACTAACTAATATAACAACTATAATAATTAAATTTAAATCCTGCAGTGACAACCCACACACACCTTTTGAAGTGGATCCTACTTCTTGCTGAGACTATCTGGGTTGCATTAGGTTGCAGCCACCACTGCACCATCAGGTCTTACCTATGTACAAATGCACAACCACTAACAATTAGATTGCATTTAAGCAATTTTTACTATGAAAATTACCTGGCGTGCACTACAAAATTCAAATTACACTAACTAATATAACAACTATAATAATTAAATTTAAATCCTGCAGTGACAACCCACACACACCTTTTGAAGTGGATCCTACTTCTTGCTGAGACTATCTGGGTTGCATTAGGTTGCAGCCACCACTGCACCATCAGGTCTTACCTATGTACAAATGCACAACCACTAACAATTAGATTGCATTTAAGCAATTTTTACTATGAAAATTACCTGGCGTGCACTACAAAATTCAAATTACACTAACTAATATAACAACTATAATAATTAAATTTAAATCCTGCAGTGACAACCCACACACACCTTTTGAAGTGGATCCTACTTCTTGCTGAGACTATCTGGGTTGCATTAGGTTGCAGCCACCACTGCACCATCAGGTCTTACCTATGTACAAATGCACAACCACTAACAATTAGATTGCATTTAAGCAATTTTTACTATGAAAATTACCTGGCGTGCACTACAAAATTCAAATTACACTAACTAATATAACAACTATAATAATTAAATTTAAATCCTGCAGTGACAACCCACACACACCTTTTGAAGTGGATCCTACTTCTTGCTGAGACTTATCTGGGTTGCATTAGGTTGCAGCCACCACTGCACCATCAGGTCTTACCTATGTACAAATGCACAACCACTAACAATTAGATTGCATTTAAGCAATTTTTACTGTGAAAATTACCTGGCGTGCACTACAAAATTCAAATTACACTAACTAATATAACAACTATAATAATTAAATTTAAATCCTGCAGTGACAACCCACACACACCTTTTGAAGTGGATCCTACTTCTTGCTGAGACTATCTGGGTTGCATTAGGTTGCAGCCACCACTGCACCATCAGGTCTTACCTATGTACAAATGCACAACCACTAACAATTAGATTGCATTTAAGCAATTTTTACTATGAAAATTACCTGGCGTGCACTACAAAATTCAAATTACACTAACTAATATAACAACTATAATAATTAAATTTAAATCCTGCAGTGACAACCCACACACACCTTTTGAAGTGGATCCTACTTCTTGCTGAGACTATCTGGGTTGCATTAGGTTGCAGCCACCACTGCACCATCAGGTCTTACCTATGTACAAATGCACAACCACTAACAATTAGATTGCATTTAAGCAATTTTTACTATGAAAATTACCTGGCGTGCACTACAAAATTCAAATTACACTAACTAATATAACAACTATAATAATTAAATTTAAATCCTGCAGTGACAACCCACACACACCTTTTGAAGTGGATCCCTACTTCTTGCTGAGACTATCTGGGTTGCATTAGGTTGCAGCCACCACTGCACCATCAGGTCTTACCTATGTACAAATGCACAACCACTAACAATTAGATTGCATTTAAGCAATTTTTACTATGAAAATTACCTGGCGTGCACTACAAAATTCAAATTACACTAACTAATATAACAACTATAATAATTAAATTTAAATCCTGCAGTGACAACCCACACACACCTTTTGAAGTGGATCCTACTTCTTGCTGAGACTATCTGGGTTGCATTAGGTTGCAGCCACCACTGCACCATCAGGTCTTACCTATGTACAAATGCACAACCACTAACAATTAGATTGCATTTAAGCAATTTTTACTATGAAAATTACCTGGCGTGCACTACAAAATTCAAATTACACTAACTAATATAACAACTATAATAATTAAATTTAAATCCTGCAGTGACAACCCACACACACCTTTTGAAGTGGATCCTACTTCTTGCTGAGACTATCTGGGTTGCATTAGGTTGCAGCCACCACTGCACCATCAGGTCCTTACCTATGTACAAATGCACAACCACTAACAATTAGATTGCATTTAAGCAATTTTTACTATGAAAATTACCTGGCGTGCACTACAAAATTCAAATTACACTAACTAATATAACAACTATAATAATTAAATTTAAATCCTGCAGTGACAACCCACACACACCTTTTGAAGTGGATCCTACTTCTTGCTGAGACTATCTGGGTTGCATTAGGTTGCAGCCACCACTGCACCATCAGGTCTTACCTATGTACAAATGCACAACCACTAACAATTAGATTGCATTTAAGCAATTTTTACTATGAAAATTACCTGGCGTGCACTACAAAATTCAAATTACACTAACTAATATAACAACTATAATAATTAAATTTAAATCCTGCAGTGACAACCCACACACACCTTTTGAAGTGGATCCTACTTCTTGCTGAGACTATCTGGGTTGCATTAGGTTGCAGCCACCACTGCACCATCAGGTCTTACCTATGTACAAATGCACAACCACTAACAATTAGATTGCATTTAAGCAATTTTTACTATGAAAATTACCTGGCGTGCACTACAAAATTCAAATTACACTAACTAATATAACAACTATAATAATTAAATTTAAATCCTGCAGTGACAACCCACACACACCTTTTGAAGTGGATCCTACTTCTTGCTGAGACTATCTGGGTTGCATTAGGTTGCAGCCACCACTGCACCATCAGGTCTTACCTATGTACAAATGCACAACCACTAACAATTAGATTGCATTTAAGCAATTTTTACTATGAAAATTACCTGGCGTGCACTACAAAATTCAAATTACACTAACTAATATAACAACTATAATAATTAAATTTAAATCCTGCAGTGACAACCCACACACACCTTTTGAAGTGGATCCTACTTCTTGCTGAGACTATCTGGGTTGCATTAGGTTGCAGCCACCACTGCACCATCAGGTCTTACCTATGTACAAATGCACAACCACTAACAATTAGATTGCATTTAAGCAATTTTTACTATGAAAATTACCTGGCGTGCACTACAAAATTCAAATTACACTAACTAATATAACAAATAATAATTAAATTTAAATCCTGCAGTGACAACCCACACACACCTTTTGAAGTGGATCCTACTTCTTGCTGAGACTATCTGGGTTGCATTAGGTTGCAGCCACCACTGCACCATCAGGTCTTACCTATGTACAAATGCACAACCACTAACAATTAGATTGCATTTAAGCAATTTTTACTATGAAAATTACCTGGCGTGCACTACAAAATTCAAATTACACTAACTAATATAACAACTATAATAATTAAATTTAAATCCTGCAGTGACAACCCACACACACCTTTTGAAGTGGATCCTACTTCTTGCTGAGACTATCTGGGTTGCATTAGGTTGCAGCCACCACTGCACCATCAGGTCTTACCTATGTACAAATGCACAACCACTAACAATTAGATTGCATTTAAGCAATTTTTACTATGAAAATTACCTGGCGTGCACTACAAAATTCAAATTACACTAACTAATATAACAACTATAATAATTAAATTTAAATCCTGCAGTGACAACCCACACACACCTTTTGAAGTGGATCCTACTTCTTGCTGAGACTATCTGGGTTGCATTAGGTTGCAGCCACCACTGCACCATCAGGTCTTACCTATGTACAAATGCACAACCACTAACAATTAGATTGCATTTAAGCAATTTTTACTATGGAAATTACCTGGCGTGCACTACAAAATTCAAATTACACTAACTAATATAACAACTATAATAATTAAATTTAAATCCTGCAGTGACAACCCACACACACCTTTTGAAGTGGATCCTACTTCTTGCTGAGACTATCTGGGTTGCATTAGGTTGCAGCCACCACTGCACCATCAGGTCTTACCTATGTACAAATGCACAACCACTAACAATTAGATTGCATTTAAGCAATTTTTACTATGAAAATTACCTGGCGTGCACTACAAAATTCAAATTACACTAACTAATATAACAACTATAATAATTAAATTTAAATCCTGCAGTGACAACCCACACACACCTTTTGAAGTGGATCCTACTTCTTGCTGAGACTATCTGGGTTGCATTAGGTTGCAGCCACCACTGCACCATCAGGTCTTACCTATGTACAAATGCACAACCACTAACAATTAGATTGCATTTAAGCAATTTTTACTATGAAAATTACCTGGCGTGCACTACAAAATTCAAATTACACTAACTAATATAACAACTATAATAATTAAATTTAAATCCTGCAGTGACAACCCACACACACCTTTTGAAGTGGATCCTACTTCTTGCTGAGACTATCTGGGTTGCATTAGGCTGCAGCCACCACTGCACCATCAGGTCTTACCTATGTACAAATGCACAACCACTAACAATTAGATTGCATTTAAGCAATTTTTACTATGAAAATTACCTGGCGTGCACTACAAAATTCAAATTACACTAACTAATATAACAACTATAATAATTAAATTTAAATCCTGCAGTGACAACCCACACACACCTTTTGAAGTGGATCCTACTTCTTGCTGAGACTATCTGGGTTGCATTAGGTTGCAGCCACCACTGCACCATCAGGTCTTACCTATGTACAAATGCACAACCACTAACAATTAGATTGCATTTAAGCAATTTTTACTATGAAAATTACCTGGCGTGCACTACAAAATTCAAATTACACTAACTAATATAACAACTATAATAATTAAATTTAAATCCTGCAGTGACAACCCACACACACCTTTTGAAGTGGATCCTACTTCTTGCTGAGACTATCTGGGTTGCATTAGGTTGCAGCCACCACTGCACCATCAGGTCTTACCTATGTACAAATGCACAACCACTAACAATTAGATTGCATTTAAGCAATTTTTACTATGAAAATTACCTGGCGTGCACTACAAAATTCAAATTACACTAACTAATATAACAACTATAATAATTAAATTTAAATCCTGCAGTGACAACCCACACACACCTTTTGAAGTGGATCCTACTTCTTGCTGAGACTATCTGGGTTGCATTAGGTTGCAGCCACCACTGCACCATCAGGTCTTACCTATGTACAAATGCACAACCACTAACAATTAGATTGCATTTAAGCAATTTTTACTATGAAAATTACCTGGCGTGCACTACAAAATTCAAATTACACTAACTAATATAACAACTATAATAATTAAATTTAAATCCTGCAGTGACAACCCACACACACCTTTTGAAGTGGATCCTACTTCTTGCTGAGACTATCTGGGTTGCATTAGGTTGCAGCCACCACTGCACCATCAGGTCTTACCTATGTACAAATGCACAACCACTAACAATTAGATTGCATTTAAGCAATTTTTACTATGAAAATTACCTGGCGTGCACTACAAAATTCAAATTACACTAACTAATATAACAACTATAATAATTAAATTTAAATCCTGCAGTGACAACCCACACACACCTTTTGAAGTGGATCCTACTTCTTGCTGAGACTATCTGGGTTGCATTAGGTTGCAGCCACCACTGCACCATCAGGTCTTACCTATGTACAAATGCACAACCACTAACAATTAGATTGCATTTAAGCAATTTTTACTATGAAAATTACCTGGCGTGCACTACAAAATTCAAATTACACTAACTAATATAACAACTATAATAATTAAATTTAAATCCTGCAGTGACAACCCACACACACCTTTTGAAGTGGATCCTACTTCTTGCTGAGACTATCTGGGTTGCATTAGGTTGCAGCCACCACTGCACCATCAGGTCTTACCTATGTACAAATGCACAACCACTAACAATTAGATTGCATTTAAGCAATTTTTACTATGAAAATTACCTGGCGTGCACTACAAAATTCAAATTACACTAACTAATATAACAACTATAATAATTAAATTTAAATCCTGCAGTGACAACCCACACACACCTTTTGAAGTGGATCCTACTTCTTGCTGAGACTATCTGGGTTGCATTAGGTTGCAGCCACCACTGCACCATCAGGTCTTACCTATGTACAAATGCACAACCACTAACAATTAGATTGCATTTAAGCAATTTTTACTGTGAAAATTACCTGGCGTGCACTACAAAATTCAAATTACACTAACTAATATAACAACTATAATAATTAAATTTAAATCCTGCAGTGACAACCCACACACACCTTTTGAAGTGGATCCTACTTCTTGCTGAGACTATCTGGGTTGCATTAGGTTGCAGCCACCACTGCACCATCAGGTCTTACCTATGTACAAATGCACAACCACTAACAATTAGATTGCATTTAAGCAATTTTTACTATGAAAATTACCTGGCGTGCACTACAAAATTCAAATTACACTAACTAATATAACAACTATAATAATTAAATTTAAATCCTGCAGTGACAACCCACACACACCTTTTGAAGTGGATCCTACTTCTTGCTGAGACTATCTGGGTTGCATTAGGTTGCAGCCACCACTGCACCATCAGGTCTTACCTATGTACAAATGCACAACCACTAACAATTAGATTGCATTTAAGCAATTTTTACTATGAAAATTACCTGGCGTGCACTACAAAATTCAAATTACACTAACTAATATAACAACTATAATAATTAAATTTAAATCCTGCAGTGACAACCCACACACACCTTTTGAAGTGGATCCTACTTCTTGCTGAGACTATCTGGGTTGCATTAGGTTGCAGCCACCACTGCACCATCAGGTCTTACCTATGTACAAATGCACAACCACTAACAATTAGATTGCATTTAAGCAATTTTTACTATGAAAATTACCTGGCGTGCACTACAAAATTCAAATTACACTAACTAATATAACAACTATAATAATTAAATTTAAATCCTGCAGTGACAACCCACACACACCTTTTGAAGTGGATCCTACTTCTTGCTGAGACTATCTGGGTTGCATTAGGTTGCAGCCACCACTGCACCATCAGGTCTTACCTATGTACAAATGCACAACCACTAACAATTAGATTGCATTTAAGCAATTTTTACTATGAAAATTACCTGGCGTGCACTACAAAATTCAAATTACACTAACTAATATAACAACTATAATAATTAAATTTAAATCCTGCAGTGACAACCCACACACACCTTTTGAAGTGGATCCTACTTCTTGCTGAGACTATCTGGGTTGCATTAGGTTGCAGCCACCACTGCACCATCAGGTCTTACCTATGTACAAATGCACAACCACTAACAATTAGATTGCATTTAAGCAATTTTTACTATGAAAATTACCTGGCGTGCACTACAAAATTCAAATTACACTAACTAATATAACAACTATAATAATTAAATTTAAATCCTGCAGTGACAACCCACACACACCTTTTGAAGTGGATCCTACTTCTTGCTGAGACTATCTGGGTTGCATTAGGTTGCAGCCACCACTGCACCATCAGGTCTTACCTATGTACAAATGCACAACCACTAACAATTAGATTGCATTTAAGCAATTTTTACTATGAAAATTACCTGGCGTGCACTACAAAATTCAAATTACACTAACTAATATAACAACTATAATAATTAAATTTAAATCCTGCAGTGACAACCCACACACACCTTTTGAAGTGGATCCTACTTCTTGCTGAGACTATCTGGGTTGCATTAGGTTGCAGCCACCACTGCACCATCAGGTCTTACCTATGTACAAATGCACAACCACTAACAATTAGATTGCATTTAAGCAATTTTTACTATGAAAATTACCTGGCGTGCACTACAAAATTCAAATTACACTAACTAATATAACAACTATAATAATTAAATTTAAATCCTGCAGTGACAACCCACACACACCTTTTGAAGTGGATCCTACTTCTTGCTGAGACTATCTGGGTTGCATTAGGTTGCAGCCACCACTGCACCATCAGGTCTTACCTATGTACAAATGCACAACCACTAACAATTAGATTGCATTTAAGCAATTTTTACTATGAAAATTACCTGGCGTGCACTACAAAATTCAAATTACACTAACTAATATAACAACTATAATAATTAAATTTAAATCCTGCAGTGACAACCCACACACACCTTTTGAAGTGGATCCTACTTCTTGCTGAGACTATCTGGGTTGCATTAGGTTGCAGCCACCACTGCACCATCAGGTCTTACCTATGTACAAATGCACAACCACTAACAATTAGATTGCATTTAAGCAATTTTTACTATGAAAATTACCTGGCGTGCACTACAAAATTCAAATTACACTAACTAATATAACAACTATAATAATTAAATTTAAATCCTGCAGTGACAACCCACACACACCTTTTGAAGTGGATCCTACTTCTTGCTGAGACTATCTGGGTTGCATTAGGTTGCAGCCACCACTGCACCATCAGGTCTTACCTATGTACAAATGCACAACCACTAACAATTAGATTGCATTTAAGCAATTTTTACTATGAAAATTACCTGGCGTGCACTACAAAATTCAAATTACACTAACTAATATAACAACTATAATAATTAAATTTAAATCCTGCAGTGACAACCCACACACACCTTTTGAAGTGGATCCTACTTCTTGCTGAGACTATCTGGGTTGCATTAGGTTGCAGCCACCACTGCACCATCAGGTCTTACCTATGTACAAATGCACAACCACTAACAATTAGATTGCATTTAAGCAATTTTTACTATGAAAATTACCTGGCGTGCACTACAAAATTCAAATTACACTAACTAATATAACAACTATAATAATTAAATTTAAATCCTGCAGTGACAACCCACACACACCTTTTGAAGTGGATCCTACTTCTTGCTGAGACTATCTGGGTTGCATTAGGTTGCAGCCACCACTGCACCATCAGGTCTTACCTATGTACAAATGCACAACCACTAACAATTAGATTGCATTTAAGCAATTTTTACTATGAAAATTACCTGGCGTGCACTACAAAATTCAAATTACACTAACTAATATAACAACTATAATAATTAAATTTAAATCCTGCAGTGACAACCCACACACACCTTTTGAAGTGGATCCTACTTCTTGCTGAGACTATCTGGGTTGCATTAGGTTGCAGCCACCACTGCACCATCAGGTCTTACCTATGTACAAATGCACAACCACTAACAATTAGATTGCATTTAAGCAATTTTTACTATGAAAATTACCTGGCGTGCACTACAAAATTCAAATTACACTAACTAATATAACAACTATAATAATTAAATTTAAATCCTGCAGTGACAACCCACACACACCTTTTGAAGTGGATCCTACTTCTTGCTGAGACTATCTGGGTTGCATTAGGTTGCAGCCACCACTGCACCATCAGGTCTTACCTATGTACAAATGCACAACCACTAACAATTAGATTGCATTTAAGCAATTTTTACTATGGAAATTACCTGGCGTGCACTACAAAATTCAAATTACACTAACTAATATAACAACTATAATAATTAAATTTAAATCCTGCAGTGACAACCCACACACACCTTTTGAAGTGGATCCTACTTCTTGCTGAGACTATCTGGGTTGCATTAGGTTGCAGCCACCACTGCACCATCAGGTCTTACCTATGTACAAATGCACAACCACTAACAATTAGATTGCATTTAAGCAATTTTTACTATGAAAATTACCTGGCGTGCACTACAAAATTCAAATTACACTAACTAATATAACAACTATAATAATTAAATTTAAATCCTGCAGTGACAACCCACACACACCTTTTGAAGTGGATCCTACTTCTTGCTGAGACTATCTGGGTTGCATTAGGTTGCAGCCACCACTGCACCATCAGGTCTTACCTATGTACAAATGCACAACCACTAACAATTAGATTGCATTTAAGCAATTTTTACTATGAAAATTACCTGGCGTGCACTACAAAATTCAAATTACACTAACTAATATAACAACTATAATAATTAAATTTAAATCCTGCAGTGACAACCCACACACACCTTTTGAAGTGGATCCTACTTCTTGCTGAGACTATCTGGGTTGCATTAGGCTGCAGCCACCACTGCACCATCAGGTCTTACCTATGTACAAATGCACAACCACTAACAATTAGATTGCATTTAAGCAATTTTTACTATGAAAATTACCTGGCGTGCACTACAAAATTCAAATTACACTAACTAATATAACAACTATAATAATTAAATTTAAATCCTGCAGTGACAACCCACACACACCTTTTGAAGTGGATCCTACTTCTTGCTGAGACTATCTGGGTTGCATTAGGTTGCAGCCACCACTGCACCATCAGGTCTTACCTATGTACAAATGCACAACCACTAACAATTAGATTGCATTTAAGCAATTTTTACTATGAAAATTACCTGGCGTGCACTACAAAATTCAAATTACACTAACTAATATAACAACTATAATAATTAAATTTAAATCCTGCAGTGACAACCCACACACACCTTTTGAAGTGGATCCTACTTCTTGCTGAGACTATCTGGGTTGCATTAGGTTGCAGCCACCACTGCACCATCAGGTCTTACCTATGTACAAATGCACAACCACTAACAATTAGATTGCATTTAAGCAATTTTTACTATGAAAATTACCTGGCGTGCACTACAAAATTCAAATTACACTAACTAATATAACAACTATAATAATTAAATTTAAATCCTGCAGTGACAACCCACACACACCTTTTGAAGTGGATCCTACTTCTTGCTGAGACTATCTGGGTTGCATTAGGTTGCAGCCACCACTGCACCATCAGGTCTTACCTATGTACAAATGCACAACCACTAACAATTAGATTGCATTTAAGCAATTTTTACTATGAAAATTACCTGGCGTGCACTACAAAATTCAAATTACACTAACTAATATAACAACTATAATAATTAAATTTAAATCCTGCAGTGACAACCCACACACACCTTTTGAAGTGGATCCTACTTCTTGCTGAGACTATCTGGGTTGCATTAGGTTGCAGCCACCACTGCACCATCAGGTCTTACCTATGTACAAATGCACAACCACTAACAATTAGATTGCATTTAAGCAATTTTTACTATGAAAATTACCTGGCGTGCACTACAAAATTCAAATTACACTAACTAATATAACAACTATAATAATTAAATTTAAATCCTGCAGTGACAACCCACACACACCTTTTGAAGTGGATCCTACTTCTTGCTGAGACTATCTGGGTTGCATTAGGTTGCAGCCACCACTGCACCATCAGGTCTTACCTATGTACAAATGCACAACCACTAACAATTAGATTGCATTTAAGCAATTTTTACTATGAAAATTACCTGGCGTGCACTACAAAATTCAAATTACACTAACTAATATAACAACTATAATAATTAAATTTAAATCCTGCAGTGACAACCCACACACACCTTTTGAAGTGGATCCTACTTCTTGCTGAGACTATCTGGGTTGCATTAGGTTGCAGCCACCACTGCACCATCAGGTCTTACCTATGTACAAATGCACAACCACTAACAATTAGATTGCATTTAAGCAATTTTTACTATGAAAATTACCTGGCGTGCACTACAAAATTCAAATTACACTAACTAATATAACAACTATAATAATTAAATTTAAATCCTGCAGTGACAACCCACACACACCTTTTGAAGTGGATCCTACTTCTTGCTGAGACTATCTGGGTTGCATTAGGTTGCAGCCACCACTGCACCATCAGGTCTTACCTATGTACAAATGCACAACCACTAACAATTAGATTGCATTTAAGCAATTTTTACTGTGAAAATTACCTGGCGTGCACTACAAAATTCAAATTACACTAACTAATATAACAACTATAATAATTAAATTTAAATCCTGCAGTGACAACCCACACACACCTTTTGAAGTGGATCCTACTTCTTGCTGAGACTATCTGGGTTGCATTAGGTTGCAGCCACCACTGCACCATCAGGTCTTACCTATGTACAAATGCACAACCACTAACAATTAGATTGCATTTAAGCAATTTTTACTATGAAAATTACCTGGCGTGCACTACAAAATTCAAATTACACTAACTAATATAACAACTATAATAATTAAATTTAAATCCTGCAGTGACAACCCACACACACCTTTTGAAGTGGATCCTACTTCTTGCTGAGACTATCTGGGTTGCATTAGGTTGCAGCCACCACTGCACCATCAGGTCTTACCTATGTACAAATGCACAACCACTAACAATTAGATTGCATTTAAGCAATTTTTACTATGAAAATTACCTGGCGTGCACTACAAAATTCAAATTACACTAACTAATATAACAACTATAATAATTAAATTTAAATCCTGCAGTGACAACCCACACACACCTTTTGAAGTGGATCCTACTTCTTGCTGAGACTATCTGGGTTGCATTAGGTTGCAGCCACCACTGCACCATCAGGTCTTACCTATGTACAAATGCACAACCACTAACAATTAGATTGCATTTAAGCAATTTTTACTATGAAAATTACCTGGCGTGCACTACAAAATTCAAATTACACTAACTAATATAACAACTATAATAATTAAATTTAAATCCTGCAGTGACAACCCACACACACCTTTTGAAGTGGATCCTACTTCTTGCTGAGACTATCTGGGTTGCATTAGGTTGCAGCCACCACTGCACCATCAGGTCTTACCTATGTACAAATGCACAACCACTAACAATTAGATTGCATTTAAGCAATTTTTACTATGAAAATTACCTGGCGTGCACTACAAAATTCAAATTACACTAACTAATATAACAACTATAATAATTAAATTTAAATCCTGCAGTGACAACCCACACACACCTTTTGAAGTGGATCCTACTTCTTGCTGAGACTATCTGGGTTGCATTAGGTTGCAGCCACCACTGCACCGCCATCACGTTTATTCAGAATATTTATCCTCGTTGGACGTATGTACGAGGAGCGCCCAGAAAGTAAGTTCCGTTTCAATTTATTTCCGCTGCAGCGCTGCGATTGTAGTTCCGCACATGCGCTGTAGACGATTTGTATCAAGGAGAAGAACGTGCGCCATTTGGAGATCGCAGTCAGTTACGTACGTTTTGTTGTGCTTGTTTGAAATGTCGGCGTCGATTGAAAATCCCACCGCCTGTGAAATCAGGTCGGTGATTCGGTTTCTGAATGCGAGGAAAATGAAACCAAACGAAATTTGTCAGCAAATTTACGATGTTTACGGACCATATGCGATGAGTGATTCGATGGTGAGAAGATGGGTCCGACAGTTCAATGGCAGGCGTAGTGGTGTGCACGATGAATAACGAAGTGGGCATCCACCTTTGGTTACAGAAGAACTGGTTCACGCGATCGATGACAAGATCCAGGAAAACCGTAGGTTAACAATTAGTGCTCTCTCTATGGACTTCCCCCAAATTTCACTTTACCAATGACTGGCTGAAGACACAGGCGGCAGATTTCTATAAAGAGGGTATACAAAACCTGGTGCCACGCTATGACAAATGCCAGCAAAATTTCGGCAGTTGTGTGGAAAAGTAGTTTAAGAGTTGTGGAATTTTGTGCAATAAAAATTTCTTCTGTATCTGTGTACAATATCATTTTATTACCAAACGGAACTTACTTTCTGGACGCGCCTCGTATACAAATGTTAAGCACACTCGTCTTTGGGACCCTTAAGCCAATTTGAGATAAACAATTAATCTAAGCACCCACTGTCAAGAGGGGAGGAGAGATGGCGTCAACTGAAGTACAGGGTACCATTAATTTCTGATTGACCGCTGACGTCTATGTGTTGTGTAACTCGAAACATTGATAATTTTCCTTTTCTTAGAAATGTGTCATTACTCTAGCATCATGATTAAACAAAAGAAAAAGAAATTAAAAATAAGGAAAAAATATCACCAATCACTTTGGACATTCGTAGTTTGTAATTGGAACTCTAGCACCATGATTAAACAAAAGAAAAAGAAATTAAAAATAAGGAAAAAATATCACCAATCACTTTGGACTTTCGTAGTTTGTAATTAGAACTGTTTGGCAGAGCACCGTTTCTAAGGAAAGTTTCTTGTTGCGTAATGTAAAGTTTTACTCTACAAGTTGTGTGTTTCTGAATGTTTTCTGGTTTTTATGTATTTGGTTTAATAAGTCACTGTCCGAAAGTCTAGGTCCAAAGCAGACGTGTGGTATCAGGTCCTTTCGTATTGCCAGAAAATGCAGTGTGCGTCGTACCTTTGATGTTATAAGCCATTAAATGTGCTTGATGTTGAGCACGACATTCCGACTGTTTCTTATCACTGGTGTTAAACGGGCCAAGCTTCGGTGCAGCAACCATCTGTTGTTCGTTGCTTCTCTGCTGTCAATGTATATTGTACACAGTCCAACGTCCAACGAATCCAATGCACGACAGGAAAAACTATTGTTCCATTTAAAAAATTATATCTTTATGCTGTAACTCTGTGGAAAATGATACAATAAACTATGTTCATAGCTCCGCAGAAAGTGTAACATATCTTGTGTTGACCTACCGCATTAAAATTTCCCGTCATCTATTATTTTATAAGTTACAGAGGCAAACACACTTAGTGAAACACCCTGTATACACAGGTCCCCGGTAGATCACCGAGGTTAAGTACTGCCGCGCGGCGCTCTCGTGTGACGTCACACAGCATAGGTCGCGTTCGCATAGCTGATTGGGTGGTCACTACAGCAGAGTGAGCAGTGAGTCGTACCTACACTGAGTGACGTCACACGAGAGCGCCGCGGCCTTCTCTCTAACAAGGGGAACACCAAGTATGGTACCAACGAATTTTCATGAGTCGCAGGTATAGTGTGCGGGAACTCGTCCAGACCAATAAGCTAAAAGGATTTGTTCCAATGCGCCTTGGTTTCCACGAAAATCGCGATTGAAGTCCAGCGGGTAACAGCACATGAGGCAGCGTGGTGTAATTAGCAACGCACTAGCCTGTCCCACATAAGACCCGAGTTCAAATCCTGCTTGGAACTAGAGTTTTTTTCACTTATCCGACGATTGATTGTGCATAATTATAAGCGTTAATAGCACCTCTTATGTTAATGCTTGAGTAATTTGTCGTGATAATAACTTATGTTAATTGCTCAATATGTTACGTACTGCGCACGGTTATTTTATTCGTTATTTCGAAGCATACTTTTACGGCGACTGAAAGATCAGTAAACCGTCTGTAGTTATCAGCTGTGACATTTGTGTAGCATTTGCTAGCTGCGTTTACAGTTCCCGGCCCCAGTGTTGTTACACCGTGGAATGCAGTGTGCGCCCACTTGACGCGTCCCAGCGGCTTATTATGCTGCGGCCAGGCAGGTAGTCATTCGTAGCGTATCGTTCACATGTAACTGTAATTACCTGATATAACTTTATCTTTGCAATAAGAAAAAATGAATATAATTACACAGTCAATCGCCGGACAAGTGTACAATAAATAAATAAATATTTCGAGCAGGATGGGAACTCGGATCGAATGAGTGACAGTCGAACACCTTGCTAATTACACCACACCGGCTCACGTGTTCGGGGTGACTCAGTACAGGAATAGCTGTTAAGTAGTGATGGGACAACCGACTGTTTTTAACAACCGATTAGTCAATGGGTTGTTTTTTCGTTCAGTCGGTTTTTTCAGTCGAATGAAACAACCGAATGAAAATAGTCTCTGTGGCTGTATGAATGTTTTCACTCACTGGTGGGGTTTGAGTGGTTTCAGTCGATGCGAAACAATCGAATGAAACCAGTAGCTATCGGATGCAGCCGCTATATGAATGTTTTCACTCATTCAGTGGGTTTGAGTGGTTTCAGTCGATGCGGGAGCACCGAATGAAACAAGTCTCTGTCATTTATATGAATGTTCTCGGCATTGAGTGGTTTCACTTGATGCGATACAACCGACTGGAAAAAGTCTTTGTCGGTTTCTGCAGTTATATGGATGTTTTTATTAATTCATCGACTTTGTGTGACTTTATTTGCATACTCCTTCAGGCTTTTCGGGTATAAAATGAACCGTGATTCAGCATGAAACATTCTTAAAGAATTTTAATAATATAGCAGTGTGTCCGTGTGTCTGTTTCTATTGCATGCAAATCTGCAGTTTTGTTCCAATCTTGATGAAATTTTGCATACTTGACCTTCAAAGCAAGAGAAACGTCACTCCCTGCATCAAATTTATTTCGGTGCATGGCGGAGGGTACTTTACCTACTAACTTCAACAAATTCCGTTTGTATTCGAATTTTAATGATATATTTCACTTTTCACCTTCAAAGAAAGAGAATGGTCACCGTCTACATCTACTTTAGTTCGATGCATGAGAGAAGGTATTCCAGAATTCGACGCTAATACAGAGTTTATTCCGATCCTGATGAAATTTAGCACACTTGACTTTCAAAACAAGTGGCATCTAAGATTTTGTATGGTACATGGCGCAGGGATGGAATAAACCTCCACACCGTTTCACCGATAACCACAGAAATATCTGTGAATAATTATGAAACTTGAGATGAATGTTTTCATACATGGTACATGGTACATGGCGCAGGGATGGAATAAACCTCCACACCGTTTCACCGATAACCACAGAAATATCTGTGAATAATTATGAAACTTGAGATGAATGTTTTCATACACCGTTGACGAATACAGACGCGCTGAAGGAAATTTACAGCACTGATAAATGTTGTATGTCTTCTCGTACTCCTTCAAATTAGATGGAATTAACAAAAATATTTTTATAAGAAACATTTTTATACCAAATACTTTAATAAACTTTTTTTTTTTTTTTTACAATATCTAATGTTTTAGTGATCTTCGAATTTGGATCTAGCAAATATGCTCAAAGTTAAAATACATAACTCTGTCCTACTAGTACCTTAGATATGTATGAACAATAAGCCGCAAACCGCACGTTTCTACCTGTTCCCACTTCAGAGATACAGTATGCGAGATTAAACTTGTAGCGATCATTTTGGAACACCCTGTAGTTTCGACGCTTCTTTATTGAGACAGTAAGTAACCGACAACAATCGGCGATGGCACGCCCTGCGACGCCGCCAGACACTGTTGTGTGGAGTTTGGCGCGCGCCTGCTGGCGCTGTCGGCAGTGAAAACGCCAGCGAGGCACCACCCCCTTTCGAGTCCTCGCTCCCCGCGAAAAACGTACTGCCTCTTTCCACTTTAAAAGAAAGAATGATAATTTAGTCAATGTACAAAACTGCAAAAGTGTCGCATGTTTTCATTCGGTTGTTCCCACAGACTTTCATTCGAAAAAAAAAAAAAATAAAGTAAAACTACGACCGACTAACTCTTTCGTTCGGTTGGCCCCATCGACTGATTTAACTCAAAAGAAAAGGAATGAGTGGTCCAACCGACTGCGTCGATTTTTTCATTCGGTTGATACCACCGACTGGTTTAACTCAAAAGAACGAATGAATAGTCCAACCGACTGAATCGGTTGTTTCATTCGGTTGGTCCCACCGACTGGTTTCACTAAGAAGAACGAACGAATAGTCCAACCGACTGAATCGGTTGTTTCATTCGGTTGGTCCCACCGACTGGTTTCACTCAGAAGAACGAATGAATAATTCAACCGATACGAGAAACTACAACCGAATGATCGATTTTTTTCCAACAACCGAATGAATCGATTGTTTTCATTCGATTGTTCCCATCACTACTGTTAAGCGCTGGAGTTTGATTGCAATTTTCGTGGAGACCAACGCTCATTGGAAGACACCCTTTTAGCTTGGTGGTCTGGAGCAGTTCCTGCACAATATACCTTAAAAGCTGTGTGTGTGTTGTGGATGTTGAACCTATCGTTAAATCAGACAACAAATTGTTCATTAACACAGCAATTTGGTTTAATTATGGCCCTGATATTGATGTATATATTATTAAACAAGAAACAGTGCATTAAACTGATTATGTGCGCAACGGATATTTTAAACAAAGCAACTGTGACAAGTCACCATTTGAAACAGACACTGACTATACTCAAAATTTTGACTGCGAGAAAGATATTAAAAAACCACAAACCACTTTCTTAATGCTTGACTGTGAGAATTTTTATGCAGATCAGCTTCTGATTATTGAAATTTAGGATCATAGTCAATTAACTGTCATTTACTGTGGCACCAATAACGAAATCACAATATTGTTCAAATCAATACTGCACTTTAAATCCACTAATAACTAATTATCAAATGAAGGAAGTAGGTTAATTTTCTAACTACGTAAATGAAACAGGAAAGAAAGGTCAACTTGTTACTTATTATTAATAATCAGCATTACATAATACAACTTCTGACTTGCTGGCAAAGCAGCCTCTGCTCTACATCGGAGCTGAACCACAAGTGCTACTCTCTCTCAGTGCGAGCTACAATGCTATGAAATACATAATCTTTGCCAAAGATGAAACTTCGCAAAGTACACATATCGATACATAGAGTAGAAGCGATATTATACATTTTCTTGCAAGCAAGTTATTCGATACAAAACAGGAGGCACAATATTAGACATTTTCTTACAAAAATAATTTTTTATGGACACGTTACAACCTGCGACTCATCAAAATTCGTTGGTACCATACTTGGTGTTCCCCTTGTAAGTCGTGTTGGCTTGGCTCGTCCGAGCGCTGTTGGCAGGCAGGGTGCACTCAGCCCTTGTGAGGCCAACTGAGGAGCTGCTTGATGGAGAAGCAGCGGCTCCGGGCGCGAGAAACGACACAGTGGCCGGGAGTGAGGGGCGCTGACCACGCCCAACGCCTCCATACCACATCCCAGTGGCGTAACCGAAAAAAAGAAAAAAAAGAAAGAAAGAAAGAAATAAGAAATCGTATAACAGCAATCTGGTAAAGGTAAAGATTGGAAACTTGGGGTGTTTTTCCATAGGGGAGACCGGGGCACGTTTTCCACCATTTTACATTTTTATTTTTGTACTTCTTATTTTTATCGATTTTGCGGTAAACAGCGGATCATTATATTTCCTACACCTTTATTTACAGTCTTGTACAGATATTTTTGTAAATAGTAAATATCATTTTTGGCAGCAAATGTTTTTGTCTGACCATGTTGCGTTGGAAAATTTGCCCCGTATGCGGGGCCAAGTTTTCCAGCTTACTTAAAATGTAAAGGGGCAAATATTCCAATTATACCTTCAATGTTAAAACAGGTATAATTATCTTTATTTCACTGAATACGTATTTTTATCATGAATTTACAATACATTACAAAAGAGTACAGTAAAAATAGCCACATTAAATAAAAACAAATGCTATTTAATGGTTTTACAAAATATGTGACTTAAATATTTTACAAATACAGACATTTTTAACAATACTTATACTGATTGATTGAATAACAATGTAATCAAACAAAAAATGGAACATTCCCTTTCGTACAGTCTCCATGCGCTCATTTCGTGCACTGTACACACTTTTCATTTGCTTTAGACTTGGCGTAAGACTCAAAACAATAAAGAATATGTGCCCCATATGCACTCGGAAAACGTGCCCCGTAGCCGTATTCGGAACTATAACACTACGTCTATGAGTAACAGTGTAAGCTATTTACAAAACAAATGCACAGTTACGTGAAGAAAGAAACCCACTTTTAGTGTGTGCAATGTCAAAATAATAAGTTTAAAAAATGAAGAAAACAGCCCTGCCGACGTTGTGACTGCTGGCACAACACTGAAACTTTCGTAAATGAAGAGTGCTTTCTTGCTACTTCTTACAGTATCGCCAGTGGTAACATCTAGCGGTTTGTTTCGAAAATAAACGGATTTGGAAAACTTGCCCCTATGGAAAATGTGCCCAGGTCTCCCCTAAGCTTTCATTGGATGGGAGTTTCTTCGACGGGAGTGCTAGATGGTAGTCTGTCTGGAAACGGACTAAAATTTTGCTCGTCAAGCAGATCTATCCCCCGCCCCCCAAAGCCAAGTCCTAGTTACGACACTGCCACATCCGTTGACGCCTCCCGGCGGAAATTGACGTGGCGGTCGTCGGTACCTGCTGCACCTCTACGCGCGCAGGACGGAGTTTACGCTTTACAGTTCTGTATGTATGCAGATGTTGAATGACTGCTTTAATTAATTGAATCCAGCTCATTTTGCCGCATCCGGTTGTCCAAATGCCGGTGAATCTGAACGGCTACAACAAGTTCATGTTAGACCATTGTATGAGTTCAAATTTATCCCTACTATCAAATGTATGACGTTTGACAGCGTGTTCTTATATTGAGAGACTCAAACTGAAGAAATAAATAATGTATATTAGTCGAAAAAAATCAAATGTTTGTTAAGCTTATGGGACTTAACTACAGGGTCATCAGTCCCTAAACTTACAAACTACTTATGAACTACTTACGAACTAGGACGGCACAAATATCCATGCCCGAGGGGGGATTCGAACCCCGGACCGTAGTGGCCGTGCTGACCGTGACTGGAGCGCCTCAGTCATCTCGGCCACCGCGGCCGGCCATATTAGTCGATCCGGCAATGCTTCGCAGTTGCTAATATTTATGTACTCTTGCTTTGAACGTCACATGTGCAAAATTTTGCCGGCCGCGGTGGCCGAGAAGACTGAGGCGCGTTAGTCCGGTCTGCACGGCCACTACGGTCGGGGGTTCGAATCCCCCCTCGGGCATGGATATTTGTGCCGTCCTTAGTGTTAGCCAGTTCATAAGTAGTTTGTAAGTTTAGGGACTGATGATCCCGCATTTAAGTCCCTTAAGCTCTACAAACATTTGAACATTTTTTTTTTTTTTTTTTTTTTTTTTTTTTTTTTTTTTTGCTAAATTTTATCGCAATCGTACGAATGATATTGTTATCCCAAAGATAAGAGCTCTTTCAGTTTTCCACAAATTTTCTTATTTTCTGGCCAACTTTTACTTCACTCAAACGTCGAATGTGCAACATTTTATCGCTAACAGATGAATGGTATTGATATTCAATAGAAAAATCTGTATTTCTTCTGGATTTTCCAATTTTCCGGGAAACGTTTCCAGATTTTTATTTCATAAGAACGTTACTCTTGGTGTGAAGGTCAAATATGGAAAAATTTATCGCAATCAGACGAATGATATTGATATACCATTGAAAAAGGCTTGTTCAATTTCTCGCGAATTTTCAAATTTTCCGGGTAACTTCCCCAAATTTTTAGATCGTTCATCGTTCGTAAGAAGGTCAAATAATCAAAATTTTATCTTAATCGGATGAGCGGCTCTCAAACACATTTAGAAACACATTGAAAACGGAACTTGGTTCGAATTTTGCGACTTCCCTTTTTAACTGTCTCTATTTTTTTAACTGAAAACTGTTCCAAGACCATAATGAACAAAACAAAAAAAATGAAGTACCCTTCTAAGCCGTACGAATAGACAGTTATAGTGATGAATTCAATCAAAAACACATTAAAAAATGCACCTTCAGTTTTTCTCAAAATTTCCAATTTTCCGGTAGATTTTCCAAAAAAAAAAAAAAAAAAAAAGAAAAAAAGAAAAAAGATTACTTCATACAAACCTCGTCCTGTGAAGCCGTACTCAAGTAATGCTCTTACACCATGCGGCAATTGATTTCTATTCATAGATAAAAATAGCTTTCGGTTTTTCCTGAATTTTCCTACTTTTCGGGTGACTTTTCCAAATTTTTCAAAAAATGTTCAAATGTTTGTAATTCTATCGGACCAAACTGCGTGGTCATCAGTCCGTAGCTTACAAACTACTTAAACCTAGGTAAACTAACCTAAGGACAACACACACACACCCATGCCTCAGGGAGGACTCGAACCTCCACGGCGAGCAACCACGCGCTCCGCAGCGAGACTCTTTAGACCGCTCGGCTACTCCACCGCGGCTCCAAATTTTTATTTGCTGAGAACCTTCCTCTTGCTTTCAAGATGAAATGTACAAAATTTTATCGGAATTGGACCAACGGTATTGATAGCTCATTGGAAAAAACTATTTCAGTTTTTCTCGATTTTCCTCTTTTCCGGACAACTTTTCCATATTTTATCACCGTTTAAACGTTCCCTGGACTTACACGAATGTTTCAAGACTAAAAATCGGTTCAGCCGTTCTCGAGTTTTAGCGAGACTAACGAACAACAATTCATTTATAAATACGTAGAAAATTTGTGGAACTATTTGCATAGAAACAACATCACAACATTATCAAATGTCGATTGTTTCTTCTTACAGCCTGCATACAATAACAATTTCAGTGACATCACAGTACACCAGTGCAGCAGGCCTCTATACCCTTGTTTTCTTTTCAGAATTCCAACGACTCGTTATACCAACGGTTGTGGATAGTGATGAAGCAGGCACGGCCGGACGTATTCACTGACGATAACAATGAGGGGGTGGAACGAGTGAAGAAGGAGAAGGGCAAGTACGCCTTCTTCATGGAGTCCACCAGCATCGAGTACCAGACGGCGCTCAACTGCGACCTGCGCAAAGTGGGCGGACAGCTCGACTCCAAAGGCTACGGCATCGCACTCCCCAGAGGTAAGAACTGGGCATTCGACGCGGTGCCACACTGCAGACTGCTAACGAAGATACGAGCTTATGGAATAGGTTCACAGAATTGTGACTGGCTGGAAGACTTCCTAAGTAATAGAACGCAGTACGTTGTTCTCGACGGTGAGTGTTCATCAGAGACGAGTGTATCTTCAGGTGTGCCCCAGGGGAGTGTGATAGGACCGCTATTATCTTCTATCTACATAAATGATCTGATGGGCAGAGTAAGTTGTAATTTGCGGCTGTTTGCTGATGATGCTGTGGTGTATGGGAGGGTGTCGTCTGAAACTGACTGTAATAGCATACAGAATGACTTAGACAAAATTTCTAGTTGTTGCGAAGAATGACAGCTACCTCTCAATGTAGAAAAATGTAAGGTGATGCGCATGAGTAGAAAAAACAATCCTATAATGTTCGAATATAGCATTAGTAGTGAGCTTATTGACGCTGTCGCGTCGTTCAAATATCTAGGCGTAACATTGCAGAGCGATATGAAATGGAACGAACATGTAAAGACAGTTGTGGGTAAGGCGGACAGCCGACTTCGGTTTATTGGGAGGATTTTGGGAAGATGTACTTCACCTGTAAAGGAGACCGCGTATAAAACGCTTGTACGACCACGTCTTGAGTATTGCTCAAGTGTTTGGGACCCGCAGCAGATCAGTTTAAAGGAAGACATAGAGGCGGTTCAGAGGCGAGCAGCTAGATTTGTTACCGGTAGGTTCGACCAATGCGCGAGTGTCACGGAAATGCTCAGGCAACTCAATTGGGGATCGCTGGAAGAAAGACGACGTTCTTTTCGTGAAATTCTGTTAAGTAAATTTAGAGGGCCAGAATTTGAAGCTGTGTGTAGTACGATCTTGCTGCCGCCTACCTACATTTCTCGTGAAGATCACCAAGACATGATAAGAGAAATTAGGGCTCGTACAGAGCATATAGACATTCTTTTTTTCCTCGTTCCATTTGGGAGTGGAATAGGAAAGGAAATGCCTAGTAGTGGTACAGTGTACCCTCCGCCAGGCACCTTACGGTGAATTGCGGAGTATGTATGTAGATGTAGAGGAACATTAGCATCAGGATTAATTCGTCTACTCGTCTTGGAATTATCGTAGCAATGAGCAGTCGGTAAGTATGTCCCTGTGCATGTTACTTTCGTTTCTTAAGAACGTTTGCCGTGGCCTTCCTCTCCCGAAAGCATTTGAAGTTGACGACACATCATTATACCAACAAGCGAACACGAAAATTAAAGAAGTAATTCTTAATTGTATAAGGCGGCCATAATTCGAAATGCACTTTGTCAAATTTCCTGACGTGGCGAGATCATTGTTTTACAGAACGGCAGTAAACGTTTGGTTATCGGAGCAGGCGGCAAGTTTTTATGAGGAGGGTATTTTAAAATTTGTTGAGAGGTATGATAAGTGTTTGAAGAAACTAAATCGAAAAATAAAGTATTTTTTTAGTTTCTGAAAATAAATTTACTTTTTTGAAATAACGTTTCATTGCATACTTATGTTCAAGCAGATCTTACTTAACAAACACGCCTCGTACGTGAACACTATGACGATCCCTCTTTGAATAGCGTGATCGCCACATTTAATAATTAATAAAATTTGAACTTGATGATAAATATTAATTGTGAAGGAGTGTTTTTCAAAAAGAACACATACGTCCTCGAAATCCACTTCGATTTATTGCTACAGACAAGATACAACTGGCTTGAAATGAACTCTAATTCTGAAGTACAACAACTGACTGACTGATCACCAATTCACGCGCATTAAATGTATTTATTCCATTATTAACAATGTTAAGTGATGCATAATTATCACAATGATAATTTATGAATCGGTTCTTTTATAAACAACACATTCATATAATTTATATTTATTATACAATGTCAATGTATTAGTATAACAAATAACTGATTAAATAGTTTTAATATTTTATAAATGAAGTGAATCCTATTGTTTGGTTGAAGTTAAATAATCTGCTTTACAATGATCTACAATGTCTGACAATTAGCCATAATGACAATTAGATGTAACAACAACTTTAAATTGCAATTTGTACTCGAGTTTGGTCAAGCCAAAAATATTATGAAAATTAATCTAATCTTAATAAAGGAAATGAAAGGAAATAAATGCTGCAAAATAAATACTACGAAATTACTAATTACTGGGGTTTAATAATGGGAACAATGGTAATAGAGCATTACGAAATTAATGAGGTTTGATAATGGGAAAATATGGTAATGGTAATTACGAAGTTATAGAAATTTAGTAATGGGCATAAAAGCTGTAATTACTATGAAATTAATGGATTTTATTAATGGGAATAAAATGAGGTAAATACTTAGTGATATAAACAATGTAGTTGTTATAATGTAGAAATGAATACGGGTGGTATCACAAACTTTACTACAGGATAGAAAGGTTTAAAGGTGGTATAATAAACTTTACTACAGGAAAAAAAGGCATCCGGAGCTTCAGTATATATGGAATGGTATGCTAAACTACACTATAAGGAAAGAAGGGTATCCTGGGTTTCAGTTAAGAGAGGTATCGTATACCACATTAGATGGAGTCTCATGTTGTTACATTACAACACGAAACTTGAAGTACCATTTTTCAATATCAGTTATACAACGAGGCTAATGAAACTTGATTCTAAAGTCGCTTTGCCGTAAATGACAACAAAAATCATTTTTGTACGTAACCGCTAAGGGCAGTTAAAGGAAATTGATGTTTTCATCTCTAAACGGATATTAAATGAAGATGGGCCGCTGAAGTTATACATCTAGTCCAACAGGCATCTAGCGGTATAATTGGTGCAACTATGACGTCGACCGTGTTCCAACCGTGGAAATCAAAATTCCGCGGTAACGGAATAACGTTACTTCTTGGCGTCGCTATTTTGCGTATCATCAACAATAATGACTAACTTTCTGATCACTTGCTACTACTATAAGAGAATTCTTGTAAATTAATAATTTATCATTACTTCATTTCGAATAGCTGGAACTTGCTACATCACTTATTTTATGGAAATAAAGGGTTAAGGTAGGAAACTAAGTATCCGCATACCAATAAATTCCAATTACATTAAAAAATTGAGTTTCTTTAGTTTGTAAACCCAATTGGTCTAGTCTAACCGCAGGCACTACTAGTTTCCATGAGTTGATAACTGATTAATTTATCATTTCTTTTTTTATCCACATGCAACTGATAAAACGAGGTCACCCTTAAATTAATGCATCCCTCAGCCGCCCTCTTTTGAGGCAGCTGGAAACATGAGCTCACATAAATTTATGCATCCCCCTTTCCCTTATGTATGAGATGCCTGGGAATGCTAACACCATGCCCACGTGCGTATTTGGCGAGAATTTTTAGAATCAAAAACCTTTTACCTTCACCACATCCTCGTTGTCTTAAAATGTATCGCTCTAATTTATCAACAATGATATGCACTTCAGCTGCCAATGGTATTGACACATTTGAGGATTCAAGTTAGGGCTATTTTGTAAAAATAAGAGGGTAAATCAAGGAATTTTTATCGTTTATACATACAATATTCATTATAATTCTTATTGCAACTCATCTTTTCGACTTTCAAAGACTTAACATGGTAAATAATGAACATACAAACACACAAAAATACAGCCACAAACATATATTTCTGTGAGTGTGTTACAAAAGCTCTAGTACCTTATATTCCTCAAGCATACGACCACATATACACACTATTTCCAAATAAATATGAATTCATTTTCTCATTTTAAATCCAATTAACCCTTTCCCTCATAGTGTCGCCATATGGCAACGTCATCTTTATCTCTTCCTCTAGGCACTACCAGTTATCCAAAAATTGTAATCAACACTAAGAGACTTTTCAAAATTCATTGTGACTAGGCTGTCTACCATTACCTCGAGGAAACATGAAGTATTATTCAACAATGCAGTGACAAAATAGTGTTGTTTCTTGATATACAAGACTTTCAAATTGTTGTATAACGGCAAGGAAACAAAGTAATTTCATTAATAAACTATTGTCAAATGTCGAAATTACTAGTAAACAGTTTGAAAATAATGTTAGTTATTATAAACAAAACATATCTTGATCCTGCCAAATGATTACTTATGGAGTCAACCCAAATGTCCCTATAAAAATTAATTAATAAATAAATAAAAAAGGAAAAATTTAACTAATATACATTATTCCAAGCATAACATATAGAAGATGCAAGTAAATATTTTAGTTCATAATTTAATAAAATCTTGTGTTGAAAAGGTTAACAGTATGAGTACGGCAGATATTCAGTCCTGTCGTTACACATGGATCATTTTTCACCAAGAAACGACAGAGCACAGAGACACTTGAGATGCAGCACCTTCAATCCCACCCTGAATGTTCTCAAGTAGTCTTCCATCCCGAGAACCATTCATGTTGTACGATGCAGATCCGCGGTTTAAGGTAGTGAAAGAAGCTTTCGTACGTGGAAGAGATAAGGAGATGTAAATCATTGATTTGGCACCCATGGCTAGATACAAACTTTGACAATACCTTATTGGTTGTGGCCTGCTGATTAAAACTGAACAAACTGGAAAAAGCTATAAAGTAAGATCGAACCAGAATAAACTGAAGGAACTTGAGGTTATTCAGAGTTTCAGAGGGGGCATTAGGCATCGATTGACTGAAACGATGGAAAGTAATACAACAGAAGTAGAATGGGCAGGTTGCATACACCAAAAGACGAAGCGTCATGGGAGAAAATAGAAAGACAAGGCCTAGTACAAACCTATGATATCTCGGCAGATGTTGACATTAATTGATGAAAGGAGAAAATACAAAAATGTATTAAATCACACAGGCAAAAGGGCGGTTGACAAAGTGCTAAATGGCTACAAAGCAATGCCTATAGGACAGATGCAAGTACGTAGAAAAATTATAACTAGAAGAAATATAGAAACCGGGTGCTGAAAAATACGTATGATTATCAAGAACTCAGATGGGAAAACGGTACTATGCAGATAAGGGAAAGCAGAAACTTGGAAGGAATATATAGAGTTCTTATACAAGGGAACTTAAAGGCAGTATTGTAGAAAGAGAAGTAGATGAAGATGAAATAGGAGATACGATACTGCGAGAAGAATTTGATAGAAATTGAAATATTTCAGTCGAAACTAGGTCCTTTGAATGGATGATATTGCTTCTGATTTGCTAATGTCTTTGGGAGTGTTCGCCTGGAGTACACTATTACACCTGGCGTGTAAGATCCATGAGACTATTCTCGATACTTCTAAATGAAAGTAATTATTCCAGTTTCAAAGCAAGCAAACGCAGACAAAAATGAAAACTACGGATCTATCAGTTTGATAAGTCATGGTTGCAAAATACTAATTATTTACAGAAGAACGGAAAAATGGTAGAATTTATAGTAAATGTCGGAACACGCGACTCAATACTCACAAAGTACATTAAGGTAAGGCAAATCTACATTCCCAACTTTTCATAACTTAGAGAAAGCTTTTCTTAATGTTAACTGAGATATACTCTTTCAAATTATGAAGCCAGCAGGGGTAAAATATGGGGAAAGGATGGGGTGTCGAATATAAAACATTTTTTTGTCTATAGTAAAATGCGTAGCACCCATACTGAAAGCCCATCACTCAATGTCTGTTTACAAAAACTTGTTATAATGTGGTATCAAATATCTTCTATAATCGATAAATGCGTTATAAAACCATGAATATTGTATAGTTATGTCCAGTGATATCAAATCTTAAAATACACTACGTAAAATAATGACTTCCTGTTAGTGGACTTATTGTGAAGTTACAGATATTTCGTATTCATTAAAATGCCCCATTAAAACTCTATTTCCAGAATGAAACGCTCACTTTGTAGCGGAGTGTGCGCTAATATGAAACTTCCTGGCAGATTAAAATTGTGTGCCGGAACCGGAACTCGAACCTGGGACCTTTGCCTTTCGCGGACAAGCGCTTGCCCGCGAAAGGCAAAGGTCGCAGGTTCCAGTACCGGTTCCAGGACACAATTTTAATCTGCCAGGAAGTTTCAAAACTCTATTTCCTTTTATAAAGTCATGCATAAAAGAAATCATAAAAACATTATTCACATAGTCTCAGTATAAAACAATGATATAATGAAAGCACAAAAATAAAAACAGTAAAATTAATAAAAATATAACTAAAATAATAACAATGTTATCATTGTAAAATTATGTTCAATTTACCTATGGCGTCATTACATGAGGGCTACATTAATATAATGTAATAGTGGTGCCATGAAAAAGAAGCCATAGTGGTATTTCTTATGATATAGAGAACATACTTCCATATCAGCAGATACAAAAATGCCTAGGTTTCATCTGTTGTAACATATCGTATTTTAAGTTGTCTGTTTCTGGAGGAAAGCAAGTCGACAGATATTTAGTAGTGACCTGGTGATTCAAGTCTACAGTCATAGTATAATGTGTCAAGAACCAGATACTGTGGGTTATTTAAGGTCTATAATTTTACACCACATGGTCTATCGTTCTATCTCTACGATGATACATAATCAGGACCTCATGTCTACCTGAAACACATGGGTAAGGGGTCTACGTCCCAGTGCCTACCCGGATCGCATGTAAGTATCTTAGAGCTCAATAAATCGTCTATAGATGAATGTCTGCAATGATGTGTAATTAGGTCTATATAGAGACAAATGGGGTCTATAGCCTAATGTTTACTTTCCTGAATCTTGTACATATGAGCTTGTGCTCACTATCTAAATAATTATTATCTTTATTTTCTTGTAATTATATATACTAAATGAATGTTACTCTGATCCACTGCTTCAGGTCTACAACCACACATTGTGTGGGTTCATCTCGTCATATTACATGTGTTGTTGTTGTTGTTGTTGTTGTTGTTGTTGTGGTCTGCAGTGCGCATACTGGTTTAATGCAGCTCGCCACGCTACCCTGTCCTGTGCAAGCCTCTTCGTCTGAGAATACGTTTGGCAATATACAGACTCTTGAATCTGCTTACTGTATTCATCCCTCGGTCTCCCTCTACGATTTTTACCCCACACGTTTCCTTCTAATGAGAAAGTTGACGACTCCTTGATGTCTCAGAAAATGTCCCACCAACATATCCCTTCTCTTAGTCAGGTTATGCCAGAAACTCCTCCTCACCCCGATTCTGTGGAGCTCCTCTTCATTAATTATGTGACCTAATGATCATTCGTCTGTTGTCGTTGTGGTCTTCATTCCAAAGACTGGTTTGATGCAGCTCTCCACAATACCCTATCCTGAGTAAGCCTCTTCATCTCCACATAAGAACGGCAACCTACATCTGTCTGAATCTGCTTACTGTATACATCTCTTGGTCTTCCTCTGCGATGTTTTCCCCACACACTTCCCTCCAACGCTAAATTCACAATTCCTTGATGTCTTAGAATGTGTCCTACCAATCTATCCCTTCTTTTAGTCAAGGTATGCCAGAAATTTCTTTTCTCCCCAATTCTGTTCAGTACCTCCTCATTAGTTACGCGATCCACCCACCTAATCTTCAGCATTCTTCTGCAGCACCATATTTCAAAAGCCTCTTCCTGTCCGCACTGCTTATCGTCCATGTCTCACTCCCATACAAGTCAACACTCCACACAAATGCCTTCAGAAAGGACTTCCTTAGGCTTAAATCAATATTCGAGGTTAACAAATTTCTCTTTTTCAAGAACGCTTTTCTACCAATTGCCATTTTGCATTTTATATCATCTGTACTTCGACCATCATTTGTTATTTTACTGCCCAAGTAACAAAACTCATCTACCTCCTTTATTGCTTCGTTTCCCAATCTAATTCCTTCAGCATCACCTGATTTTCTTACTCTGCACTCCATTACCCTAGTTTTGCTCTTGTTAATGTTCATCTTATATGCACCTTTCAGCACACTGTCCATTCTGTTCAATTGCTATTCCAGGTCCTTTGCTGTATCTTTGCTGTATCTGTGCGCCTCGGTTGCACAGTGGTAGAGTGCCAGACTACAAATCCAAAGGTCGCGGGTTCGATCCCCGCCAGGTCCTAGGATTTTTATCTGTCACTTTCCACTTCTTTCACCTCTGGCAGTATTGCTCATGTGAAAAATACCGAGTAGCACCGTGGTTCGGAACCCACGTTAAACTGTAGGTCCCCCTATAACTGGC
Source organism: Locusta migratoria (assembly GCA_026315105.1). Classification (NCBI taxonomy): domain Eukaryota; kingdom Metazoa; phylum Arthropoda; class Insecta; order Orthoptera; family Acrididae; genus Locusta; species Locusta migratoria. Next base: position 405,544,524 of record CM048745.1, read on the forward strand.
TGGGTAAGTCAGTTCGAAGGTCGGAGGAAGGCAACGGCATACCACCTCCAAACAGGACCATGCCTAGTAAAGCACTGTGGTGTTCAAACCAATCTTCGGATTGATGACTGCTTTACCTTTACCTTGCTGTATCTGACAGAATTACTATGTCGTCGGCAAAACGCAATGTTTTTAATTCTTCCCCCTGAACTTTAATTCCTTCACCAAATTTCTCCTTGCTTTCCTTTATAGCTTGCTCAGTGTACAAATTGAATAACATTGGAGAAAGGCTACAACCCTGTCTTACTCCCTTTCCAACCACTGTATCCCTTTCATTCCCTTCAACTTTGACAACCGCTGTCTGGTTTTTGTACAAGTTGTAAATAACCTTACGCTCCCTATATTTTACTCCTGCTTGCTTCAGAACTTTAAAGAGTTTATTCCAATCAACATTGTCAAAAGCCTTCTCCATATCTACAAAAGCTAGAAATGTAGGTTTGCCTTTTCTTAATCTATCTTCTAGGATAAGCTGTAAAGTGAGTATTGCCTCCCGTGTTCCTACATTTCTCCTGAACCCAAACTGATCTTCGCTGATATCGGCTTCTACAAGCTTTTCCATCCTTCTGTATATAATTCTTGTTAATATTTTGCAACCATGACTTATTAAACTAATGGTTCTGTAGTTTTCACACCTGTCTACACCTGCTTTCTTTGGAATGGGGATTATAACATTTTTCTTAAAGTCTGAGGGTACTTCGTCTGTCTCATACATCTTACACACCAGGTGAAACAGGTTTTTATGACTTCAATAGCTCTGAGGGAATATCATCTACTCCAGGGGCCTTGTTGCGACTTAGGTCTTTCAGGGCTCTGTCAAATTCTTCTCTCAGTACAGTATCTCCTATTTCATCTTCATCTACATCCTCTTCCCTTCCTACAATATTGTCTCGAAGTTCATTTCGTTTGTAGAGCCCCTCTATATACTCTTTCCACCTTTCAGCTTTCCCTTCTTTGCTGGGAACTGGTTTTCCATCAGTGTCCTTGATATTCATAGAGCTGTTTTTCTTGTATTCTAATGTTTCTTTTATTTTCCTGTAGGCTGTATATATTTTTCTCCTATTTATACATTCTTCTACATCCTTGCATTTGCCTTCTAGCCACTCCTGCTTAGCCATTTTGCACTTCCTATCAATCTCATTTCTTAGTCGTCTGTACTCCATTTTGCCTGTTTCATTTACTGCATTTTTATATTTTCTCCTTTCATCGATTAAATTTAGTATCTCCTGTGATATCCAAGGATTCTTTGTAGGTCTTGCCTTCCTACCTATTTTGTCCTCTGATTCCTTCACTATGTCATCTTTCAATTTTACCCATTCCTCCTCTGCTGTTTTATTTTCCCCTGTTTCTGTCAATTGTTGCCTTAAAGCTCCCTCCGAAATTCTTAAGAACCTCAGGTTCCTTCAATTTATCCAGGTCGCATCTCCTTATATTCCTAACTTTTTGTAGTTTCTTTAGTTTCTGCCTACAGTTCATAACGAACAAGTTATGGTTAGAGTCTATATCTGCCCCTGGGTATGTCTTGCACTGTAAAACCTGATTCCGAAATCTATGTCTTACCATTATAAAATATATCTGGTATCGCTCGGTGTCTCCTGGTCTCTTCCACGTATACAACAGTCTTTGGTGATACTTGAACCAGGTGTTTGTTATAACTAAATTATGTTCTGTGCAAAATTCTACCAGGCGGCTTCCTCTTTCATTCCTTTTCCCCAGACCATATTCACCTACTACCTTCCCTTCCCACCCCCATGAACCACAGACATTGCCGAGGTGGGGTGGCTTGCGTGCCTCAACAATGCAGATAGCCGTACCGTAGGTGCAACCACAGCGGAGGGGTATCTGTGGAGAGGCCAGACAAACGTGTGGTTCCTGAAGAGGGGCAGCAGCCTTTTCAGTAGTTACAGGGGCAACAGTCTGGATGATTGACTGAGCTGGCCTTGTAACAACAGCTAATGTGGCTTTGCCACACAGCTACTGCGAACGGCTGAAAGCAAGGGGAAACTACAGCCGTCATTTTTCCCGAGGACATGCAGCTCTACTGTATGGAAATATGATGATGGCATCCTCTCGGGTAAAATATTCCGGAGGTAAAATAGTCCCCCATTCGGATCTCCGGACGGGGACTACTCAGGAGGATGTTGTCATCAGGAAGGACAATATTGGCATTCTACGGATCGGAGCGTGGAATGTTAGATCCCTTAATCGGGTAGGAAAATTAGAAAATTTAAAAAGGGAAATGGATCGGTTGAAGTTAGATATAGTGGGGATTAGTGAAGTTCGGTGGCAGGATGAACAGGATTTCTGGTCAGGTGAGTACAGGATTATAAATACAAAATCAGTTGGGGGTATCACAGGAGTAGGACTGATAATGAATAAGAAAATAGGAATGCGGTTAAACTACTATGAGCAGCACAGTGATCGCATTATCATTGTCAAGATAGATACAAAGCCAACACCGACAACAGTAGTACAGGTTTATATGCCAACTAGCTCTGCCGATGATGAGGAGATCGAAGAAATATATGAGGAGCTAAAGGAAATTATTCAGACAATTAAGGGAGAGGAAAACTTAATTGTTATGGGAGACTGGAATTCGGTAGTAGGAAAAGGAAGAGAAGGAAAAATAGTAGGTGAATATGGACTGGGCAGGAGGAATGAAAGAGGAAGTCGCCTGGTAGAATTTTGCACGGAACATGATTTAATCGTAACAAACACGTGGTTTAAGAATCACAAAAGAAGGCTGTATACATGGAAGAGACCAGGAGACACCGGAAGGTATCAGATAGATTTTATAATGGTAAGACATAGGTACCGGAACCAGGTTATAAACTGCAGGACATACCCAGGGGCAGATATAGACTCTGACCATAACTTGTTAGTCATGAACTGTAGGCTGAAGCTGAAAAAACTGCAGAAAGGTAGGAAATTAAGAAGATGGGACTTAGATAAATTGAAGGAAAGTGAAGTTCTGGAGAATTTCAGAGGGATATTTAGGCAACAATTGACAGAAACAGGGGGAAATAAAACAGTAGAAGAGGAATGGGTAGCATTAAGAGATGAAATAGTGAAGGCAGCGGAGGACAAAATAGGTATAAATGCAAGACCTACAAAAATCCATGGATATCACAGGAAATACTACATATAATTGATGAAAGGAGAAAATATAAAAATGCAGGAAATGAAACAGGCAAAATGGAGTACAGACGACTAAAAATGAGATTGACAGGAAGTGCAAAATGGCTAAGCAGGAGTGGCTAGAAGCCAAATGCAAATCTGTAGAAGAATGTATAGCAAGGGGAAAAGTAGATACCGCCTACAGGAAAATAAAAGAGACATTTGGGGACAAGAAAAGCAACTCTACGAATATCAAGAACTCAGATGGGAAACCAGTTCTCAGCAAAGAAGGGAAAGCTGAAAGATGGAAAGAGTACATAGAGCAGCTCTACAAAGGAAATGAACTTAGAAACGATGTTGTAGGAAGGGAAGAGGAAGTAGATCAAGATGAAATAGGAGATAGTATACTGAGAGATGAATTTGACAGAGCCCTGAAAGACCTAGGTAGGAACAAGGCCCCAGGAATAGATGACATACCCTCAGAGCTACTAAAGTCTCTGGGTGAGCCAGCCATGACAAGATTATTTGAACTGGTGTGTAGGATGTATGAGACAGGCGAAATGCCCTCAGACTTTAAGAAAAATGTAATAATCCCCATTCCAAAGAAATCAGGCGCAGACAGGTGTGAAAATTACAGAACCATCAGTTTGATAAGTCATGGTTGCAAAATTTTAACACGAATTATCTACAGGAGAATGGAAAAGCTGGTAGAAGCTGACCTCGGGGAAGATCAGTTTGGATTCAGGAGGAACGTAGGAACCCGGGAGGCAATACTCACTTTACGTCTTATCTTAGAAGATAGATTAAGGAAAGGCAAACCTACATTTTTAGCTTTTGTAGATTTGGAAAAAGCTTTTGACAATGTTGACTGGAATACACTCTTTCAAATTCTGAAGTCATCAGGGGTAAAATATAGGGAAAGGAGAGTTATTTACAACTTGTACAAAAGCCAGACCGCAGTTATTAGACTCGAAGGGCATGAAAGGGAAGCATCAGTTGGGAAGGGAGTAAGACAGTGTTGTAGCCTTTCTCCGATGCTATTCAATTTGTACATCGAGCAGGCGGTGAAGGAAAGCAAGGAAAAATTTGGAATAGGGATTAAAGTTCAGGGGGAAGAAATAAAAACATTGCGTTTTGCCGATGACATTGTAATTCTGTCAGAGACAGCAAAGGACCTGGAAGAGCAGTTGAATGGAATGGACAGCGTGTTGAAGAGTGCATATAAAATGAACATTAACAAGAGCAAAACAAAAATAATGGAATGCGGTCTTAGAAAATCAGGCGATGCTGAAGGAATTAGATTAGGTGACGAAACATTGAAGGTGGTAGATGAGTTTTGTTACTTGGGTAGTAAAATAACATGCGATGGTCGCAGTACAGAGGATATAAAATGCAGAATGGCAATGGGCAGAAAAGCATTTTTGAAAAAGAGAAATTTGCTAACATCGAATATTAACTTAAGGGTAAGGAAGTCTTTTCTGAAGGAATTTGTGTGGAGTGTTGCCTTGTACGGGAGTGAAACATGGACGATAAGCAGTGCGGACAGGAAGAGAATAGAGGCTTTTGAAATGTGGTGTTACAGAAGAATGCTGAAGATTAGGTGGGTAGATCGCATAACTAATGAAGAGGTACTGAACAGAATTGGTGAGAAAAGGAATTTTTGGCATACCTTGACTAAAGGAAGGGATCGCTTGGTAGGACACATTCTTAGACATCGGGGAATCGTAAATTTAGCATTGGAGGGAAGTGTGTGGGGTAAAAATCGCAGAGGGAGACCAAGAGATGCGTATAGTAAGCAGATTCAAGTGGATGTGGGTTGCCGTTCTTATAAGAAGATGAAAAGGCTTGCTCAGGATAGAGTAGGGTGGAGAGCTCCATCAAACCAGTCTCCGGACTGAAGTCCATAACAACAACAACCTTCCCTTCCCTTCCTTGTCCTACTACCGAATTCCTGTCTCCCATAACAATTACGTTTTCCTCTCCCTTAATTGTATGAATAATTTCCTTTAGCTCCTCATACATTTCTTCGATTTCCTCATCATCGGCAGAGCTAGTTGGCATATAAACCTGTACTACTGTTGTCGGTGTTGGCTTCGTATCTATCTTGACGATGATAATGCGATCACTGTGCTGGGCATAGTAGTTTACCCGCATTCCTATTTTCTTATTCATTATCAATCCTACTCCTGTGACACCCCCAATTGATTTTGTATTTATAATCCTGTACTCACCTGACCAGAAATCCTGTTCATCCTGCCACAGAACTTCACTAATCCCCACTATATCTAACTTCAACCTATCCATTTCCCTGTTTAAATTTTCTAATTTTCCTACTCGATTAAGGGATCTAACATTCCACGCTCCGACCCGTAGAATGCCAGTATTGTCTTTCCTGATGATCACATCCTCCTGAGTAGTCCCCGCCCGGATATCCGAATGGGGGACTATTTTACCTCCGGAATATTTTACCCGAGAGGATGCCATCATCATATTTTCATACAGTAGAGCTGCATGTCCTCGAGAAACGTAACGGCTGTAGTTTCCCCTTGCTTTCAGCCGTTCGCAGTAGCTGTGTGGCAAAGCCACATTAGCTGATGTTACAAGGCCAGCTCAGTCAATCATCCAGACCTTTGTCCCTGTAACTACTGAAAAGGCTGCTGCCCCTCTTCAGGAACCACACGTTTGTCTGGCCTCTCCACAGATACCCCTCCGTTGTGGTTGCACCTACGGTACGCCTATCTGTATCGTTGAGGCAAGCAAGCCACCCCACCTCGGCAATGTCTGTGGTTCATGGGAGTGGTCATTCGTCTATAGCACCACATTTCGAAAGCTTCTATCATCTGTTTGTCTGAAGTCCTTCTCGTCCATTTTTCACTCCCACACAATGCTACACTCCAAACATATGCTTTCAAAAAGGACTTCCTAACATATAAACTAATATTGGATGTCAACAAATTTCGCTTCTTCAGAAACGCTTTTCTTCCCATAGCCATTCTGCATTTTCTATCTTCTCTATTTCGGCCATCAGAAGTTATCTTTCTACCCAGATAAAAAAACTCACCTATTAATATTGTCTGATTAATTAATCTAATACCTTCTGTATCACCTCATTTTCTGACACTACAGTCGATTTCCCTCGTTTTACTCTTGTTAATGTTCATCTTATACCTTTCTTTCAAGACGCTGTCCATTCCGCTTAATTTCTCTTCCAGGTGTTTTGCTGTCTCTGCCAGAATTACTATGTCGTCAGTAAACCGCAAGCTTTTTATTCCCTGTCCATGGACTTTAATTTCCTCTCCAAATTTCTCCTTGCATTTGACTACAATACATAATCGAAAATACTGAAGAAATTATAGTAGCTGGAGTCTAACTGATCATATGTCCTCCTGGGCTCTTCTTCCTGTACTTTGCAAATATTCTGAAAAATTCGGTTTTTACCTCTAGGAATATTGTGGAATATTTTCATATGACTTCCAACATCCATAATGTTATGTTTACTACTTTGAGGTTACTGCCTGATTGTTGTCTTATTATGTTTACTATTGTACGTTCTTTAAATCTGGCGAAAAATGATCTCCCTGTTTGCCCTATATAAAACAACAAACTTTCACCACAGTTTAATTTGTATACACATGAGTTGGTATACTTATTAGTGTTATCCTGAGTCATATGTCTCAACTTAGCCTTGAAAGTATTTTTAATATTAAATTCCAGGGTTGCATTTGATTTACAGAAGTGGTGATCAATGTTGTCAGTTAACCTCTCTTTGTATGAAGTGGTGACATTCACGGCCTAATCATTATTATTTGTATTTAATATCATGTCATAGTCATCAATGCTATTACTTATTTGTCTTCTGTAGTTTATTTTTCAATTTTTCATACAAGTCATTTACTAAGTAGGAGTGTTCCCATCAATATGTACCATATTTCAGAATGTTGTTATCTTATCTTCGATATTCTCATTATCGGGAGACATCCTGATTGAACGGTGTAATTTGCTATTAAAATATGTTAATTTGTATTGATCATGGTGCCAAGATGTGCCATTAATATCGCGTCTTTTTTACCTCCTCCGTTTTTTTTTTTTTTTTTTTTTTTTTTTAGCGTGTCGTAACCGTTGGTTCATCTGTCCATAAATTTATAAACGACTTACAAACAAAATTACATTAAAAACAACACAACATCCATCCCCGAGGGTGGATTCATAGCATAGCGCACATGGTGTTCACAGTTGTATACTTGTATATCCTTTTAATTTCCTTTTACGGATATGATGATGGCATCGAAATATTGTTTGCAGTAAATTGTTTTTGTCTTCAAAATCTTTGTATTGACGGAAAATTATATATCGAGTGTTTTGTAACCTGCTTCCTTTGTCGACAGACTACACTTTTTGAGGATTTTGCCTATGAATCTCAGTGTGACATCCGCCTGAATCACGATTAATTTTGTAGGGGTCGTTCCATGTCAAATGGCTCCTTATGTCTACTCACAGATACTGCTGCTTTTAGTGTTAATACTGCTTTTCAGTAGTTACACAGTAATGGATGTTTCTACGTAAACGCGGCACTCTACCTTCGTTTGTGTTGACTTGAGGTTCAATATTATTTCGCTGCAGCACGCGTCTAAACCCTTCGGAACGTCCTGCATTTCGCTACCCTCTTCCAGAGTTGGTACTTCTTGTTATACTGCAGCACCATCCTCGAAAACTCTCAATGAAATTCCGATATTATCTACGAGGTCATATTGTGAAAAGCAACGATCCCATACCACTCACCTAGGGCACGCCAGAACGAGATGCTACGTTGTGATAGCTAGAAAAGCGTTCAAAATACTATCGCTGTCTTTTACAGGGCATACTAAAGCTGCTTTCGCAGGAAAGAACTATTCCAGTACGTCCACATAGCCGTGTGCTTTCCTTTTATAAAAAGTTTGCTGGTGGCGCTACTGGAGACCGTGATGTGCACCTGTGCTGAAATTCTTCGTTTGTGTGACCACGATGTCCGTAGTTGCTTTTATAATTATGAATGGTGGTGTTTGTTCGTCTGTGCAACTAAATATAAAATGCGATTTTTCTCACCAGATACGCTTCGTTTAAAAGAGAATAAAACATCTACAGTGGTCTGTAATAATAGTAATCTACAGTCTCTTTTGTTCTTGGATCGAGAACAGTTCGTTAGCGAAACATGTTAAGTAGGTAAGTAGTCCTACTGTTTTGTTGCTTACGGAAATTGTCTTGTTTTCGTCTCTCATCATGGAAATGCCAGTCTGTTTCATGCAGTATCGCGATTCTTGTCGCTGCATCATTGTTTTTTCCCATTAATTTAACTTTCACTATTGCACTGTCCATAATTGTTTTTCACAGATCACACGTATTTGTTTCGATTCTGATCGAGTCTGCACAGTGTGTTATTCTAATGTTGCTAACATCACACTTTTAATTCTTTTATGTTTTATTATAAGTTATAAGTATATTTAATTTTGATGTAAGCGAAATGGAATAGTGACAAAATTATAATTCTCTGAAATGGGAATGCGTGGCGAGTATTTAGTTTCAGCGTAAAGACGCCTGAATTGAGGTTGAAAGTTGTAAGTAGTGGTATGAGATGGAAGACAAGAGTGATGGGCAGGAGGGTGTTGGTTATTGGGAGAGGCGAGACTTTTAGAGTGGCTTTTATTAAGGTTATATATATATGTATATATATTAAGCTACTGTGAATTCTTCACTATAAATATATAAAATCACTGAATACACAGTAGCTTAATTTAATAAAAGCCGACTGTATAAACCTCTCCCCTCTCTCAACCACCAACTACCTCCTGCCCCCATCACACTTTTCATCTGACTTGACATGCCACTACTTACCTCTTTCAACCACCATTCAGTCATCTTTGCATTGCTACTCTCCCCCATACCACAATTAAAAAGGAAATACCATCGCCCATTCCTATTTCAGATAATTGTAATTTTGTCATTAGTACATTGCTCTTACATCAAAATTAAATATACTATAACACAATTTATTATAAAACATAAAAATTTACGAATGTGGAGTTCGTCCCACTACAATAACACACTGTGAAGAATCAGTCACATTCAAAACAAATACGTCTGAACTGTGAAAAACAATTATGGACAGTGCAATAGTGAAAGTGAAATAAGTGGAGAAAACAATGATGCAGCAAGAAGAATCTGCGGTAATGCATGAAACTAACTGGCATTCCATGAGGTGAGAGGAAAACAAGACTAAAATTTTAGTAAGCAACAAAACAGTGGGCCTTGTTTACATGTTTCGGTAACGAAGTGTTTTCGATCCAAAAAGAAAATAACCTGTAGATTTCTGTTATTACAAGCCAGTAAAGATGTTTTATTGTCATTAAAACCAAACGCATCTGATGAGAAAAATCGCATTTTATCTGTGCTGAAACGCTTATCAGGTGCATCACTCGTCTGCTCAATCGCATGCTGATTCGGACGCATCCTTCAGGATGAAGCATTTCGGATAGCTAATAGATTAGATTAGTACTTCTTCCATAGATCATTCATACGACCCTTCGTAATGATGTGGAACATGTCAGGTTAATGAAAGGTGTCTTTACAAATTATTACTTTGTACTAAGTATTACATTTTTAATTTTTTAAAAATATTTTTAATAATTTTTTTTCTTTTCAAATTTACTAATTTATATCTAAATGTTCGTCTATAGTGTAGAAGGTGTTGCCATGCAGAAATTATTTTAATTTATTTTTAAATGCTAGTTGCCTATCTGTCAGGCTTTTTATGCTGTTTGGTAGGTGACCAAAGACTTTTGTGGCAGCATAATTCACCCCTTTCTGTGCCAAAGCTAGATTTAACCTTGAGTAGTGAAGATCATTATTACTCCTAGTATTGTAGTTATGTACACTGCTATTGCTTTTGAATTCGGTGGGATTGCTAATAACAAATTTCATAAGTGAATATATACACTGAGAAACTACTGTGAAGATCCCTAGCTCTTTAAATAACTGTCTGCAGGATGATCTTGGATGGGCTCCGGCAATTATTCTGATCACACGCTTTTGTGCCATGAATACTTTTTTATTCAAATTATCCTAGAAAATGGTGCCATACGAAAGTAGAGAATGAAAATAGGCATAGTAAGTTAATTTACTGAGACGTATATCACCAAAATTTGCAATTACCCTAATAGCATAAGTTGCTGAAATCAAACGTTTCAACAGATCTTCAATGTGTTTTTTTCCAGGTCAACCCCTAATCAATACTTACACCAAATAATTTCTAATTTCTTTGCTACAGATTTCTGATCAAAGTCTATATTTATTGAAGGTGTCATTCCATTTACTGTGTGGAACTGTATGCACTGTGTTTTATCCAAATTTAATGATAGTCCATTTGCTGAGAACCGCTTAATGATTTTCTAAAAGACATAATTTACAATTTCATCAGTTCTTGTCTGTGATAACTATACTTCTATCATCAGCAAGAAGAACCAGCTTTGCATCTTCATGAATACAGAATGGCAAGACATTTATATACAGGGTGTTTCACTGTGTTTGCCTCTGTAACTTATAAAATAATAGGTGACGGGAAATTTTAATGCGGTAGGTGAACACAAGAAATGTTACACTTTCTGCGGAGCTATGAACATAGTTTATTGTATCATTTTCCAAAGAGTTACACCACAAACATATAATTTTTTAAAATAGAACAATAATTTTTTCTATCGTGTATTGGATTCGTTTAAACCAGCTGCATCCAAATCAATTTAAACTACATTCATATCAGTGTTAGTTTGGGAGCTACAACCCTTCAAAGTTCCGGGGGCGGTGGCTGAGATAGTGTAGCCGACTGGGTTTGTGGCTATCACCTGGGGCACGGCCCACTGTCTCATGACCACCAGCCAATCAGCTACGCTGTCGTAGCGACCGCCCCCTAAACTTTGAAGGGTTGTAGTAGCTCCTAAACTAACAGTGATAGGAATGTAGTTTAAATTGATTGGACGCAGCTGGTTTCACCGAATCCAATGCACGATAGAAAAAAACTATTGTTCCATTTAAAAAATTATATCTTTGTGCTGTAACTCTTTGGAAAATGATACAATAAACTATGTTCATAGCTCCGCAGAAAGTGTAACATTTCTTGTGTTGACCTACCGCATTAAAATTCCCCGTCACCTATTACTTTATAAGTTACAGAGGCAAACACAGTGAAACACTCTGTATATATTAAGAACAGCAAAGGGCCCAAGACCGAACCTTGCGGCACCCCATTCTTGATTGTTCCCCAGTTTGAGGAATCAGCTGTATTTTACATATTATGAGAACTACTGATTTCAGCTTTCTGCACTTTTCCAGTTAGGTATGATTTAAACCATTTGTATACTGTCCCATTCATACCAAAATACTTTATATAGAAGAATTGCATGATTTATACAATCAAAATCGTTAGAGAGATCACAAAAAATCCCAACGGGTGATGTCCGGTTATTCAGAGCATTTAATATTTCATTGGTGTGTTAACCTCGTTAGTGAGAAAGTATACCTGGAACTACACAACCGCGTCCCTATCGTGTTGCAGACTCTCCGTTCCGGACGGCAGTGAGCGGCGCAGTGCTGCAGCTGCAGGAGCGCGGGAACCTGAGCGCGCTCAAGAACCGGTGGTGGAAGGCGCCGGAGGGGCAGGAGTGCGCCGGCGACGACGACCCCGCCAAGAGCAGCACCGAGCTGGGCATCCTCAACGTGGGCGGCGTCTTCCTCGTGCTCTTCTTCGGCACGCTCATCGCCTTCTTCGTCGCCGTGCTCGAGTTCCTCTGGAACTGCCGCAAGATCGCCGTCGAGGAAATGGTGTGTCTGACTGTTCTGCTGTTACACAGTCCTCATCACTACAATATTTCATGCCTGGTATCTACATTGTCGAAACGTCCTGGCAGATTAAAACTTTGTGTCGGAAAACGACTTAGGTCATTAGCTCCCAACATTGCCCATAGTAAAATCGAACCGGGGTTAGAACTTAAATGGCTTTCGTCATATTTGCACGATGTATAAAATGTAAAACTCGGTCAGCAGAATGCCGATCATCGGCTAAAATATCAAACATTTCAAATGGTAAACATAGATCATGACGTAGACGATTAAAAAACGGACATTACACTAAAAGGTGGTACACAGTAAAAGGCTCATGACGGTGCTCACATAAAGGAGCAGGATCACCACGAAGTAAATACTGGTGGCTATAAAGGCAGTGGCCAATACGAAGCCGGGCCAGGACAATCTCCTCTCGGCGAGAGGGTCGAGATGACGTTGACCAGAGATCAGGCACAGGTTTAATGGCTCGCAATTTGTTCCCTGCATGGGATGACCAATGTAAAAACCAACTTGAGATGATACGCCGGAAGACGCCAGCACGAAGGTCATCAGAGGTAGTAGAAAAGGTAGATAGCCGAGGGAGGAGAACTGCCTCCTTGGCAGCCGTATCCGCAGACTCATTCCGCAATACTCCCACGTGGCCAGGGACCCACAGAAACGTCACAGTAGTTCCGCTCGCTGAAAGAGAGGTAAGGCAATTGCGGATGCTTTGTACCAGGGGATGGGCAGGATATAGCGTGCGAAGGCTCAACAGAGCACTCAGAGTGTCCGAGCAAATGACACTCTTATTGAGCGAGTTTCGCCGGACGTATTGGGTGGCTTGACATAATGCATACCGCTCAGCTGTCTCCACTCAGAGAGACGACATTTAAACGAGGCGTTGCCAAGTACAAAGGCACACCCAGTTCCCTGGTCTGTTTTTGAGCCATCAGTGTAGATGAACAAACTGTCATCAAATTTGTACCGGTAAACGAAACTAGGTGTGGAGTCCTTTGAAAGTCCAAGTTAACATGCTTCGGGGCTTAGCCACGGTGGAGAGGTGCTCTCTCTCCAGTCGAGAAAGTAGCAGGATTTTAGAACATATACTTTCCTCAAATATTATGAACTGCCTTGAAGAGAGCGACCTAGTGTCCCATAGTTTTACAATGTTGATGCTGATTCATATTCGCAACTGCGAATACATTTCTTGAATTTTATTTATATGATACTCCCTTTGTCAAAACATATCCAGAACAGGGTTAAAAAAGTAACAGAAAATCGCATTTAACAAGTATTAATAACTCCTATCAAAGTAATCCCCTTGGATATCTATGCCCAATTTCCAACGTTTCCACAGGTTTAGATAGCAAGCAACTAAATTTTCACATGTGATGCTTGTCAGCTCGTACGCCACATTTCGGTGGATGTCTGCTATATGTTGATAAAGCTTTTATTAACTTTCCTTTAAACTCGCGAATACCAGAAGAAATGTCAAGAAGAGAGGTTGGGCGAATATGCCAGATGTCGAACGGCAATGAGTTAGTTTATAAATAATTTGTAAATCTAGGGACTGATGACTATAACAGTTGCGTCCAATAGATTTACAAGTATTTGAACATATTTTTCTGACAATCATCCATGATGTAACGGTAAAGAATGTCCCAAAGAACGAATACAATATCAATAAAATTCTTCCGGGTATGAGACCGCATCATCATTTTATAAATTCTACCGACGTTTCGGCCTCTGTTGCAGGCGGCCTTCATCAGGGTCTGAGTCAGACACAGACCCTGATGAAGGCCGCCTCCATAGCGGCCGAAACTTCTGTAGAATTTATAAAATGACGACGTGGTCTCGTACCCGGAAAATTTTTGTTGATAGTGACAACAACCAAACGAAAACAATGTTCTACTATTCCAAGGCCGTACGGTGGCAAGAGTGGTCGTCTGTGAACACCGTGGAAAATTAGCAACCACTTGGCGGCCGTTGTGGTGGTACATCGCAGGGCGAACTTTGAACGTATTTTCATCATCTTGCGTTATAACAAACCTTCTTTTGAATTAGGTCGGGGAACATAATCTCGCATTTAAGTACGCTACTACACTAGAACTTATGAACAAACACCAAACAGTCACTATTTGCCAATTTTCTGCATCAAAAGGTGGACCCCAGCAATTTTTCAGAGGCTATTGACGATAGATGCACGTAATATATATCGAAATAATTTAAAACTCCTTCATTTAGTACTCTTTATTTTCTGGATTCCAATCGTTTTAGAGTTTTATGACGCCAAGTCCGTTAAATATGGCATGTGCTTCGGCAACTAAACTAAATTGTCACCTTAAAACCACATGTAGAGTTGTGGCAACACAAATAAGATTCCAGACGGACCTCTGAAAGCACACTCTAGCCATAAAATGAACTTTCCATGAGGTAAAGTTCACTTTATAAGTATGTAGCGTTTTCACTAGTCTCTGAGCTGCATAAAGTGAAACACTTGAAATAAATTATCCTGTCCCCTCAATACTGTCAAAAATAACAGCTACTGTTAAAAATTGTAAAGACAGTGATGAATTTAACTGAAAATATATCACAACCCCCTATTATAATTTTGACCTAAAGTATGTTGGACAATTTACACTCTCTATTGTGCACGAATGTAATAATATACCTCTCTATGAAAACCAGACATACATAGAACAATTTTGCTTTCTGTTATCCCTGAACAATAGGAATAACCACCTCCGTATTAAGGATATCAAACTTTAGCAATAACATGTTCATCTCTTAACTGCATGATGTCACACTTACCTAGATGAAAACTAAGAACATTCACTTTGGTAATTACTTGGTAGTTGACTGAATAACAAAATACTGCTCTCAATAATGAATCAATGTTTACATCGATAATTAACTCTGTTGCTACTGCTGATATATTGTGATAAGAAAAGCTTTATTCTAGTTTTCACTCATAAATTCCCAGTACATTTCAGTCAAATGCAGCAGGATCACTTTTTAAATATTGAGGTATACTAATAAAGAGCTTTCTGATTTGAAATTGCTTCATTATTAAGGAGAGACACAAATTTAGTAAGGTGCTGCCTCAGCATTTCTCTGTGAAGGATAAAATTGTAACTACCGTACTTGCCAGATTATTGTATCTGTTCTTAATGTAAGATGAAATTATTGTCCTTACTACCAACACAGTGTGCTTCTGTGGCAGTACGTTTACTGTGGCATGGATAATTAAATCCTCAAATAGTAATTATGTAGCACTTAAATTTGCACTACAAGTTTAACATTGCCTCTAGGTAGCTTTCCTCTCTTTAGAGCTTAAGAAAATTTCATAATGACAACGTAATTTTACAGCAGTTTGTGATGATACTGTCAAAGTTCCAATTTCTTCTTCTTAAAATCTCAGACTTTAAAATATCATAATTTACAAAGAGGGAAGGAAAACACGTTGAACATAGCACAGCATCTTTGACAAGCTTAATAACACAGCTTTCTATATACGCTACAATATTTTCTGAATGTTCTCACAAAGTGGAGAGAGAATGTATATAGTCATGATCCAATGTGCCAGGCCCATTTGCACTTAAATCAGATAATAGGCATATATCGACATCATTTACCCTAATCTTAGAAAATATAACTGGATCAAACAATATTTTTTGAAACTTATCCTTGTTCCAGGGCAATAATGTCGCCGCAGATTCTGAAGAAAAGTTTCCCGTGATCTTAAATTTCATTTCATTCCTCATTAACAATTGCCTATAAGCAGAACGTAATTGCAAAGCAGAATGATTATTGTTCCAATCAAACCTGCCATGGATCATGCAAGAACATTTATCTACATCATCTTGGCAGAATTTATACATTATAGGTGCTTTAGGAAGCCTTTCTCAAACAACAACAAAAACCCATAATCACGACTAATATAAAGAAATTCAATGATTGAGGTTTCATACTGTGTCCTATTCAATATGTTTTCATTGGATCCTTGAGACCCAATGAATATGATCATGTCTTTGATAGGAAAAAAAAAAAGCTCGCAGGTGACTCTGAGACCTGTAAAGCACATTTGTAGCTTACTGCAAATGAACATTTGCGATGCCCAACAGCTCATCGTACATTACACAAAAAAATCTGCTGAATCTCTAATATCTTTAAATGCATCAAGTTCTAGGTCTTCATATAAGTGAGACTTCTGTAGACTGAAGAGTTAAGCACTTGTACAGCTAATTTTGCCTTGATCTTTTATCTCTGATACGAGATACGATTTATTTTTAAACTATTACTTAACACTAGGCTCTCCTGACACTATGATTTTTCTGGTGCAATTTTTTGTGCCCACTTGATAACATTTCCATGCATACCTATCATTATCTTCATATCAGAAAATAACTTTATGACTAATTCCAACATTTGGCAGCATCAATGAATATAACAACCTGTTCAGAAGTACTCGGATGGAAAAGTAAGACAGCAAATTGTTAATTCTTAACATCTATAATTGCCCTTAATTTTGAGAAAATTGTCAGATAAGTGTTTAGACCGTTGAATGTGAGACCCACACACTTCACATTAACATTAGACAGAAGTCTCAGTGAATTCTATAACACACAAACTTTTCAGTAGATGACATGCTATTAACTAAAAAAATGTGCTATTGGAATTTACCGGTTAGTATTTATGCCCACAAATGCTTCCTTGGCTTTCACTAACTCTTCATTATGTATGCCAAACATAGCCAAGAAAATGAGTCCCATCCTAGTCTAATCTTTCCTTAATTGCCATTTCGTCAAATCTTAAGCTTAAACATCACCACTAATCTGATTTGATATTTCTGAAAGAGCTAATAATGCTTCAGCAGTAAACCCTGGCTTATCATGTACAGAGTTCTGCCAGTGTGTCAGAGTATTAGGACGTCGCCAGAAGTTCTCACACTTATTAAGTTTTTGACATATACCACAAGATTCTCTAAACACTTTACTTTATCTTCTTTTCTTTCACATCTCACTTTCTTTGTATACGATTGTTTTCTTGGACGTGTGATCGCACAATCCTTCTGTTCTATCAAATTCCTAAACTACCTTTTATATACACTTGGACGTTCTTGGGTTGAGTAAATGTGAACAGTTACACTACTTGTGCTGCCATTTCTTGTTCCGATGCATGTTCTGCTGCGGAAGTTGAACTAGCTGATGTACTTGACGTCTTTGTCGTACGTTGTTTGTCTAATAGTGAAATATTGATCAATAAATCTAAACTAAGAAAACTAAGAACAAAAGAGTCCTACGCTAAGTAAATAGTTGCCTGTTCCATAATTTATAAACGCGGTAAATATTATGACAAGCAGTACACGAAGGTTACACACATTTGAATACAGAGTAATTTATTGACAAACATATAGAAACTCTCCCTCCCCCCTCCCCGTGCATATATACTTTTGATCAGCAGTGTGTTTACATTTGAAGATCATTGTTTCCACGTGTTAGATAATGAATAATATTATATCTGAGTACCCAGATCTTCTAGACAGTGAGTATTTGACAGTGTATCTAAATCTTATTTTCTTCTTGTGTTATATGGATATTTGTTCCAGAAAATAAGTGGAACACCCCCACAATAAATCAACTGTGGAAAACAATTTAAAAGATTATACCAGCCCTTTGCCAATATACAAACAACTGTGCCTATTAATTACAATTGGAAAATTGATAGAATTCATCCTTTTCCAGCCTTCTACTATTTACATAATTGACAAAAAACAGACAAACTTCCTCATATGTACGGAACGCAGAAAATGGTTATCTGTTGGGCGGATACCTTGCCTCCTGACAACGTTAAACCAATTAAGTCATACATGGGGCATCAAGAAATGAAATCTGTAAATAAGTGCACGGTCATTGTGCTCGCATTATTTTACAGAAACATCTATCGATTAAGTGCACTGACATACAAAATATCTAAAAGTATCCACGTATCTGTAAAAGGTAACATTGGTTCTGTACTCGAATTTAGTTGTAGAGTTAAATACTGAACACATCTTCACCATTCATTTCCAAAATGCAGACATTACAATGATGATTAATAAATAGTGTATATACGCCCTAATCAATATCTGAAGTACAATTCGTGTGTTCATTACCCCTCAGTAAAATTCACCCTGTTAGATTCTACCACTCCAAATAGCAACCAAACAATTTTTAAAATAATTCGTAACTGCTGGCCCCTCATGGAGTTAGGGGGTTAAGTTGCTTTTAGTAGGTTTTTGTGCTAAGCACAGTTCTTCCACGGTCTGAGTTTTCGCGGAAAAGTGACGCCATATAAGCACTCTCACATACCAGATAACTTAAAATTGTTGTTAATAATATAGGTTTATTTCCAAGAGCAGCTTTTAACCAGTTAATACTAGACAGAAATCGAATCCATATTTGGATCACACTTCCTTGACTCTTGTGCAGAAATGCGTGCAGTTTTCTGCTGCATCCATTTTAAATAAGCTGTCACAAGACTTATAAAGCCAACTAGTTATCCACACACTGTTAAGGCTAAACTTAAGAGTTTCCTCATGGTTCACTGTGTCCTGGAAAAATAAAAAGAATAAGGCAATTCCTGTTTACGTTGTTGGTTCTTTTTACTTATGGTTACGCCTGTCATTGGATATGATTGCTATACATTTACTTATTACTAAATGAAAACTTTGTGTTGCCTCGGTATGTATTTATTTATTAAAGCCTTGAGTTAATTTTTTCTCCTAACCCTTCTCTCTCTATCCATCTTATGTTACATTTATGGGACAATTTGCACGATATAAGGCTGTCTTACATAATATACAAATCTATATGTGCTGTATCGAAACATAGAAACCGAGAAATCAAGATGCAAATGATATGTAATATTTATCCAATCATTTAATTCAAAACTTCACTAGGACGAAAACTTATTACTTACGCACGAGATAGTATGAAGAAATTCTTCGGTGAGCTCATCCTTGAACGAGGGACAGAAAGTTATCAGTGTGAGAAACATGAAGATGTCAACTCCTCTCCATAGTGTTTATTAATCGTAGTAGAAATTGCAAGTCTCACTAGAAAGTGCAGTCTCAGGTAGACCTCACGGAAATAATGTTATTCGTCTGATGTACAGTGCTTCATTCTCTCCTTTCCTTGCAGCTCTATAGAAATATATTGCTTCGCCTACAGTGTGTGTGTGTGTGTGTGTGTGTGTGTGTGTGTGAGTGAGTGTGTGTGTGCGCGCTTCATAGTTCAAAGTTGTCAAGAGTACTGTCAGCTTCAGGAATTTCCTTAAGCTGACTGGAATACAGAAGTGTCCTATTAGTAAGTAAGAAGTGTATAAAATGTGGGGTATGATGTGAAATGTTTTAACCCATCGTAGTATATATATCATCTGATGAATTATTTGTTGTACAATTGCATAAGTGCTGTATATCTGTAAAAGGTATTTCTTATGCCTTTTCTAATAGTGAAGAAGTAATATATTAAAATCTGATGTGTGATGGAGCGGTTTTCCATACATGTTACTGTTTATGTGCTCATATCTCATGCACAAAGTGTCGTACAGTGATACAATTTCGAAGGTACCTTCATCTCTGTGTGTTTCTACTGCCTGTAAAATTTCCTGCTAGCACAATTTGTAATGCAGAAATTATAAATTGTAGTGCCATACCGAAAGCTGTAGTTCTACTCAGTGAACAATGGAAGAGTAGTAAGTGAGAAACATTTTTTCCTTTCATCATTTTGATGTTGTTGTCAGGGAGGAAAAAAATGGTCTGAAAATTAAAGTCGCCAAGTACTCTGTTCTCAAACAGTGTATGAATAAAGTCTCGTATTATGTGGCAGTTTTTCTGCGACTTGTTTACGACATTATATCTCCTGAACCGCGTGTCGCATGTGATTCTTACCTCTACAGCAATTGTTACATCTCAGTAAGGAATATGTGCACTAGATTTGGTTTAAATCGGTCCAGTAGTTTAGGAGGTAATGTACAGCATTGTTGTGTTATGTAGCAGTATTTCGCGTGTCTCATTGTTTATGACATCATATCTTCGTAACTATGTGTTGTACGTAATCCTTACCCTGACGGCGACGGTCCTCTAGGTTGGAAGATCATATATGCAAAATTTTATCAACACTGAAACAAAACTGAAAATACGTTCAAATGTTTGTAAATCTATCGGACCAAACTGCGTGGTCATCAGTCCGTAGCTTACAAACTACTTAAACATAGGTAAACTAACCTACGGACAAACACACACGCCCATGCCCTAGGGAGGACTCGAACGTCCACGGCGAGCAACCGCGCTCTCCGCGGCGAGGTGCTTTAGGCCGCTCGGCTACTCCACCGCGGCTGAAAATACGTATGTAAAACGCACATACAAACACACAGACACTTTATATGCACTGCTCAAAACAATTAGGTGCTCAGGTGAGATATCGACCATATACATATGGTAAAGTATTTTATTCAGATATTGGCTACAATGGTAATTTGTGTTTGATATAGTATTGTGCTGTCTCAACTCTCTTCTTGACGTTTACGTGTTTACTTAAAATGACACACCATGGGGCTACTTCAACAGTGAGAAAGTCATTCTCACTGCCCTCTAATACAGCGTGTGATAACCTTGGACGGCCAGTATCCTCCGGTCCCACATCTGCGTGGTATGGTCTGTATAAGATTATGAATCAGCTCTGAGGGATATTCTTGCATAATTGCAGTTTACAGCCCTGCAAGCTTTGTAGGAGGTGCCAGTCTGGATGCAACGCGTCTGCCGAGTGCATCCCAAAGATGCTCAATCGTGTTCGATGAACAAGCTAGCCACGTCTTTCGTTCAATTCCCTTGGCTTCAAGCATGTTGACCTCCAGTACAGCTCTGTTATCGTCCACCAGAAGGAACCGATCTCCTATGAGACCAGTGTAGGGCACAACAATAGGTTGAAGGATCTCATATCTATACAGTACTAACTGCTGCCCACATCTTTAGTGCACTGCCATGATATGGTGTTGTTTGCTGCACATAAGCAGGATTGTTTCGAGTTCCACAATCTCTACAGATAAGGAAACGACGATTGTCCAGCTGAAGACAAAATCTCACCTCATCTGTCATTCGTTACGACTCCAATCCTGATGTTTCTCAGCCCAGTTTCTGCGGGTTAAATAGTTACGTGGTTTTAATGGGTCGCACACCATAGACCAACGTATATAGAGGCCACATTCCGGAAAGCGATTTAGGACTGTTTGTGTTGATATTACAGCGTCCTCTTGCTGCCTGGAGGGTGAGTTGCAGCTGAGTTGCATTCAGTCTCCTGCCTCGACGGGTTGTTAACAGGAGATAACGGTCATTTCTTGCTGATGTTAACCATGAACGACCTTGGCCTTTCCATCTTTCACTGGTTCCTGTTGGTTGATATCCTGTCCAAGTCCAGGAAATTATAATTTGGGAGACTCCAATAGTTGTAGCCATGTTCGTCTGTGTCTGTCCTGCTTCCGACCATAGTATGTCTCCGCATACCATAGCTTAGTATAAGTCACATTGTTGTTGCATTGCACTACTTGCTCACAACACTAATTGAACCCAACTACTTATGTAATTCGGCTGGTAAACAGTAGTCAATATGAACCCCATCTGAAAACATTTTGTTATTACCATTATCTCTGTTTCCATGATGTCGTTGCACTCCGTAGATCCGCCAGAGAGATGTCCAGCTCCGGAAGATTAGCCGTGCGCATTGGGGCGCCTTGCTGCGGCGCGCGGCCCTTCTCTATCGGGGGTTCGAATCCCCTCGAGCATGGGTTTTTGTGTTGTCCTTAGGTTAGTTTACCATAGTTTAAGTAGTTTGTAAGCTACGGACTGATAACCACTCAGTTGAGTCCGATAGATTTACACACATTTAAACATTTTAGAGACATCGAACTATTTTAGTTCATTCTGCAATGACAGTACTTGACAACCTAGATATCTCAACTGATTCTTCCAATTATTTTGACCAGTGCATAAAGAAGAAGAAGAAGAAGAAAAAGACTACTATTTTGTTACAGTTTGATGTCTTTCCATGACTACAGAGACTTACTCAACATTTCGATCCAGCATAACGTGATAATACATATATACCCGGGCCGCTGAAACTTTGCACTTGACGTTTACAAATAACAAGTGAAGAGCAAGAAGCGAGAGTCGCTAGCCGCTAGGAACGATCCAATCACAGCGCGATAAACACTTCCAGTGATCACGTGCCGTGACGTCAACGTTACCGCGTTGCCGGCTTTGTTCAGTTCTACCGTAAACAAAGTTGTATATCGTGTTTATCGCGTGTTTATGTTGTGTTTGTGTTTTTTTCGCTGCGATTTGTTTTACTGTGAGTGGTTTAACTTGACTTTCCGAGTTCAAGTAATTGGATAATGTCACCGAAAAGACTTGTCGTGACGTTTTCTGAGTAAGTTCTCCATTTCGTATGAATAAAAACTTCGAAGCTTATGCTCTGAGCAGGAAGTTAATTCTCGCTTCAAACGATCGGAAAGAAGTTAGGGTGCAGTGGTTACAAGAAAGAAATATTTCTGCAGGTATGTCAGTGTCAAAACTTCTTTTATAATCGCTCGTGAAACAAAATAAGCCTATTACACCCACATATGCAGTAGACGAAATCGCAAAGGAGCAGCGTCACTATGTAATAAATCTGCCCCATTTCACTGCCGTTTTAACCCTATAAAATTGGTATGGACTGACGTGAGGAATTACTTAAGGAAGAAAGGTGAAAATGCTATTGCATGAAGCTGTTGTCAATGTGAATCTTGGAAAAAGAAAAGGGTCGAGCACGTTGAAAAACTGATTCGGGCAGCGCAAACAGTGGAAGGAATCATCAGTAATCATGAACGGCTAATGATTTGTCTTGGTGATGACGATTTTGGCAGTGACAACAGTAAATATTGGGAGCCGGATGTAATTGTACCATTGTCGCCGTAAATTGGTGAGTGATAAGCATTCTTGTTATAAAACATAGAGAGAGAAGTTACTACCTTGATTATTGTTTATTTCGTATCTGTCGAGATCCAATGCTTATTTTCTATATTGCTTTCCTCCGTTATTGAAAGCGTGTGCATTGTTGTGCTCTGGTCCTTATTAATATGCCGTTAATTTATTGTTGCTCAAGAACGAATTATTATATGCACTTTTATTGCTGAATAGCTTACATTTACGAGATGCAACTGAAAACCGTTTCGTCTGCTGTGTGTATAGAGGCTAGTGTTGCAACGTCGCTAAAGCAGTGTAGCCAACTTAACTCGCCGCAACGCGAAACGTCAAGTGCAATGTTTCAGCGGCCCGGGTATAAGTAAAATTTAAAAGAACCATTTTTTTTTGTCTTTTGTATTGCAAGAACAGAAATAATAAATAAATATATAAAAATAAACACATCCTGGCCAGTGCCAAATATATAAATGGAGCTATATATAATGTATAGCTACACTTTATTTTTACACTCCTGATCATTAAAATTGCTACACCACGACGATGACGGGCTGCAGACGCGAAATTTAACCGACAGGAAGAAGATGCTGTGATATGCAAATGATTAGATTTTCACAGCATTCACACAAGGTTGGCGCCAATGGCAACACGTACAACGTGCTGACATGAGGAAAGTTATCAACCGATTTCTCATACACAAACAGCAGTTCACCGGCGTTGCCTGATGAAACGTTGTTGTGATGCCTCGTGTAAGGAGGAGAAAAGCGTACAACACATTTCCGACTTTGATAAAGGTTGGACTGCAGCTTATCACCATTGCGGTTTATCGTATCGTGACATTGCTGCTGGTGTTGGTCACGATCTAATAGCTGTAAGCAGAATATGGATTCGGTGGGTTCAGGAGGGCAATACGGAACGCCATGCTAGCAGTCGAGATGATAGGCATCTTCTCCGCATGGCTGTAATGGATCGTGTATCCACGTCTCTATTCTTGAGGACGTTTGCAAGACAACAACCATCTGCACGAACAATTCGACGATGTTTGCAGCAGCATGGACTATCAGCTCAGAGACCTTGGCTACAGTTACCCTTGACGCCGCATCACAGGAGGTTCTGTTTACAGCAATATGATGATCGCATCCGTGTTTGGTAACATCGCGGTGAACGCACATTGGAAGCGTGTAATCGTTATCGCCATACCGGCGTATCACCCGGTATGATGGTATGAGGTGTCATTGGTTACACGTCTCCGTCACCTCTTGTTCGTATCGACGGCACTTTGAACAGTGGCCGTTACATTTCAGATGAGTTACGACCCGTGGCTCTACCCTTCATTCGATCCCTGCGAAACCCTACATTTCAGCAGGATAATGCACGTCTGCAGGTTGCAGGTCCTGTACAGGCCTTTCTGGATACGAAAAATGTTCGACTGCTGCCCTGGCCATCACAATCTCTCACCAATTGAAAACGCCTGATCAATGGTGGCCGAGCAACTAGCTCGTCACAATACGCCAGTCACTACTCTTGATGAACTGTGGTATCGTGTTGAAGCTGCATGGGCATCTGTACCTGTACACGCCATCCACGATCTGTTTGACTCAATGGCCATGCGTATCAAGGCCATTATTACAGCCAGAGGTGGTTGTTCTGGGTACTGATTTGTCAGGACCTATGCACCCAAATTGCGTGAAAATGTAATCACATGTCAGTTCTAGTATATTTGCCCAATAAATACCCGTTTATCGTCTTCATTTCTTCTTGGTGTAGCAATTTTAATGGCCAGTAGTGTACTTCCTGTGTTAGGAGAGCCGCGGCGGAGCGACCGAGCGCATTGAGGCGTTATGCTCCGATGCAAAGGCTGTTCCCCGTCGGGGGTTCGAATCCCCCCTCGGACATGGATATTTGTGCCGTCCTTAGTGTTAGCTAGCTCATAAGTAGTTTGTAAGGGCCGTTTTCACCAACAGATGTTAAAAGTTAACACTGTTGTTAGTCTATGTAGCAATAGTTAAAACAAACATTGCATTACATCAACTTATGTTACCTTAACACTCGTGTTAAACTAACAGTGCATATTTCTGTTGTTAAGTCTTTAACAATTGTAGTATTGTCAAGATGGCGGGCGCAAATGCAGCTTTCGATGTAGATTTGCTATATTTGGATCGTCTAAATGGCATTCGCAATAGAGAACGGCCTATGAGGAGAAATGATTTCGATGAACTATCGGATAAAGATTGTCTTCAGCGGTATAGACTGTCAAAACAAGTTGTTTTGAAGCTTACCGAGGATTTGCAGGAGAGGTTGGAATATGGATCTAATAGAAATATGCCGATCTCACCTTTGCTTCAAGTGTTAATTACGTTGCGTTTTTATGTGATCAAATTTTCTAGTGCACTTTCCACCGCCCGTCTGGAACCGTTCAAGTCTCTCTTCATTCCTGTCCTTCTTTGCACTTCGCTTCAAATTAGTACAATACTGGCGAAGTGGCTTTGCAGTTCTTGTCGTCACATTAGCATTACAATTAAATTCTCTTGTATTTTTTTCCCACGTTGCATCTTTAACTTTTACGTTTGCCACATCTGTCTTCTTATTTTCTATAATCTCTATATATAAAAGGAAGTGTTCCGATTGACTGACTGACTGACTCATCATCGCCCAGCCCAAACCACTGAAGATAGAAATTTGAAATTTGTGGAGGGTATTGATCTTACTCTGTAGGCGTCACTTAAGAAACGATTTTTCGATATTCCGTCCGTAAGGGGGTGAAATAGGGGATGAAACGTTTTTTGAAAATACGTAGCTATTTAGGCCATTTTGAAACTAGAATTACAAAATTTCGGATTTTAATTCAGGGTTAGAATTTAAAAGACACGTGTTTCGGCATTTTTTGAAATTCGACAAATAAGGGGGTAAAATAGGTTACGCAAAAAATTGATTTTCAAAATTATGTTGCTGTTAACTCAAATTTTAAGCTACAACTACGTAACTTCGGATATGGAATCTTGGGCAGGATTAAAAATCTATGATTTTTAGTATTTTTGGAAATTCAACAAGTAAGAAGGTTAAATAGAGGATCAAAAATTCTTTTTGAAAACACGTTGCTATTGATACAATTTCGAAGCTAGAGCTGCAAAAATTGATCTTTGTATAATTGGTTAGACGTTAAAAAATATGTGTTTCGGTATTTTTGGAAATTCAATCATCAACGGGGTTAAATAGGAGAGGGGGTGTTTTTCGAAAATATGTTGCTATTTGGGCAATTTTGAAGTTAGTACTACAAATTTTCGGATTTGGGTTCGGGATTTAAAAGATACGTGTTTGGGCATTTTTTTGAAATTCAACCAATAAAGGGGTAAAATAGAGGACGCAAAAAATTGATTTTCAAAAATATGTTGCTGTTAACTCAAATTTCAAGCTATAACTACGAAACTTAAGATATGGATTCTTCATCAAGATTAAAAAGAAACAACTGGTGCAGACCAACCATCGTACGCATGCGAAGCAGTGGGGGTTCAGGTAGTATCTTTATATTTAGTTATTAGTTCAACTAATAATTCCTTGGGACTGAGGCGCTCCAGTCACGGTCTGCACGGCCACTACGGTCGGGGGTTCGAATCCCCCTTCGGGCATGGATATTTGTGCCGTCCTAGTTCGTAAGTAGTTCATAAGTAGTTTGTAAGTTTAGGGACTGATAACCCCGTAGTTGGATCCCATAAGCTATACAAACATTTGAATTTGAATTTGAATAATTCCTTCTCCAAAGATGAAAAATTTATCCCACGACTTCTCTTCAGATTTTGTTCATCCGCCATTGTTTCAGTTGTGTGCTTACTTTAATCAAATATTGGCAGCAAAGGAAATTAAAAACAAAAGCGCATCGTAGTACGTTCAGAAAAATCATACGAAACATTCACAGCCTTCTAGATCTGCAATGTTTACAATTCTCTTAGCGTCAACACGTGTTTGTTAACATTTTCAGAAAACAAGTTCGTGAAATGCTAGAATTTTAACAGTCTTGTAAACGCTTTAACAAATGTTATGTTACATTTGCTAATGCCACTTTTAACATCTGTTGGTGAAAACGGCCCTAAGTCTACGGACTGACGACCCCGCAGTTAAGTTGCATAATCTTTACAAACGTGAGAACACCTGTGTTAGGAGATGTACTGAATGTGGTGATGAACCATGGAAATGTGTTGTGCAGATGACGCCGTGGGAGGCGCTGGTGTCGGAGCTGCGCTTCATCGTGCAGTGCGGCCTGGACGCCAAGCCGGTGCGTCGGCGCAGGGGGGCCGCGCCCAGCGAATGCACCGACTCGCACCTCAACTACGGCAGCCTCTGCAGCAGCGGCCGCAACTAGGACGCTACTGCCCCACCTGCCGTCACAGGCTGTTAAGCTGCGTTAACCATTTCACTTTGGGACTTATTTTTCCAACGCCGGATTTGGACATCCTAGACAGACACAGTTGTCTAGTTTTATGCATGCCTGTGAATCAGCAACTGTTACAATACAATTAAATTTATAAGAGGCAGCCCTCAGTCGCAAAGTACGAAAATAATAGTTACCAGGTTTCAATTCCGCTATGGGCACCTTCTTCAGACGAAGATGAATATGTTAAACCTACATGTCAAATTTAAAATACAAAAAATATATCGGACGTAATCAGATAGTCATACCTAAAAAGTGAATAGTTGTAGACAGGCGGAGCAGCCACTAGGGGCTGCAATGTCTCCCCTGCCAACGTCGACAGACAACGCTAACATTTTTGTATTTTAAATTTGACATGTAGGTTTAACATATTCATCTTCAACATTCATAGAATATATGACATCAACTGCGATTGGGTAAAGCTGAAAATGTGTACCCAGCCGGGATTCGAACCCGGGTGTCCAGCTTTCTAGGCAGTTGCGCTGACCCCTACAGCACTGGGGACACAGTGATCACCGCACCTGCAAGGACTACCTAGGCACGCCTCCCGTCAGATACAAATTCCCAGCTTCGCCCTGCCCACAGTACTCAAACTCGTAGTTATGAACTAATTCCCGTAAGACGGGCAATATCGTTAGTGGGGAGGGGTGGGCAAGTTTGAAGCCCTTACTCTTACAGGAATTAGTTCATAACTACGAGTTTGAGTACTGTGGGCAGGGCGAAGCTGGGAATTTGTATCTGACGGGAGGCGAGCCTAGGTAGTCCCCAGTGGTGTAGGGGTCAGCGCAACTGCCTCGAAAGCAGGACCCCCGGGTTCGAATCCCGGCTGGGTATACATTTTCAGCTTTACCCAATCGCAGTTGATGTCATATATACTATGAATGTTGAAGATGAATATGTTAAACCTACATGTCTAATTTAAAATACAAAACTGTTAGCGTTGTCTGTCGACGTTGGCAGGGGAGACAATGCAGCCCCTAATGGCTGCCTGTCTACAACTATTCACTTTTTAGGTATGACTATCTGATTATGTCCGATATATTTTTTGTATTTTAAATTTGACATGTAGGTTTAAAATATTCATCTTCGTCTGAAGAAGGTGCCCATAGCGGAATTGAAACCTGGTAACTATTATTTTCGTACTTTGCGACTGAGGGCTGCCCCCTTATAAATTTAACAGTTGTCTAACCTGTAGGCTGATAGGATCCCAGCCAGACAGTGAATTATCTGTTTATAGTTTTCTCGGGTGTGCAGTCGTCTTCGCGAAGGCTGGACACCCGAGAACACTATAAACCGGGAAAGCCTAAGATCACACAGTGCGTTATCCCTCAAGTTGCACCCTATCTAAAGCGTAGCTCAACAGGAATTTCACACTCTGGTTCATTTTTCTCCCTGCACCCATATTTTCATCTCGTGCGTCATCTCCCACTTGAGATGACCAGCGTACACGGAAACATTCGATGAATGACTATGACACTTACTCCCTATGAAGTACATTACTTCTCTGTTATGAGGAGTGTCCTGAAGCAATTTATGAGGAGCGTCCTGAAGCAATGTGCCTATCAGTTCAGATACATGCAAATGCCTTACTTCCAAGACGAAGAAAAATTCAAAAACACATTTTGTTTATAAATGGTGCAAAAACGGTCGCTTCAGGAATTTCACATTACATGCCTGCGACAATTCTACGATTGAAATAAATCGCAATTTGCGATCACTTATGATATCACTGTATTAGGTTTAGATGGAATACCAAAGGACGGCGAGTGAAAGTTTGTGCCCGGCCGGTATTCGAACCCGGGATCTCCTGCTTACTAGGCAGACGAGGGGTGATCATTTCATTAAATGAACGCTGTAACGTCGTCAAAAATATGTAATTGTATACAAGCCGATGCTGGACTCCTGACGACTATGAATTGTGTCTCGATACCTCAAGGTCCTTCCTGATGCGGGAATACACTATTATGGCTGCGAGCATTACAGAACAAATACGCTGTGGTAATAGAAAAGACGCAGCGTGGCTAATGGAGATTTTCGTGTGGCGGGAGATGTGCAGGGAAGAGTCCTCTGCAGTTGGGCTAGTCACTGTGTCCTCGGAGACGGAGTGGTCAACGCGTCTGCCTAGTAAACAGGAAATGCAGGGTTCGAATCCCGGCTGGGCACAAATTTTCATTCGCCGTCCTTTGGTATTCCATCTAAACCTAGTACAGTGATGCCATAAGTGATCGCAAATTGCGATTTATTTCATTAAATGAACGCTGTAACGTCGTCAAAAATATATAATTCTACGATTGTCATTTTTCTACCCACAAATGCGAATTCTGTGATTATTTTTATTGTGAGAAAAACAGACAGACAATGCTTGATCCTGCAGCTGTTCAATATACAATGGGGTTGACGTAAATTAAAGGGAAATTTGAAAATTTGTGCTCAACCAGGCCTCGAACCGATGTCCTCCAGCTTAATAGCAAGTTACGCTGACCGGTGTGCCACCGGGACACACAGAAAGTGCCTCCTGCCTATTATCACTCTTTACTTGTGGCATTTCGCCAATTCCCCTAAGAGTTCGGACCTGGTGTGCATATACAAGGTGAACCGAAAGTCGCGAGATCGGACTTCACAGAGCAATTCCTCCCATTCGAGAAATAAAAATATGTCAGAAAATGACGTCGTGCGCATGTATCCGGTAGTAAATGGACGTCGAAGACTGAGATGGGTGTGTGTTGCATATGTCAGTGTGTTTCAGAATTGCACAGTTATACCAACAGACTTCTAGCGGATGTCTTCTAATCTTGGGGAACAAAATGAGCATAGAAATCCTTGCGGGGAAACGTCATTCAACTTGAGTCCAAGTTACAGGCACCAGCTCCTGCCGCTAGACATATCCTCCAGCAACTTCGACGCTCTGTAGTGTCTTTGAATGACGTTTCCGAGCGTGGATTGCTGTATTCACTTCGTTCCGCAAGACGCCTTCTGCATACTCTAGAAGTTCGTTGGTGTAGTAGTGTAATTCTGAAACACACTGACGTATGGAACACGCAACCATCTCTGCCTTCGGCGTCCATTTATTGCCGAAAATAAGGGCAGGGAGAAATTTTGTGAGAGACGTTTTTTATTGCCTGCATTGAGGAATCGTCCTGCGAAGCCCTGTTGCGCGAATTTCGCTTCAAGCTGTATACAATTAGCACGAAGACTGCCGAAGACCCTTTCTTCAGTGCAGATGCTTGTCAGGTCCGAACTCTTACGGAAATCTACGAAATGCCGCATTTAAGCGAGGGCAGGTGCACTACGTTCATAGTATACTAGAGAACCCGTGTAAATAGTTCGCACCGTTAGTGGAATGACAAAAAGTTGGAAAAAATTGAAGTAAAGTAGAATGTTCACCCATAGCTTTCTTCAGAATCAATAAATGCAAGTGTTTAAATGCGCAAATGAAAGAGATTGATCCGCTGAGTGTTGTTAGGTCAACAGTAACTGCGTACCTTCATTAGAACCGAAGATATCGCAAAACAAACGATTAAAATATTCAATGCAAGGACAGAAGGATACCGCGTTTGAATAAAACTGAAGGATGAAGCAAGCTTAAGTTGATTCTGATACTTGATGACAAATATGCGGATGAATACCTTTCGTTTCAAGAAAAAATAAAGAAAATAGGTAGGATTTAACGGCCTGACCGACTGATTTTAATTTACAGTAAGGACATCCACATAAATATATATAGAAGGAAATCGCGTTTGAGTATAGAATAACGAAGGCGAGAGTTATGTCAATTCTGATGCCTGATGACAAATCTGTGAATGAATACCTTTCGTTTAAAACAAAAATAAAGGAAATCGCCCGGATTGTTTGGTCTGGACGACTGACTTTAGTTTTCGTAGATTCTATTATATATAAGATGAATAAGTTGAGAACGTCCGTCTGACGGTAGGCGTGAAAGGGTAGGTAGCCCGTGCGGCGTAGTGGTCAGCGCGACTGCCTACTAAGCAGAAAGACACAGGGTCGATTCCGGGTGTGAACAAATTTCCAACTTTCTCCACTGATATAATTTAGTGCCCACTGGCAGGTAACATCGTAAAATTCTGTCTAAACTAAATTAATTTCTGCTTCACTGCTACAAAAAACTTTCCAATCAAACTAATCTTTTTCATCAAGCATCAATCTTTTTTTTCTGCCTCTTCACAGAATCATTGAAGCAGGGACTGTGGTTTGTCCAGCACTGCTATAATCACATGAATAGGCTCTTGCTTCCCACTGTTTATGCCATCTACCAAAGGCTTTCCACTTCGGTTAATATGGGATCCGTTGATCGTATCTTACACCTGGCTTTAGTGCACCAAGTTTCCTTAGTTATTGCTGTATTATCTGTTCTCCAATCTTCAGATCGGCCCACTATTCATCCAAAATGTCGTCTACGCATGTGCCGAACATGACACTCTTCCCGTCTGAAGTTGGCCACACTCCAATATTACGTTTGCTAATACTAGTTATAAGGTGGACTGTGCAAGCATCTCGACTAAATTACAAAACATACTAAAAGCAGGCGAGGCAATCAATATAGAACGGAGGTGTCCTCCGAGCAGATGGGTAACAACACTTTGCTTGTTTTGTCTGCTGTTTCCTCGATTTTTGAACAATGTTTTTTTTGTTCATAAAGTGAACGTAGTCATTCCAAGATGAACGTAGAACCACAAAATATTCTCCCTGGCAGTACTGAGAGGATTCCAAGACAGAGAGGTGGCACGGCAACATATTGCAGTGATTCTACAGATGGATGGATTTTACACAGACTGTTTGCCAAGTATAGACTTTTTAGTGGGGCCTGGCGTCGTATGTGAATTAGATGCTGTGTGTTTAGGTCTGGACTTCTTTTCATGTTTCGTGGACAATGACCTTCTTGCTAATTTCAAAGAGCAGACAATTCTTTATGCCAAAGAGAAGATAAGGGAACCAAGTGCAGCTCGACTTACTCGTGCATGAAGAATGTCTGATACTTTAAGGTGTGGAATACTTTACATGGCCGGCAGTCAAGGTGTTTATTGCTCCACGTGAAGTAACCACTAGCCTCCGCAGCAGAATGACTTGGTTGACGGTTACATTTATAATTTCAGTCCTTAAGAATAGTTATCAGTGAAAACATTTTTCTAACATTTACGGCGGTGGCTTTCTGGCCAGGCCCACTGTGTTCTACTATATCTTGCTTTCTAAGTGTATGTGTAACAGAGTATTGCATTTACGTGGTTTTGAAATAAAATTATTTTCACTGAAGCACAGGGTACTTCTTAAAAAAAGTAATTTTCTAATCCTTATATAAACTATTCAATGTCATTCTGAGCTACACACATATTAAAATTATCTTAGCCTAGTTTCATAACCTGGACCACATTTTATTTTTAACAGCTACCGATGCAATTGCAAGTGCTTGCTGGAGTTCGCAGACGGAAAAGAACATGTACCTTACTTTCTTCATCTCGTCGATCTAGTCATTATCACCTAATATTCATAAACTTAAATAAACTAGATTTTTATAAGGATATTAGGTACAGTATTAGTATGTATAGATCAGCATAAAAAAGAAATTGAGGATGACAAGAGATGAAACGTCAGCTTATTCACTTTTGTAATGTGAAACATTCGATAAAGAGTAGATCTTTTTACAGACTACAATCAACAGCCTAACTAGCTTTATAAGTAATTAATCCTATTTTAAGCAGTCATATGTTTGTATTACTCACTATTAAAAGGCGTCTGCTAAATCCCTGTGATGTGTTGCTTCAGTCAATCATTTAAATGTTTGTAAACCTATAGGACGTAAGTACTGTGGTTGTCAGTCTCTACGCTTACAAATTACTTAGATAATTTAAGGACAACACACATACCCATATCCGAGGCAGGAATCGAACCACCGACAGGGAGCAAACGCGCGAACCGCAGCAAAGTGCCTCAGACATGCCACCGCGCTCATTGTTACTGACTTTGCCACCAATAGGAATATAATCTTCCTGCCTTTATGTCTTTGCTCATTTGTTGAAGAACCTGCACACCCCTCATCAATCGATAGCTTCATTACCAGTCGAAATGTACATTATGACCCCTGTACGTACACGTATTAATTTGAGTCTTACGTAGTAACTAAGTTTACAAGAGACAGATGAAAAAATGAAATTATAAAAACTCCAAGGAGGAACGTGTTAGCCAAAATCACAATTTACTTCAAAGCTTCTTATTTTCTTGATTATTAGTTTAGATGAACCTGTCTTCACCTTCAGATCAGTTTAAACATTAAAATACAACATACATAGTTTTGGACAGCAACTTGTACAACGTTGTAACATACATATATCATTAAAAGTATTTCCGCGCAAACAGAATCTATTACTAATATATTTTGAAATAATACAGTAAACTAACGCGAAAAGAGAGTATTGACACTACCTACATGTTTTTACCGAAATCCTCTCTTCTTACACAATAATATGAAATATCAGTAATTCAGTGAAAATTGTCACACTCTCTATTACACTATGTGATCATCCCCCAATGGGACATGCACCCAGTTTGCAGACGACTGTGTTATACTACAATCCCACAGCTTGCAATAAAAACGAATGTGTAAGATATCATGAAGGACATTAAATTTGTAACCTCTCTTCTTGCTGAGTAGTCAAGTAAGACCCATGACCCACTTTAACGTAGTAAAACAACTTCAAGAGAACAGTGGAAAGTAACAATGAGGTAAGAAAAATAACACAAATTGAACAGCACATAACATTATTATTTGGCTATTAGAGTTACATGTAAAAACAGAGACTTGTATATTTTGATAGTTTAATTTACTGTAGTAGTTAACGTAGTGTTGTCAAGAATTCACATATTTTAAAACACAATTATGGCAGTCGAGAAAATGTCATAGCAATAAAATATGTGCATAATACATCGATCCTTATACGGGAACAGGATTTATATAGATTGATATTATTAGGCTAAATGTTTTTGCTAATGAAACGGTAATTAATTAGTTGTAATATCGTACTTGAGAAGCTAATTCATATTAATTCCGTTTATCAACTACAAAATATGCAATTGTATGTGCTTTTGCAATCAATAAAAACTGAAATAATTGGTGTTTCATGGAAGAGATGTTTAAGAAGCATTAAATCGTTAATGTGCGAGTGATTAATCGGAGACGATGTGAAGAATATTGGTAAAGGATTTAATTGTATATGGTAGAGTATGATGATAAACTAGGAACGTAATTTACTGTGTAAAACAGATATGAAGGGGTATTTCACGTGTTGCAACAGTCTTGAGCCGTATATTTCCGCAGATAAGACGACCTTCCGATAAGACGAGGTTCAAATTTTCATCGAATTTTTATAGTTTAAGCACATATCTGGCTTATAAGACGACCCCCAAGTTATCGTATTTACTCGAATGCATGCCGCACTTTTTTTCAGTTTTCAGTATCTAAAAATACGCCTAGTACTTATATTCGGAAGCAAAGCTTCAGGGAGTTCCGAAAAGTGCCGTTAGAAGCCACCATAAGTAGTTTTCTTGATTGGTACATCTGGATTTCACCCTTTGTTGCAGTGTTTGCGATCTGCTTTTGAACTTTCGTGCTTGTAGTGCTACGTTGTATCCGATCGTGAAGAAGCATTTTTTTTTCTTTTAATTACACCGCGAAGTTAAAAAAAATAATTTCTTTCGCCGATACCACATATAATCGCGCCGATGCACATATTATGCGGGTGAAAACACACGAAATTTCCCGAGAACAGAAGATAAAGGATTTCTAAGGAAGCCGCAATTGTTGCGTATAGCTCCGAAATATTTTAACGCATTCCCAGCTCAGTACGTAAACATACTGTAATCGTTTCAGTGCGACTCTGGATACCTATATGGAGAAATTATTTTTGACAAGCGACATTTTAAAATCAAGCTGCATTGTAAATAATTAATTCTATTCCTACTTTATGGCTTATAGGTTGTCGTATGTACCATTGTCCACTCAGTAAATTAATAAAGCTCGACAAGCAAATATTTAAAAAAACTGCGCAAAACTTTGTTTCCTCTTTTTCAAGGTTAGGCATAGGTTAAAAAAGTTTTTAATTTATTTTTTAATTTTTTTAAATTCTTTTTTTAGTAAGTGAGGTCACGTAGCGTCCTAATCTACGGTTCAGAAGCACTAAATCGATTTACAGTTGTACATTCGATATATATCATTTCAGGCCGAGCTACTTCGATTGTAAGCTTTCTTGTAAATTAACCAGAAACCTGCCTAACGACATCCTATAAATTAAGACATATTCATAAAAATCAAAATTTTCGCCTGTTCGATACGTATGGTTTCGATACTTACCCGCTTCGACATATATCGTTTGGAGGTCGAAGCCGCGTCTTGCAGCACATCTGCCAAATTACCAATTTCAGACTAAATTTCAATCTAATTTCTTTCTTTTTTTTTCAGTCGTATAAGATGACTTCGGATTTTGGGGTCTTTTTTTATGATTCAGCCATCGTCTTATCTGCGGAAATATACGGTAATCATGTCAGTGTCGTAACCAAATGGCTTACTGTTGAGGATAGTTACCTGTGGTAACAAAGACAGCATTACTATGTTATGTGACCAAAAGCAAACAGTGACATGATGAAACGGGAATGCAGCCAGGCATATCAGCCTCGAAAGGCATCAGCCTGAGACGGAAGGTTCCAGATGTCCCAGTTAACAGCAGAACACGGCAGGGAGAGGTGGTACTTAAGGACCAACCAACCTGTCTCGTGGAATCAAGAGTGCAGTGGAGAACGGTAGTAGGCACAGCATCTGCCACATCATGGCAACTCTTCAGAATCACACAATGGCCGCAGCTGGTCCATGAACCCTGGAAACCAGCGCTGCTGATAGGGGCGCAGCAAAACTGTCAGCACTGTGAAAAGCAGAGGGGCATCCTGGCCTCTTGGGTCACGATGTCACGGAGATGAGCCAGGAACAGTGCACTGACCGCACAGGCCGCCGCTTGCTGCTGGACATTGTTCCGCATTCCGCAGCGGCTAGGTTACCTGAGTGAGGTCTTCCAGTCTGATGCCACCTACGTGCCGCTGCCATTTCCTCCATGCTGAACTACCGCCGATAGCCACACGCCTGGAAAATCACGTCAGGAAGATTTTTTTTTTTTGTAGAACGTATGGGACTTAGCTACGGGGTCATCAGCCCCTAAGCTTACAAACTACTTATGAACTAGCTAAGACTAAGGACGTCACAAATATCCATGCCCGAGGGGGGATTCGAACCCCCGACAGCAGTGGCCGTGCAGACTGTGACTGGAGCGCCTCATCCCCTCGGCCACCGCGGCCGGCACGTCAAGAAGAAACACTTACTTCAAGGCTAACCTGATATATTGTTAAATAAAGGCAACTTTTATATTCCTCAGGAACCCCTGTATGTCTTCCACTATTTATTTTCCAGGTAAATCAGCCCACAAAGCCATAAGTCACTCTGTTGTTCCTCTGGATCATGTGTGTGCGCTATTACAATATATGATGTGATTTTTCCACGAAGGTTTTCCCGGCGTAATAACTGTTTGTAATCTCATTTTATATTGTAATAGTTTGTAATCTTCTCGGGTTTGCAGCCGGATATTAAAGTGAACTTGACACAATATTTCAGCGGCGCAACTGCCCGCCATCCTCAGGTGAGCGTGCTGGTACACAATCTCGCCGGAACTGAGTTCCCAGTGCAATCGGCGGCTCCTTTATACATCGAGGAAAGCCCATAGCGCGTGCGCAAGAAGTGGCAGTAACTGCCCTCTGGTGCACAAGACATACAGCGCTCCAGTGGTAGAATTCGGTGAAATCGATAATCGACGATGAAGATAATTATTATTCAGATTGCTGAAGTACCAACCGTTATTTATTAACATCTGATAACATAGAGTTCCAAGATTTACTAAGAGGGAAGCCTTTGCCTCTGTTAATCAGATTGTCAGATAATCGGATCTCTGTGGATTCCTTTAAAATTTCTATGGATTCCTTTAAGAAACCAGTCCCAGTAACGAGAAGCAACCTTGTGAGTTTCATTATTCAACATTCTATGTCCCTCATTGAGACAATGCTCAGCTACCGTCTTTTCGGGCTGGAGCAAACACCTGTGGCGTAGATGTTCAACACATCTGTCCTGAATGGTACGGATCGTCTGACCAATATACGTTTTCCCACATTGGCAGAGAATCTTATATACCCCGGGCTTCCTCAGACCCAAATCATCCTTCACAGATCCGAGAAGTGCTCTCGTCTTTACTGGCAGACGAAAAACACTCTTAATGTCATGCTATTTTTTTTTTTTTAATTCTTCCTATATTTGATGAAATACTCCCGGCAAAAGGTAGGGTCAGATGTTAAAAAACAACGGTTGGTACTTCAGCAATCGGTTCTTGATCATCGATTATCGATTTCGCCGGACTCTACCACCGGAGCGCTGTATGTCTTGTGCGCCAGAGGGCAGTCACTGTCACTTCTTGCGCACGCGCTATGGATCTTCCGCGATGTATAAAGGAGCCGCCGATTGCACTGGGAACTCAGTTCCGGAGAGATTGTCTATCAGCAATCTCACCTGAGGATGGCGGGCAGTTGCGCCGCTCAAATATTGTATCAAGTTGACTTTAGTATCCGGCTGCAAACCCGAGAAGATTACAAGCTATTACAATATAAAATGAAAGAGCATGATAGCTGTTTTTATTTACATAGAATATATTTTGGATGACGAATAGAATAACAAATGTAGATTGGAGAAAAGAAAGTGGATGTAGGGAGAACATGAAAAAAATTCAGCAAGATCTAAATGGAGGACAAAGTAATAGAGCCTACTTTAAACTTAAAGCAATGCAGATAAAGCCAAAAACAATTACAGCCAAAAATAAAACTGGTGACCTACTTTTGAGCGGGTGATCTGTGTGAAAGATGGATAGAATATATTGAGGAATTATATGAAGAAGATATTGTTAAAGAGGAGAAAATTCTGGACGAAGAGAGGAATGTGGATGTGGACCTGATAGGACCACCTATACCTAAAGAGGAATTTAACAATGTTTTGAATGCCCTTCATACTGTCAAAGCAGCAGGTATAGATAACATCCCAGAAGAAATATTGAAGGAAGTATGAGAATCAGCAAGAGTGTACTAATATAGACTTCAAAAAGTACTATGGATCAGTAACAAAACCATCTAAAGAGTTACTTAAAAGACGAAATAAATACAAAGGAAATGCGCTGGCCTGTGGTAACTATGGAACTACCTCCTTACTAATCCACACTTTCAAATTACAAGAAAAATAGGAGAAGACCAATTTTGATTCAAATATGGAAAGGGAACTAGAGAGGCAATAGTAACCCTGTGGATAGTATTAAAAAGACGAATTGGATTTAATAGGAAAACATACCAAACATTTACTGATTTACCATAATCTTTTGACATGGATGATTGGTAATTGCTATTCCAAACAATGAAGGAAAGAAATCTTGATTGTAGAGGTATAAGATTAATTTGGAACTTGTATAAAAGGCAGGAAACAGAGGTAGAAGTGAATGGTGTGACAAAAAGAAGGAAAACCGAGGATGGGAGTAGCGAAAGGATGCCCATTATCCTCATTTATTTAACTCATTTATTGAACAATCCTTTGAAAAAAAGTAAAAGAATAATAAAAGGAATTAAAATTAATAGGAAACACATACGCTGTATCCGTTTTCGAGATTATATAGTAGTATTTTCTGACTCAGTAAAAGAAACGGAGTTGCTAAAGTATTAAGAGAATTTAATCTAATAATAAATAAGAAGAAAACAAAAACTATCATAGTAGGGAATACGAAATGTAAATCGATAGCAATTTATAAGATCACGTTCTAGAACTTGTTGGTAGCTTCTGCTATTTGGATAGCACAGTCACTGAAGGTAATAAATCTATAACAAATATTGACAGAAGAGTTGCCTCGACAAAGCAACGTTTCCCAGCCATACAGGCCTCGAAATTAGGAATATGTTTGTTTGGAGAGTCTTGGCATATGAATATGAGGCATGGACTCTGAGAGTAGCAGAGAAAAAGAGACTGGAGACAACGGAACTGTGCATTTGGAGAAGAACGACGGAAACAAGCTGGGTGGACAGAAAAAGCAATGATCAGATATTAACATAAGTGAATGAGGGGAACGCTGCTAACGTATAGAGGAAGAAGAAAGGCAAGAATCATTGGAAATACAACGAGACACGACCAGTTCTTAAAGAATATATTTGAAGGAAAAGTTTTAGGGAATGCAGGTCAAAAGAAATCTTTTTCAACAACATCAAAGAAGAAATGGGCCTAAAATCGTATTAAGAACTGAAGAGGATGGCAATGGAGAGAGATTTGGCCTAATCGACAAGGCATAGACTTAGTTAATGATGACAGTATAATTGTTGTTTCTTTTTAAATCAGTACTAATATTAATAAGCAAACAAAGGTATACTAACTAATAATTCTAGAAAGGTTTCCTGGGAGTAATAATAACAGTTTCGTGTGGCTCATTGGCGTGGTACAAGTCTTTCAATTGGACGCCACTTCAACGACTTGTGTGTCCCTAGCTACCCCAGTTATCCAACCAGGAAAAGGGGACCTACAGTTTAAAGTGGTATACGAACCCCGTGTAGTTTCTGGTGACTAGTGGGCGTAGAGCCTCCTTACCGGGCGCGCTGAGCCACGGCGCCCGGCAACTGGGTTTCGAACCCGCGACCCTTCGGTTTTCAAGCAAGCGCTTTACCCCGAGACCCGGGACCGACTTCCTGGGAGTTACAGAAATTGTCAGTTGGGATTCATTGTGATATTTTCGTAAATTACGTTAGCAGGTGGTGCATCAGCAACTGCAAGAAAACATTGGCTGGTGTGAACTTCACCAGGTATCCACTGGGAATGACACTCACTGACGGGATACATCCGACGTTCAGATCCCTGCTACTGTGCCACAAGGTCTAGGTGCAGTGTTTCACACTACATGTATAACCAGCATTGTATAACTTTTACTCTGAGTTTTCTGTAGATTTAATCAATCAGCTTAAACTCTTCATCTAGTTATTCAAACAAATTATCTGTGTAACGTTCTCCTTTCTAATACCAAAGGAAAATTAAAAACAAATCATAAAGGTTATTGTGGATAAAAATTAGATATTTATATATTTTATTTCCATAGGCAGTTGACAGGACTGTTGTATAGCCTTTAGCCTGCAGTGAGTACTTTTTGTTAAGTCGTCCGTTCCTACATAGAACAACTGCTATGAAAATATTTTAAATTACCAATTTCTATGTTTCCAAAGTCTGCACGGTTATTCCGCCGGGGCAGTGTCTACTTCAACAGCGTGTAGTGTTTACCTACGTGAGGTAATGTCGCAGTGATTTGTTGGAATGTTAACACGTAGTATTTTTTCAATGCTCCCTAGTAGGAGTTTTGAGAAGAGTTGGAAGATAAAGCATTCCACAGAGATTCCTCTGTAGAAATTGGGTCATCTGTCTGGCCTTTGACTTTGTATAGAACGGTGTCTTCCTCCTTTGCCGAGGGATTGAAAAATATTTTGTACTGCTAAAAATACTCCAAACGCTAACACGGAACTCACTACAAAACATTTAACAAGGTAAAAACTAAGTTCTTTAGTTTTCTCCTTTCTATAGTGTCGTAGAATTGTCAGTTCTTCAGCAAGGATTCTATGAGTTTTTCTAGTTGACGGTCGTCATTAATATTGCCGCGAGTCTTCCGACAGAACGCATGGTGCAGTGGTTACCAGCGCTAATCGCTGTGCTTGCGGTCCCCAGTTCAAATCCCGCCACGGACAGAAAAAAAAATTATGTGTTTGTGTTTACTATTTCTAGAATGTTCATGTTTCTTATGTTTGACGTACTTGTTCCAGTAAATTCTTTCTGTGTATAAATAGTGGAGCACTCCAAGCAGTAGGCAGTCTTTACTGAGTGTACGCTTGTGTTCGCAAAAAACGTGTTGTAAGTGAAAATTTTTGTGCCCTATTAAGACCAGCCTTCGAATTCCGGATCACCTGCAGTTTTCAATGTGACACTTTGTGGTGGAGCAGCCAGGTACCCTGCAATACATTTGCATCATCGTGGCTTCGATTAGGCAGCGTAAGAGCCGTTACCTACATGGGCAAGAACCCGAATGCAAAGGGTATATTGAGTACCTCCGTCCAAATGTCCGTGTCATCCAAAGATCCATGGATACGAAAACAGCGGTTACCCAGCTGCACATCAGATATCTATCAGTGTTCTCTGGAGACGCTGGACAGGACAAAGAAATGGCTGAAACGATTCTACCGAGTCGCCAAGTATAATAGATGGAACCACATTATGGGATTAGCAAAGATATGTTTCTACCTGGATGGGACGGCCCAGCAGCGGTTTGGGAATAACGAGGATAAGCTCGATAGTTGGAAAAATTCCAGACAGAACTTACGAAGACGTTTTGAGACCATCAGCAACAAATATACTTTTATCGGAAGAGCAATTTAAGCACATGACCCAACAACATGATGAGTCAACGCAGTTGTATATACAGTTTTGGCTCTGTGTCACAAAGTTAGGCCTAACCCGGATGTGACTGAAGCCGATAAAATTTCACATCTGATGAAGGTCATTGCAGAAGACATGTCTCAAGCTTTTCTGTTAAAAGACATTTCAACGATATAAGAGTTCATCCTATGGTACCAGAAAACTGAAGAGATGCAGCAGAGGAGGATTGGACGAAAGAAGTACAACTGACTGCCAAATGTAGTCCCTATAGCTGTTGTGCAAGACGAGCATGATTTTGCTTCTCTCATACCACTAACTGTAAGAAGAATTACAACAGTTTATGACACCTGGGACTATTGGACCAAGCGAGCACCAGATTATGGGCATGGATGTAGGTCCTGAACGCCATGATGGAGCTGACGCACCTGAGGAAGAGGCAATTAGCCTGTCAGCCCCGCCAGTCGCACCCAACGTGAAGAATGGCCTCGGCCAACTATGACTTATGCCGCAGCTGCCAAACGGCAGCCTAGGAATCGTCCGACGCGGCCCCAACCAAATCCTCCAGTAACTATGACACCTCGAAGGAGGACAGATATCTTA
This sequence comes from Locusta migratoria, assembly GCA_026315105.1. NCBI lineage: Eukaryota > Metazoa > Arthropoda > Insecta > Orthoptera > Acrididae > Locusta > Locusta migratoria. The sequence goes on from CM048745.1 coordinate 405,587,073, forward strand.
AGGACGGAAGACAACACACCATTGTGTTTTCACCGTGGGCTTCTTGCACATGTACGATACTGTAAGGAGAGAAGACGAGAATTTCACAATTATTATGCCGCAAGAAGCACATTATCGAAGCAGTGCTTTCAACGGCAGTCAACTCCAAACGATTACTGTCGACCTATGAGATTAAGCCCGTCGCTGTATCCTGGACGTGGTCATTCTCCAACAAGCCGCCGCCATTCGCCATCAGCTGCTCGCCCAGCTGCCGTGTTCAGGAAAACTAGGTAAGGTGACCATCTACAGAGGTGAGTAGAGGAGTTTCAACTTATGAACGAGACTGTATAAAAGCAGTTACGATCCACTGAGCTCCAAATGGCTACCGGTTGTTGTAGCTCATTTGCGGTCAACTATTCCAAGACATAATTAGACGCAGGTTTACTGGAAAGGTTTCTACCGCTCTGTCGAGCACTATGTGAGTCACTGCAGCTCTATTCGACCGGATTGGAATCGACTATTTATGTAGGTTCCAGAAGTTGACAACCAGTAAGTGATGGATAATAGTCTGCACTCACTACCTCACCCGCTACGCTATCACCAAACCTGTGCTGACTTCATAAGCTCCAGAGATTTCAAAATTCGTAGTAGAAGACATTCTGAAGCATCGTGCACCACGTGTGATGATATCTGATCGAGGAAAAGTATTAATGTCAAAACTATTATCACGTTGCAATATTATGCACAGAATAACAACTGTTTACCATCCTCAGACAAGTGGTCTTACAGAACGTTTTAACAAGACGTTAGCAGATATGATGTCGACGTACGTCGATTTTGAGCAGAAGGATTGGAATACAATACTACCAGTCGTGAGATTTGCTTATAATACAGCAAGGCAAGACGCCGCAGGCTTCACGCTGTTTTTTCTGCCCCATGGTCGTGATGCTGAGACAACGGATACGCTGCTTCCGTTCCACCCGGACAATACTCAGGATGACTACATGATACAGCTCATCACCAGGGTCGAAGAAGAAGCAAGACAGTTGGTCCGCATACGGACATTTGGACGTCCAGGAGAAGGACCGTTAGCGGTATAACGACAAGCACCGACCTATTGTGTACAACCCAGGAGATCTGGTATGGATTTTTACCCCTGTACAGAAAGTTGGGCTATCAGAAAAGTTATTGAAGCGATACTTTGGTCCGTATCGTGTGATACGTCGCCTGTCAGACGTCACATAGGAAGTCGTGGATTATGAGCCGTCCTCAAAACGACAGAAACATTGCACACGTCCTCCGTATGAAGCCTTACCACGATCCCAAAGAACACGGAGTCAGAAACGGACTCTTGTTCAAGGACTCTTAAGACCTTTATGATAATGATGAAGCCACGACAGGAGGGTCAGGCGCCGCTCTTCCGTCACAGTAAGGAAGGCGTGCGGAACTGCATTACAGAGGACCCATGACAAGATCCAGGGCGCTGCAGCTGGCTCCAAAGCGAACCTAAGAGAGGGTCGCTGTTCTTTCAGAAAGTAGAGCACTGCTGAGAGTCTTCTGAAAGAACACATGCTGCAGTGGCTGGCATCGCAGATCGCTGTGCTTGCGGTCCCCGGTTCAAATCCCGCAACGGCCAAAAAAAGATATTTGTATGTATTTACTATTTCTAGAGTGTTCTACATGTTTCTGATGTTTGATGTACTTGTAAGTTCCAGTAAATTCTTTCTATGTATAAACAGTGGAGCACAAAGCAGGAGGCAGTCTGTACTAAGTGTACACTTGTGTTAGCAATAAACCTCTTCTAAGCATAAAGTGTTGTGCTCTATTACCGACCAGTCTGCGAATTCCGGACCACCTGTAGTTTTCAACATGACAGTATCACAGAATTTAAATAGTAGTTTCCGATGGTATACTGCATCTCAGGCTGCAGTTACATCAACTGTAGCCAAGTCTGTTATAAATTTGTTTTTATACCCCTGTGAGTGCCAATGTTTGGCCCGTGCAAGACTTATCTGGCCTGAAGTCAACTAGCTGCAGTATAAGCTTGGAATCAATGACGTTATAAATTTGGTTAAGGAATAGTCTTCGGTCAAATTTGAATAGATGGCACAAAAGAGGTACGGACCAGCAACGGATCTTTTCCGGGTTTTATGAATATTACTACCATGGACTTCGTACAGAGTTTAGGGATTTTAAGATTTATGACATTCTTCCTGATGCTTAGTGATCACGCACTCTTCTCTCCAAAGTAGACCACAAAGGTTTAGTAATACTATTTGTGAGATTTGGTGACTTTCGTAGCCAACAGAAATGCGACAGTACATTCTCGTACTCACAAAATCAGCCCTGGACGATCTGAGCTGTGTGAACAAGTGTACAATCTCGGTGGCCGAGGGGATTGAGGCGCTCCAGTCACGGTCCGCACGGCCACTACGGTCGGGGGTTCGAATCCCCCCTCGGGCATGGATATTTGTGCCGTCCTTAGGATTAGCTAGTTCATAAGTAGTTTGTAAGTTTAGGGACTGATGACCCCGCAGTCCCATAAGCTTAACAAACATTTTTTGTAGAACTCTTATTATTGTCGTAAGTGAAAGTAGGCAAGGAAATTGGGACGACACCTGATATATATATCAGATAAATTACATGGTATCTGATTAAAATGTTCAACAAGACTAAAACAAGGATAATGGAATGTAGCGCAGAAAATCAGGAGATGCTGAAGGAAATAAATTAGGTAATGAGGCAATGAAAGTTCTGTTATTTGGGTGGCAAGATAACTTCTGATGGCCGAAGTAAAGAAGATATAAAATGCAGAATGGCTATGGGGAGAAAAGCGTTTCTGAAGAAGCGAAACTTGTTGACATCCAATATTAGTTTAAATGTTAGGAAGTCCTTTCTGAAGGCATTTGTCTGGAGTGTAGCATTGTATGGAAGTGAAGCGTGGACAATAAGGAGTTCAGACAAAAAGATGATAGAAGCTTTTGAAATGTGGTGCTACAGACGAATGATGAAAAGTAGATGGGTAGATCACGTAACTAATGAGGAGGTGCTCAACAGAATTGGGGAGAAAAGGAATTTCTGGCATATTCTAAGAGAACGGATAGGTTGGTGGAACACATCCTGAGACATCAAGGAATCGTCAACTTAGTATTAGAAGGGAGTGTGTGGGGTAAAAATCGTAGAGGAAGACCGAGGGACGAATAAAGAAAGCAGATTAAAAGGGATGTAGTTTGCCGAAAGTATTCTCAGATGAAGAGACTTGCACAGGACAGGATAGCGTGGAGAGCTGCATCAAGCCAGTCTGCGGACTGAAGACCACAACAACAACATTCGTATGTTCTTGATCTAGTTTATTATAAAAAGGCATTTTAAATAGTACTCAAAGGTTATCTTCTACACTTTTTCATTCTTGACGCTATTATCGTAATTGTTAATGTCACATAACAGAGTACAACAGTCCCGCTGTTCGCAAATGTAGTGCTGCTACTATGATCGGCGGCACTGGCATTCGTCACGAAATATTCCGATTGATTCTGACATTCCAAGCCTGCGTGAACAATACTTAAAATGGTGCTCACAGGTGGGTCTCGCTAATTTTGATCAATTTGTATGACAATTGCATTTTAATTCTGAAGGAAATGGACTGTACTGATCCTTTCCTCAGTAGTACGATTGCCTCAAAAAGCAGGCATACAGTAGTTACATTATGGGAAATTTTAAAGTAAAATTAACAGTTACAGTGAAAATTTTTTCACGGTTTCAAAGACAGTGTAGCGGCCGTATTTCTGGGTGGCACTTGTAACGAGTAACAATACCTTTGTAACAAGTACTGTTTCTTCTAGTAAACTGTGGTTCTGCTTCTTGAAAAAGAACTGTCAATACGTTTCATCTAGACACATGGAAAAACTGTAATCATCACTTTAATATTGCGAATTGCGGAGAACTAACGCAAACTTTACTACTACATGTGTATTTAGAAAAGAATAAGACGTTTTGTTGTTAAAATCTACGCTTAATTTGCACTACAATGGGTAAGAACTGCAAAACTCGGCCTCATTGCATATTGCTCATAATGATGAAAAGAGTTTCCTGTCTCGAGACACATGGCCTAGAAGTTGGTTTAGATTTCAGTATAATGACGTCACACACAGTGTATGTTATCTTTGGTCCATGCCTGTACCAAAGTAAAATGTCTCCTTTTTCGTTTTTATTTGAGTCTAGAGCTTGTAAATCGTCATTAAATTGGAGCTTGTCGAAGTTGTATTGCTTTTTTTTTCTTTTTTTCTTTGTGGATCTAAAGGTGTGTAATGTATGTATAACACATATGTGAGTTGTCAAAAATAGGAGTAGAAAATTGTATTCAAGTAAGCCATTTGTGTAGTATTACACTCTGTCAGTTTATTCTTTCAGGTATTTGAGCGTCATCGGTAGTTCTAGTGGCATCACTGGATCATTGCATCCAGCTGCTATTACGCAGAAAATTCAAATTTTAATAGTGGCAGATCATTTATACACGAAGCAAAGTGCAGACGATTACACAGTTCATTTTCAGGTTAGCTTCAGACGCAGTGTTGGATAGCTATTTGTAACTCTAATGAATACTTAAGCAATTTCAAGCAATTAGTCTGTGGACGCCAACAGATTGTAATCTTAATTGACACAGCGAAGGTGAAACACAAGACTTAAAGAATCGTAAAGTTTAATGCAGTGACATTAATTTATTCGTGATTCCTTTTTTCAGGGAAAGCGCCTTGACTCGGTTTTATCGCAGTAAACTAACCAAATTTTTCACGAGTGTTTTACTGTGATCTAATAGTGCAACTAAACAAGTATTTCGTGCTCTGCATGTAGTAAAAAAACTAGTCAGACGTTACTCATTTTAACGATCAGATTAACTTTAAAGGCTCGTAGTGTTTTTCTTTCGTCCACACTTATAAACACAACAGTTGAGGTAAAAATATTGTTTGAAAAGAATTACTCCAAAATGAGATAACTAACTAGCACACGAAAAGATTCTACAGTACTGACTCCTAAGCTCTCGAATTTTATAAAGGAAATTTCTGAACACATTTTCAGTAAGTATCAAAATAAAGACAGAGGGAATGAATAGACAGAAATTATATTATAGCGTTGTATATACCGTAAGACGTTGGTTAAAAATGTGAAATCACCGCGAGAAATACATGCTTGAACATAATGCAGATAACCTGTGTTTCACCACGAAAGCCATCTGAACGATGTCTTCAATATATTACAAGTGTCAGGACTGGTCAGATACGCGTTCTGTAGGGTTGTGAGTGCAATATGCCGCAGTTAAAAGAATTAAAACATGGCAAAATTTGTGGGTGTTTCCGTAACCATAGTAGGCGAACTGTTTTGTGTTCCATAAATAATACACAACATTGAAGATTTATACCGCATACAGGCAAACCAGAAAGCATCCACCAGTAACAGGGAGCATTACAAAACTGTCTCTCCCGTACTGAAATAATATTATATAACATGGAAACTGATAATTACTACACCGATTTTAGCTGCCTACGATGGTAATTATAGGCTTTAGCCATCCTTATGATAGGAACTAAAGTGTCCGTGAATTCAATACCAAATGCAATATCTCTGTATTCTATAAATCTCTTAACGCTTCAAAATGTTTGTACGTTACAAACTGCAAAAGTTTGCGACTCACAGTCTTGTGATATGCTATAAACTCCCTCACCAAGGTAGCTCGAGCTTTGAAATCAGTCACTCCAAGCGCTCAAGCTTTCGTGCATGCTTACATGCCTTACATGAGCATCATGCACAGCCATGGCGTTAGCCCTGGCCTCTTGAAGTACACAAGTTTTGTTCCATGTCGTTCGTAATACCACTCATAACGAATCGGGAAGTTCCTGTCCGTGACTCTTCTGAAGTGATGCATATATTCAACGACCAGTATTTCTGTTTTCTTCAGTTACCTTCTTGACAAACCATTTATTCCATTTTCAGCATTATATTTATAACATAACCTAACATATTTCATATTTACGATTTATTACCAAAATCTGTATTAACAGCATGTCCTATTTCATTTAAGAAAAGTATAGCGCTCATTAAATTAAAGATTTCAGCATCAGTATTATTGTTTAATTAAAAATCAACAGTCAACAATACAGAAAGATCTAGAAGATGTATCAATGCCCAAATCATAGAACAATAACTCATATCCAAAATATATGTAGAAATGATCACAGTGTAACCTTAAATCATCTATATGGGCTTTCGTGCTGATACAAAACATTCCTCAATGTATGTCGAGCAAATTACTGATGCCACAATTACATTATGCCATACCATGATTTTGAGTACTTTCTGGTATATGCAATTAACAACAAAGGAAGAACTAACGTCTGTGTTGTACAAAAGATATGTATTTAACGAAAAATTGGAGCTCAACATTAACTTTAATGTAAGTAAAAAGTACTAATTGTAATGAACAACTCATTGTATTGTCAAGAATGTGTATTTAGAACCAAGCGACTGATGTGCAAATAGTGGCAGTTAGTCATTTAGTTGGAGTTAGATGGTGTATAAATTAAAATCTGAATAAAACAATAAGCTGAATTTTTTGTGTTTCATTTGTAAACTACGCCCACAAAAGTTACGTAAAAATAGTTAGAATGATTTTTGTGTGGTAAAGAAATTATTCTTAATTATCGACGCATGCAGCAGTATTGTAGTTATCCCATAATTAACCAATATACCATGTAGATGTAGATGAAATAGGAGACACTGTACTGAGAGAAGAATTTGACAGAGCCCTGAAAGACCTAAGTCGAAACAAGGCCCCTGGAGTAGATGATATTCCCTCAGAGCTTCTGAAGTCTCTGGGAGAACCAGCCATGTCAAAATTGTTTCACCTGGTGTGTAAGATGTATGAGACAGGTGAAGTACCCTCAGACTTTAAGAAAAATGTTATAATCCCCATTCCAAAGAAAGCAGGTGCAGACAGGTGTGAAAACTACAGAACCATCAGTTTAATAAGTCATGGTTGCAAAATATTAACACGAATTATTTACAGAAGGATGGAAAAGCTGGTAGAAGCCGACCTCGGGGAAGATCAGTTTGGGTTCAGGAGAAATGTAGGAACACGGGAGGCAATACTCACTTTACGGCTTATCCTAGAAGATAGATTAAGAAAAGGCAAACCTACATTTCTAGCTTTTGTAGATTTGGAGAAGGCTTTTGACAATGTTGATTGGAATAAACTCTTTCAAGTTCTGAAGCAAGCAGGAGTAAAATATAGGGAGCGTAAGGTTATTTACAACTTCTACAAAAACCAGACAGCGGTTGTCAGAGTTTAAGGGCATGAAAGGCATGCAGTGCTTGGAAAGGGAGTAAGACAGGGTTGTAGCCTTTCTCCAATGTTATTCAATTTGTACATTGAGCAAGCTATAAAGGAAAGCAAGGAGGAATTTGGAGAAGGAATTAAAGTTCAGGGTGAAGAATTAAAAACTTTGCGTTTTGCCGACGACATAGTAATTCTGTCAGAGACAGCAAAGGACCTGGAAGAGCAGTTAAACGGAATGAACAGTGTGTTGAAAGGTGCATATAAGATGAAGATTAACAAGAGTAAAACTAGGGTAATGGAGTGCAGTGTAAGAAAATCAGGTGATGCTGAAGGAATTAGATTGGGTAATGAAGCAATAAAGGAGGTAGATGAATTTTGTTACTTGGGCAGTAAAATAACAAATGATGGTCGCAGTACAGAGGATGTAAAATGCAGAATGGCAATGGGTAGAAAAGCGTTCTTGAAAAAGAGGAATTTGTTAACCTCGAATATTGATTTAAGCCTAAGGAAGTCCTTTCTGAAGGCATTTGTATGGAGTGTGGCCTTGTATGGGAGTGAGACATGGACGATAAACAGTGCGGACAGGAAGAGGATTGAGGCTTTTGAAATATGGTGCTACAGAAGAATGCTGAAGATTAGGTGGGTGGATCGCGTAACTAATGAGGAGGTACTAAACACAATTGGGGAGAAAAGAAATTTCTGGCATACCTTGACTAAAAGAAGGGATCGATTGGTAGGACACATTCTTAGACATCAAGGAATTGTGAATTTATCGTTGGAGGGAAGTGTGTGGGTTAAAAACCGCAGAGGAAGACCAAGAGATGGATACATTAAGCAGATTCAGACAGATGTAGGTTGCCGTTCTTATGTGGAGATGAAGAGGCTTGCTCAGGATAGGTTATCGTGGAGAGCTGCATCAAACCAGTCTCCGGACTGAAGACCACATCAACAACACCAGGACATTATAACCTGCAACACTTTGCTTGCTTCAATTCTCATTGTGCACGATACGAACACAAATACAAAATGTCCACTTACATTTCACTATACCCAATCACACACAAAAGCAGTAGAGACAAACTTCTGTAGCACTGCCAAGTCTCTATGCTGTTGGGCGCGCGGGTTACCTGCATGTTAGTCAGCGGTGAGCATGGGCCGCAGCAATGTGCGTTACTGCCAAACGAGAGATCGGTTATACACACGTACCAAACATGGGGTCAACGTCCACGAGATACTTGGCGAATGTACCTCGTAAGTCACAACGTGGACGAAAGTGCATGTCGAGTGTTCACGACGAGCGGTGACTGAATAGGATTGTGTGAGAAAATAAGAGAACCACAGTTCCAAAGTCAATTTAGAACCGAATATAACGCTCGCGAACCCTGTCAACACTAAACAAGAAGCTAAGTGCAATGCGAGCTCGTCAGTCTTTCAAGTGAAGGAAAAACGTGGTGCGTAAGGCATAAAATCTGGTATGGAAGAAGTAATTTGGTCGGATGAATCTTGTTCCAAATTCCGGCTGTGTCTGTCACAAGAGTGGAGAGGTTCCATGATTTGGGCAGTGATATCGTGGAATGCCATGCGCAATGTCACATTAATGCCACGGATATTGTGGTCATTTTGGCTATTCAGATTCATCCCATAATACAATATTGGTTACAATTATTTTAACCATTTTTAGGGAACACCACTGCAGTTTTTGTAATATTACTGTAGTAAATAAATACTGTAACCAGCCACAATTTATTATAAATCAATTTATTTCACCGTTACTAGTTTCGGGCCTGAGCCCATCATCAGACGGTAGTGTTGATGTCAGGTTTACATTGGAGTCCTAAAATAACAAAGTTATGTGAATCCAAAGGTTATAAAGTTTATAATTTCTATCCTAAATATAACAAAGCTTTCTTGCTTCTGTCGCTTACATTTGAGTTAAGATTACATCTATTGCTTATACAATGAACTTACATCAGAGAAAGGTCTTTTTGAACGGAATGGACAGTGTTCTAAAGGGTGCATATGAGATGAACATTAACAAAAGCAAAACTAGGGTAATGGAGTGCTGTCTAAGAAAATCAGGCAATGCTGAAGAAATTAGATTAGGTAACGAAACAATAAAGGAGGTTGATGAGTTTTGTTACTTGGGCAGTAAAATAAAAAATGATGCTCGCAGTACAGAGGATATAAAATGCAGAATGACAATGGGTAAAAAAGCGTTCTTGAAAAAGAGAAATTTGTTAACATCGAATATTGATTTAAGCCTAAGGAAGTCCTTCCTGAAGGCATTTGTGTAGAGTGTTGCCTTGTATGGGAGTTAAAGTTGGACGATAAACAGTGCGGACAGGAAGAGGATAGAGGCTTTTGAAATATGGTACTACAGAAGAATGCTGAAGATTAGGTGGGTGGATCGCCTAACTAATGAGGAGAAACTGAACAGAATTGGGCAGAAAACGAATTTCTGGCATACCTTGACTAAAAGAAGGGATCGATTTGTAGGAAACATTCTTAGACATCAAGGAATTTTGAATTTAGCGTTGGAAAGAAATGTATGGGGTAAAAACCGCAAAGGAAGACCAAGCAGTTTCAGACAGATGTAGGTTGCCGTTCTAATGTGGAGATGGAGAGGCTTGCTCAGGATAGGGTATTGTCGAGAGCTGCATCAAACCAGTCCCCAGACTGAAGACTACAACAACAACAATTATACAAATATACATATCTCTCTCCTATAACACACACACACACACATACGCTGAACCCTCCGTTGGGGACTCACCGTCTCTCGCACGTCGCAGAATTCCTTTTTCCATGTTCGTATTGCTGGCAATGAGGTGTTTTCCGCGCGGTCGTGTAGCTTTTGGCTTCTGCGCAGTTGACTTGGCCTCGCCACTGACAGCAGCATTCCCCGCTGGTCTACGCGCTACTGAATTGGCTCTGTTCTGAACGCATGACTGACGTAGGTGTCACAGTTTATATCTCCCACTTCTGTTTTTCTGGGACACTTTCCTAAATGGCGCTGGAATGAGAGAAAAAGCCGACCTCATGGAAGACGTAGGACTCTAGACCGTTAAGTCTTGCAAAAGTCTAGAGATATATTTTGTCCCGATTTATATCAAAGATATTAAATTGAAGGAGAGGTATTGAATTAAATTTATGGCACGGCTCGGATTCGAACCCGAACCCTTTGGCATACTAGGCAATTTCCACAAAGTTCATCAGAGGGTTGCCATTCCGCTATTGGAGAGGCTCACCAACATTGTTGGGACCATGAGGCAGATTGAAGTTTTTGTTCTCGAGGGGAACGTGCTTAACCCTCTAATGCATATTGTAGCATTATCTCTCACACTGATCAAAATTTTACCACAAATTCCGTTGTAGATACTTCTATACACAGTGTTGTATAAACTAGTAGCTCTTCCTGGAAATTATAAATTACGGAGTGCTACTTAATCAGTTAGACAATTAGCTGCATTGAATTACTCCTAACACGTACGTTTGTTTACTTTAGTATTCCTCCTTTCTATGTGAAAGTAGTCAATTACATACTACTGTTGAATTATAAGTTACTTTCTGGAAAGATGAGAGGCATTATAGTGATATTTACTGCTTCGGGTACATCATGAAAGCACTATACAGAAGAACAGCTATGATCTTTTTGTTCCTAGTATTGCATAATAATTTTCAGGAAATTTTTTGTTCAATATTTTTCTCGGTATATACGCACTTTATACAGTAAACGTGGTAGTTTTTATAGCTTCATATAAAAAGTCATGCATTAAAGGGTTAAGACAGACCATGCAATCGCCATATGCTTACAGTGTATTACTTTGTTAGCAAAGAAGATAAGAAAAAAGATTTTATAATATACCTGATTACATGTTACCATAGAATGAAAAGGAAAAGCAAATACAAGAAATAATTTTAAAATATCTTGATCAAGACCATTATGTAAGAAATTGAACTCTAATAGCACAATATATGGAAGATAGAAGAGGAACAGATATTTGAAAAGAAGAAAACGTTTATGTAGTTATGAGTCAGCGTCCGTAATTCTTAAAATTACTTGTTTGGAAGCCTCAATGAAACACAGTGGAGGGAAGAGAAGAAATGGTGCATTTGTGTAGCTTTTTCTTTATATTTATTTTTAATTTTTATTGTTTGTTTTTTGTTACTTTATTAGAGCTGACGATGAAAGTGTTTTTGTGTTAGATCTCCGTAAGATGAGTGCAGATGTATTTATGTCTTGTTTATTTTGTAAAGCAAAAATGCTACGTACGTGAAAATTGTATTGAAAAGCAGGAGGATCTGTATCGAATTGACGCATGGTGCAGGGAATGGCATTTTAATTTCAATATAGACAAGTGTAATGTGCTGCGACTACATAGAAAGAAAGAATCTGTATCATTTAGCTACACTATAGGGGGTCAGCAACTGTAAGAAGTTAATTCAATAAATTATCTGGTAGTAGGCATTAGGAGTGATTTAAAATGGAACGACCAATAAAAATCAATCGTCGGTAAAGAATCCTAAGGAAATGTAGTCAGAAAACAAAGGAAGTAGGCTACAGTACACTTGTTCGCCCACAGCTTGAATACTTCTCACCGGTATGGGATCCATACCAGGTGGGGTAGATAGAGGAAGTAGAGAATATCCAACGGAGAGCAGCGTGCTTTGTTACAGGATAATTTGGTAATGTGAAAGTGTTACGGAGATGATAGTTAAACTCCAGTGGAAGACTCTGCAGGAGAGACGCTCTGTCGCTCAGTACGGACTTTTGTCGAAGTTTCGAAAATATACCTTTAACGAAGGGTCTAGCAATATATTGCTCTCTCCTACGTATATCTCGCGTAGAAATCATGAAGATAAAATCAGAGAGATTAGAGCACACAGAGAGGCATACTGACAATCTTTCTTTCCGCGAACAATACGGGACTGGAATAGGAGGGAAAACCGATAGTGGTGCTCAAGGTACCCTCCGCCACACACCTATCGGGTGTCTTGCAGAGTATGAATGTAGATGTAGATGTAGACCTATTACTTTGATAAATAAAGTATAATTTATAAGGAAAAAGTAGTTATAGCACTTCCTAGTAAGCAGAAGGCTCCGGGTTCGAATCCCTGCCGCGGCACAAAATTTAATTCAGTGCTTCTCCTTCAATTTGATGCCTATGTTTTATGATTACAACACCTACTAGCAGCTGAGACTGAATAACCCCAGTTAAAATCCACGAAGCTTTAAAAAAAAAATAAAAAATGGGAAACTTAGTTGCTGGTAGAACTTCCGGGTTATAAAGCCGTGGTCCATAAAACTTTCCAGTTTCACCTAACGTTTCGTCCAGAGCTGCGCTGGACATCCTCAGAGGTCTTCTTACTCGAGACTTAACGCAAGTAAGAAGACCTCAGAGGATGTCCAGCGCAGCTCTGGACGAAACGTTAGGTGAAACTGAAAAAGTTTTATGGACCACGGCCTTATAACCCGGAAGTTCTAACAGCAACTATGACATCCGGTCGTGAAAGCCTTCATTGCATGATGGGAAACTTACTTTCCGGATGAGTCTCGTACCAACTTCCGACACTCACTGTGGCTGGAGCGAAGGTGCTCAAAGCTGCAGTTCCTGTCCAAATCAAATATGGGCCGTACTAGATTTCGACCCATTTTCACGTTTCTGAAGAAACGTTTTGTGTGCTTTTATAAAGCATGATACAATTTATTGACCTTCCGGCAGAAAGTAAGCCGAGAGTAACTTCACGAGTGCGTCACACGGAGGGCTACAAAACAATCTGCAAGTCTTTGGTGTCGCGAGGCGTTTGGCGGCGCCTTTTCTGTTCGCGGACGGCAGTTTGGCGTCCTTTTTTTACGATTCGGCGAGCGCGGCTAATAATAGCTCATTTGGAGCGGCGGGCGTCAGAAGGCGGCAGTCGCCCTGCGACCCTGCGCCGCCGCCGACGCTGCTCACCTGGCCTCCACTGACAGCCGCCGCTGCTGCCGTGGCTACCTCCAGGTACTGCAACTGCCGCCTCTTACTGTCTCTCTTGCCAGCACGATCACCACTCCATTAATTCTCGTCGGCCAAACAATTGTCAATAGAACCCTCACTTTCTGTGTTCAAACATTTGTTTAGAAAACCTCAAGTTTTTCTGTTGTATGTTGTGAACCACTGTTACTCATCATTATTCAAAAAAGACGGCTTGTTGTTCCGCAAGGTTTCATGTTTGGTCCCTTATTGTACTCTCAGTGCGGCTATTCTTAAACAACTGTTAATCGAACCCTGACTCTCTGTGTGACGAGTCACTGTTTAAACATTTGTTTAGAAATCCCTAGGGTTTTTCTGTTGTATATTGTAAACTACAGTTCCTCAACATTATTCACAAAAAGACAGCTTGTTGTTCCATGAAATTAATCAAATAAGAATAGTTCACTTAATGACGGAAATGAATCTGTTTGGGATAAGTTTACAGTGGAGTTCCGCAAGGTTCCGCGTTTGGTTCTTAAACAACTGCTCAAACATTTGTTTACAAAACCTGAGGTTTTTCTGTTGTATGTTGTGAACCACTGTTTCTCATCATTATTCACAAAAGGACAGCTTCTTGTTCCGCAAGGTTTAATGTTTGGTCCCTTATTGTACTCTCAGGGTGTGGCAATTCTTAAACAACTGTTAATCGAACCCTAACTTTGTGTGTGACGAGTCACTGTTCAAACATTTGTTTGGAAAACCTCGTGTTTTTCTGTTGTATATTGTGAACTACTGTTCCTCAACATTATTCACAAAAAGACAGGTTGTTGTTCCATGAAATTAATCAAATAAGAATAGTTCACTTAATGACGGAAATGAATCTGTTTGGGATAAGTTTACAGTGGAGTTCCGCAAGGTTCCGCGTTTGCTTCTTAAACAACTGCTCAAACATTTGTTTAGAAAACCTGAGGTTTTTCTGTTGTATGTTGTGAACCACTGTTTCTCATCATTATTCACAAAAGGACAGCTTCTTGTTCCGCAAGGTTTCATGTTTGGTCCCTTATTGTACTCTCAGGGTGTGGCAATTCTTAAACAACTGTTAATCGAACTCTAACTTTCTGTGTAACGAGTCACTGTTCAAACATTTGTTTAGGAAACATCCAGTTTTTCTGTTGTATATGTGAACCACTGTACCTCAACATTATTCAAAAAAAGACTGCCTGTTGTTCCACGAAATTGATCAAATAAAATTAATGACGGAAATGTATCTGTTTGGTAGAAGTTTACAGTGGAGTTCCGCTGGGTTCCACGTTTGGTCCTTTATTGTTCTTCTCAGGGCATGGATATTCTTAATGTTTCATAAATGTTATTACAAATGTTTCAAGATACCAGGACAGTAGCAGAGTGTTATTTTGAAGCGATGGGGGGTAGGAATATTGTCTGAATATCAATACGAAACAATCATGTTATTTTACAAATTGAGTGATGTGTTTTCTAAGTGATCAGCCAATCCAGGTACTGGAACTTGCACTTGTTAACTGTCTCTCTTGCCAGCCCGCTCACCACTCCTTGAATTCTCGTCCGCCAAACAACTGTCAATCGAACCCTCACTTTCTGTGTTCAAACATTTGTTTAGAAAACCTCAAGTTTTCTGTTGTATATTGTGAACCATTTTTCCTCAACATTATTCACAAAAAGACAGCTTGTTGTTCCATGAAATTAACCAGATAAAAATAGTTCAATTAATGACAAAAATGTATCTGTTTAAGAGAAGCGGAGTTCCGCCAGGTTCCACGTTTGGTCCTTTATTGTGCTACTCAGGGCATGGATATTCTTAACGTTTCACATATGTTATTACTAATGTTTCAAAATATCAGGACAGTAGCAGAGTGCTATTTGAAGCAATGGGGTGGGAATATTGTCGAAATATCGATACGAAATAACCATGTTGTTTTACAAATTGAGTGATGTATATTCTAAGTGATCAGCCAATCCAGGTACTGGAACTTGCACTTTTTAACTGTCCGTCTTGTCAGCCCGTTCACGCTCTTTCAATTTTCGCCCGCCAAACAACTGTCAATTGAACGCTGGCTTTCTGTGCGATGTGTCACAGCTCAAACATTTGTTTAGAAAACCTGATATTTTTCTGTTGTAGATTGTGAACCACTGTTCCTCAACATTGTTCACAAAAAGACAGCTTGTTATTCCATCAAATTAATCAAATGAAAATAGTTCAATTAATGACGGAAATGTATCTGT
Organism: Locusta migratoria; assembly: GCA_026315105.1. Classification (NCBI taxonomy): domain Eukaryota; kingdom Metazoa; phylum Arthropoda; class Insecta; order Orthoptera; family Acrididae; genus Locusta; species Locusta migratoria. The sequence continues at coordinate 405,602,592 of CM048745.1, forward strand.
TTGGGAGAAAGTTCACATTGGAGTTCCGCAACGATCCGCGTTTGGTCCTTTATTGTTCTTCTCAGTGCCTGGATATTCTTAATGTTTCACAAATGTTTCAAGATATCGGGACAGTATGAGAGTGTTATTTTGAAGCGATGGAATGGGAATATTGGCTGAATATAAATACGAAACAATCATGTTGTTTTACAAATTGAGTGATGTATTTTCTAAGTGATCAGCCAATCCAGGTATTAAAACTTGCACTTATTAACTGTCTCTCTTGCCAGCCTGATCACTCTCCTGGAATTCTCGCCCGCCAAACAATTGTCAATTGAACGCTGGCTTTCTGTGCGACAAGTCACTGCACAAACATTTGTTTCGAAAACCTGAGTTTTTCTATTGTATGTTGTGAACCAATGTTTCTCATCATTATTCACAAGAAGACAGCTTGTTCTTCTGCAAGGTTTCTTGTTTGGTCCCTTATTGTACTCTCAGGGTGTTAATCGAACCCTGACTTTCTGTGTGACGAGTAACTGTTCAAAAATTTGTTAGAAAACCTCACGTTTTTCTGTTGTATATTGTGAAACACTGTTCCTCAACATTATTCACAAAGATACAGCTTGTTGTTCCATGAAATTAGTAAGATAAAAATAGTTCAATTAATGACGAAAATGTATCTGTTTGAGAGAAGATTACAGTGGAGTTCCGCAAGGTTCCACATTTGGTCCTTTATTTTTCCTCTCAGGGCATGGATATTCTTAATGTTTCACATAAGGTATTACAAATGTTTCCAGATATCAGAACAGTAGCAGAGTGCTATCTTGAAGCAATGGACTGGGAATATTGTCTAAATATCAATACGAAATAATCATGTTGTTTTATAAATAGAGTGATGTATTTTGTAAGTGATCAGCTAATCCAGGCACTGGAACTTGCACTTGTTAACTGTCTGTCTTGCCAGCCTGCTCCCCACTCCTTGAATTCTCCGTCCGCCAGACAACTGTTAATCGAATCCTCACTGTCTGTGTGACGAATCACTGTTCAAACATTTGTTTATAAAACCTCAAGTTTTTCTGTTGTATATTGTGAACCACTGTTCCTCCACATTATTAAGAAAAAGACAGCTTGTTGTTCTATGAAATTAATCGAATAATTAATGACGGAAATGTGTCTGTTTGGGAGAAGTTTACAGTGGAGTCCCATGTTTGGTCCATGTTTCAAGATATCAGGACAGTAGCAGAGTGCTATTTTGAAGCAATGGGGTCGGAATATTGTCTAAATATCGATACGGAATAATCATGTTGTTTTACAAATTGAGTGATGCATTTTCTAAGTGATCAGCCAATCCATGTACTGACTTCGTCCTGTTACTGTCTCTCTTGCCAGCCCGCACACCGCTCCTCGAATTCTCGTCCGTCAAACAACTGTCAATCCAACTCTGACTATCTGTGTGACGAGTCACTGTTTAAACATTTGTTTGGAAAACCTTAAGTTTTTCTGTTGTATATTGTGAACCACTGTTCCTCAACATTATTCACAAAAAGACAGCTTGTTGTTCCATGAAATTAATCAAATATAATAGTTCAATTAATTTCGGAAATTTATCTGTTTGGGAGAAGTTTATAGTGGAGTTCCGCAAGGTTCCACGTTTGGTCCTTTATTGTTCTTCTCAGAGCATGGATATTCTTAATGTTACATAAATGTTATTAGAAATGTTTCAAGATATCAGGACAGTAGCAGAATGCTAGTTTGAAGCAATGGGGGTGGGAATATTGTCTAAATATCAATACGAAAGAGTCATGTTGTTATACTAATTTAGTGATGTACTTTCTAAGTGATTAGCCAATCCAGGTATTGGAACTTGCACTTATTAACTGTCTCTCTTGCCAGCCTGATCTGTGCGACAAGTCGCTGCCCAAACATTTGTTTAGAAAACCTGAGGTTTTTCTGCTGTATGTTGTGAACCACTGTTCCTCATCATTTTTAAAAAAATAGACAGCTTGTTGTTCTGCAAGGTTTCATGTTTGGTCCCTTATTATACTCTCAGGATGTGGCTATTCTTAAACAACTGTTAATCGAAACCTGACTCTCTGTGTGACGAGTCACTGTTCAAACATTTGTTTGGAAAACCTCAGGTTTTTCTGTTGCATATTGTGAACTACTGTTCCTCATCATTATTCACAATAAGACAGCTTGTTGTTCCGTGAAATTTGTCAAATAAAAATCAATTAATGGGCAAAATGTATCTGTTTGGGGGAAAGTTTACAGTGGAGTTCCGCTAGGTTCCACGTTTGGTCCTATATTGTTCTTCTCATGGCATGGATAATAGTCTTAATGTTTCACAAATGTTCAAGACCTCAGGACAGTATGAAATTGTTATTTTGAACCTATGGGGTGTGAATGTTGTCTGAATATCAATATGAAACAATCATGTTGTTTTACAAATTGAGTGATGTATTTTCTAAGTCATCACCCAATCCAGGCATTGGAACTTGCACTTATTAACTGTCTCTCTTGCCAGCCCGCTCACGCTTCTTGAATTATCGCCAGCCAAACAACGGTCAATTGAACGCTGCTCAAATATTTGTTTAGAAAACCTGATGTTTTTCTGTTGTAAGTTGTGAACCACTGTTCCTCATCAAATCAAATGTCTGTAAATCTATCGGACCAAACTGCGTGGTCATCAGTCCTTTGCTTACAAACTACTTAAACCTAGGTAAACTAACCTAAGTACAACACACTCACACCCATGCCCCAGGGAGGACTCGAACCTCCATGACGAGCAACCGCGTGTTACGCAGCTAGGCGCTTTAGACCGCTTGGCTACTCCATCGTGGCCCGTTCCTCATCATTACTCACAAACAGACAGCTTGTTGTTCCGCAATGTCTCATGTTTGGTCCCTTATTGTACTCTCAGGGTGTGGATATTCTTAATGTTTCACAAATGTGTCAAAATGTCAGGACAGTATCAGAATGTTATTTTGAAATGATGGGATAGGAATTCTGTTTGAATATCAATGCAAAACAATCATAAATTGAATGATGTATTTTCTAATTGATCAGTCCATCGCACCAAAATTCAATTTTAATTCAAAATCTGGAAGTACTCGAAGAAACGTGCATTCCTTGTGAGCAGATCATATCCCACACTTAACTCTAAATATAAAAGAATACATTTGACATTTCGTTATTGCAATACGAACAGGTTTTTCTTTCTCCTAAAACAATTACTTTGGTGAATATATGGCCTTTTTGAAATGAATGATTTATCTGAATTAGAAGTTGCTAAATGGGTTCAAGTAAACTGATACTAGTTTTGAGAAGAAAAAACTTGTTCAATTGTGCGGCTTGAATTAAAACTGCTGTAACTGCTCTTGTTCTTAGATATTTTTCCGACAACACTTAATTTCAAAATGAATGGAAACATTTTAAACTGTCATTCGTACAAAATTAAAACACCAGCAATTCTTCTTGTATGGAGACTCCATTATGAGTCGTGTATATAAACCACCAGAATAATATTATTAGTGATATAAATTTCATCTTGGTGGCTATGATCGAAAATATTTATTTTAAAATATAGCATAACAATTTCCTTTGTTGAATGATCTTCCTCAGTGCAGTTTCAAGTAAAAGAGTCTCATGTACTCAGTTTAAATTTTTTTACAGTTAAAATACATAAAACGACATGTCAGCTGTGTGTTACATATACGGTGAAATTTCTCCTATTATTAATAGTATTTCTTATTGTTTTTGACCTTGTTATATTAAACTAAACTCGTACTTTTTAATATGAAAGTATTAGGATCTTTATTTTATTTGATTTTAATTTTTTTAACCCTCAGTGCTTTCACTATATCTTTTCTTTTATGTAATATTTTAAAACTGGCTAGAACATAATAAACAAGACATTATATTCTGTTGTTTTTGAGCTAACATGAAGCCAATAATTTCACATAACTGATTAATAAACATTCTTGCAATCTTATTCACGGACAACATATTCTACAATCGTATTGTTGGAGTTAACAATCGCTTGGTAAAAAATCATTTTCTTTGTTGGGAATATAGGACAAGATGAATATTCCTTACTAAGTCGGTTCTGGTTATGCTAAATGCTAACGTGCCACGGAAAGCTACGCCATCCATATTATTATATTGTCAGAGCTTAAATGTTAGCCACAACAAATCGTTTAAGTCGGAAGTATGAAAATTTGAATGTAACTTACACATATTGCCACAAAATAAACCCCATCGAAGCAGGTTTTGCCTTCTGGCTCTGGGTAACCGAGAGGCCACTGACATGAGCCTCCATTGGCCGCCATATTTTAAAGATCTCAGCAGGTACTAAAGTCATGGTGTATAACAATAGGCCCAAAACCATTGTTGAGCTGGAATGAAACTTTCACTTTGCAGCGGAGTGTGCGCTAATATGAAACTTCCTGGCAGATTAAAACTGTGTGCCGGAACCGGGACTCGAACCTGGGAGCTTTCCAAACTTCACAGTTCTCCTGCGAAACATGCAAGAGTTGCACTCCTGGAAGAAAGGATGTGGTAGAGACATGGCTTAGTCTCAGCCTAAGGGATGTTTACAGAATGAAACTTTCACTCTGCAGCGGAGGCGAGGTACTGGCGGAAGTAAAGTTGTGAGGCGGCATCGTGAGTCGCGTCGGGATAACTCAGTTGGTAGAGCGCTTGCCCGCGAAAGACAAAGGTAGTAGGTTCGAGTCCAGGTTCCGGCACACAATTTTAATCTGCCAGGAAGTTTCATATCAGCGCACACTCCGCTGCAGAGTGAAAGTTTCATTCTGGAAACATCCCTTAGGCCATGAACTCCATCATATCCTTTCTTCCAGGAGTGCTAGTCTTGCATGTTTCGCAGGAGAGCTTCTGTGAAATTAGGAAAGTAGGAGGCGAGGTGCTGGTGTAAGTAAAGTTGTGAGGCGGCATCGTGAGTCGTGTCGGGATAGCTCAGTCGGTAGAGCGCTGGCCCTCGAAAGGCAAAGGTAGCAGGTTCGAGTCCAGGTTCCGGCACACAATTTTAATCTGCCAGGAAGTTTCATTGTTGAGCTGAAGACAGCCATGTAGGAGGTCATCGACGGCATCGATGTTCCGACACTTCAGCGGTTAATTTTTTCTGCTTCACATCATTACAACGGAAGGCAGGCATATCGAACTTGTCATATCGTAAATCCGAATATCGTTAGTGAAATTTACAGGTCGAATAAAGTATCGTACTTTGTAACTAATTTACGTTTCGTTTAATATAGTTCAATAACTGTCACCCTGTGTAGTTCAGCGCTTAGCTCCGGCGCGATTTACCTGGTGTGCAACTTTCAGAAATCACACTGTGGACAAAAAAAAAAAAAAAAAAAAAAAAAAAAAAAAAAATCAAATGTTTGTTAAGCTTATGGGACTGTTGTAAAGTACAGTCATTTTGGTATACCATTTTTTCTTCCGGCAGTGTACGCGGGAAATTGGCGGAAACATGACTTTGCACCGTGTGGAATACAGGTGCAAGTTCGTGCAATTAGTGTGATGATAAAAAATGTTCAAATGTTTGTATAGTCTCTGAGACTTAACTACGGGGTCATCAGTCCCTAAACTTACAAACTACTTATGAAATAGGTAATACTAAGGACGGCACAAATATCCATGACTGAGAGGGGGGGATTCGAACCCCCAACCGTAGTGGCCGTGCAGACTGTCACTGGCGCGCCACAGAGCGCTCGGCCACCGCGGCCGGCTTCATACTTCCATATTAGACGTCCGAATTTAAGTAATTCACGTGTTCTAAGAATGTTTGTTGTGCATCCATTGTATAAATCGTGATTAAAATTGTGCCCAAGTACATCAAAAAACGCAAGCTGATGGAAGAAGAGCAGAATGTAAGACCTGTTTTCCAAACCTTCCGAGAAAAAATGCAGCGGATGATAATAATAATGAAGCGGACAATAGGGTAAATACGGCCCAGGCAAAAGTTTTTCTTCTGACTGGATCTCGCCAGTTCGCAACTTTCTTCCAGGGTTGACGCACGTAAAAACGACACATACCAAACATGGGTATTTCTGCATCTTACAAAGAGGTCCGTCGGTATGAAGCAGCAGCTTTACTAAAGGATCCACCAAATGTCCATCAAAGTTCTCGGAAGCAGTTTCAGAATGTTCAAATGTTTGTAAATCTATCGGACCAAACTGCGTGATCATCAGTCCGTAGCTTACAAACTAGTTAAACTAAGGTAAACTATTCTAAGGACAAACATACACTTTCCTTTTGACAATGCAGACTGTAATGTATGTACAATCAACGGATTTGGCACCTTCCATGATATGGGTAGAATTATTACTACAGCCGAAGCTGTACAGAAGGGCAAACATATTACTCGATTAAAAAGTGAACCTTGAGCATCAATTCTGAGTGGAGTAAGAAAAATCAATGTTAATGTGTATAAATCTAGTGAAAACAAAGGCAACATCAGTTGGATGACTGAAGGATATCGAAAATATGCTTGTGTGATCCACAATGTGTTAAGAATGAACTCCTAACTGATTTTTTGTGGTTGCATGGTTCCAGGTTAGGAGCAGGGTTGGCAAAAATCTGTTTAATTTAAAAAAGAACAAAAAAATAGTTTTTTTGTTGTAAACTAGTTTTTTGTTTAAAACGTTTAAAATAATTGTGAAGATTGTAATGTTTTAAACACTAAAATATTTTAAACTAAGTGTTTTAAACAAATTACCGTATTTATTCAAGAAATTACACGCCCGCATATTTTGCGCACCCTAGTTTCTAAATTAATTTCCGTACCTGCTTTTCAATCGTCTCATAATTTGCAAATCGTATACTTTAGCATTCAAGCTTTTTAAAACCAGGTTAAAATGTCTTTCCTACAACTTTCTTGAAACCGTAAGGATTATAGAAGCCGTAGTTAAGCGATTTCGCTATCCTTTTCTTGTGTGGGAAATGTTATATCGTTCTGTGCATTGTACTAATCCTTACAAATTTACGCAGTTACAGGCTTCACGTCAACATATAAACAAACATTCTCCCACCCGCTGATCCAAAGAGTTTCGCACCGATCGCTCCTGCTGGGAGCATAGCCAACAGACTTACATGCGAAGTGCGTGCAGCCGCCGTGAGAGGCTATGTAGTGCTTGACTTCGTTTCCTGTGCAAATTAAATGACACCTGCTGTAAACATGACGTGCTGAAAACTTGGCGTATTATATCCTTCTTTCAATAAGGTAAATATGAGGTGTGACAGCAACATTGTTTTCATGAAAACTATTTATTAAGACGTTTTAACACGTTAGTACTTACAACGAAAAATACGAAATTAAGTACCGCACGTCTGTTGTTAAGAGTTGATCGGTAAGGTTGATAGTGGCCATAACCAAACAAATAATATGAAGACTTCTACAACTGTGTACAACTGTACAGTTGGTCTATTTTCTGTCTAGGATTAGTTAAACATTTAACGAAGTATTTTGAATAGTTAAAAATAGTTTTAATGTGAACACCGGAATAGGGAAGGATCCTGTTTGGCAGCAGTTTCTGAAACTAAGCCCTGGGGATCTGGCTCACTTTACAAAACGGTATACTACTGCCATGACAACTGCTCATTACTTAGCCGACATTATGGACCATCGCTTTCAGGGGGAAAGAATAAATGAAGAAGAGTATGAAGTTGCTATGGCATATGCTACAGTTTACCACCCAGACACAATGCCAGATTTTATTAAGCTTAAAGCCAAATGTTCACCTTTCAAGGCATATTTATTTAGTCATATAACTCTTATGAACATAAAACCTATAGTTTGTATACACCCTGCACCTTAAGCCTGGCGCAACAAATTCTTAGTGCTGTGGCTTCATCAGCTGGGATTGAACGCCTTTCTCAACCTTTCAGTTTGTACACAGTAAAGTACGAAACAGATTAGCAACCGAAAAGAGTGCTAAGCTCGTTAGTGTATTTCGAGCACTCAACCAAAAAGTAAAAGTAGAAGATGAATAATGAAGGGACACTTTCACACCGTCAATTTTTCATTTTCAATTTACTTTTAACAAAAGTGATTTCTTAACGAATCTGTACCGTGTTTTTCAAAGCAAACATGTTTATTATGCATTTTCTCATTTCAATTGTTTTAATAGCCGTTGTTATTAGATATACTGCTTTACGAAACTGATATTTGTATCAACAAAACATATTTTTGTACGTACTGTGCTGCTGTGCATTTAATTTTTTTGGCAATAAGTGTAAGTATTTTTTCCCTACATACAGGGTATTTCACGAAGTGTGTTTGCCTCTGTAACTTATAAAATAATAGGTGTCGGGAAATTTTAATGTGGTAGGTCAACACAAGAAATGTTACACTTTCTGCGAGCTATGAACATAGTTTATTGTATCATTTTCCAAATAGTTACATCACAAAGATATAATTTTTTTAATGGAACAATAGTTTCTTCCTATCGTGCATTGGAATCGTTGAAACCAGCTGCGTCCAAATCAATTTAAAATACATTCCTATTACTGTTAGTTTGGGAGCTACAACCCTTCAAAGTTTCAGGGGCAGATACCACTAACGCTGCGCATAATACAATGCGCCTTCTAAATGTGGTGTGGACGAGTTGTAACGTCGCCGGTGTCACAGAGCGAGAAGCTTCCTCGATGCGCTGTTAGACTACCGACTGTCGCCGCACACGGCCGTATACCCGACAGTTGGAGCCACACAAACTACCGGGGCTCAATATACCACGGTTACTGACATCGGATGACGATGGCATACACGAACAACGAGTACGTCGACATGTTGCTCATGCTCGGCGAGTGCCGACACAGTGCCACTGAAGCAGCCACGGCGTATGCCGTGAGATATTCTAGGCGAAGAGCCCCGGCAGCCATTACGTTCTTACGTGCCGAACAACGACTACGGGAAACAGGCAGTACACGGCCACAGGTTTAACTCGTACCGCCTGTCACTGACCCAGGAGCTGCATGGGAACGATTTCCGTGCAAGAAATTCTATGAGTGGGCCATGCGTAATTTCACGCTGGAGTCTTTACAAAGTGTTATGTTCTCTGATGAGTCCACTTTCACAAATTATGGTGCAGTCAATCGCTACAACATGCACTACTGGGCCGCAGACAATCCTCTGTGGGTACGACCGTCAACGTAGGTGGTCTGTTAACGTGTGGTGTTGAATCCTTGGGGGTGAAATCATCGGTCCACACTACTTTCCAGGTACACTGACAGGTGAGTTATATCGCTCTTTTATAGCCGACAGTTTGGGTGGTCTCCTTGAACATGTGTGTCTACACACGAGAGTCCATATGTGGATGCATCACGATGGTCACCCAGCCCATTCTGCGCGTGCTGTTTTGGAAGAAGTTCAAAATGTTCAAATGTTTGTTAAGCTTATGGGACTTAACTACGGGGTCATCAGTCCCTAAACTTACAAACTACGTATGAACTACTTGCGAACTAGGACGGCACAAATATCCATGCCCGAGGGGGGGCATTCGAACCCCCGACCTTAGTGGCCGTGCTGTGACTGGAGCGCCTCAGTCCCCTCGGCCACCGCGGCCGGCTTGGAAGAAGTAAACAACAGGTTTGCAGGAAGATGGTTGGGGCGCCATGGTCCTCATTCATGGCCCGCAAGGTCGCCCGATTTAACACCAGTAGATTTCTTTTTGTGGGGATATCTAAAGGATCGTGTTTATGTCACTGAGCCCACATCCCCAGATGATCTAAAACGGCGCATCGAGGACGCATGTCGCTCCGTCACACCGGCGATGTTACATCTCGTCCGCAGATCCTTTCGACGGCGCATTGCATTATGCATTGAGGAACATGGACACACATTTGAACATCTCACGTAAATCAACTTCCCACCGCCATAACATCCATCACCCACCACACAGCCATATATTATGTACAGCGTGTGGTATCTGCCCCTGAAACTTTGAAGGGTTGTAGCTCCCAAACTAACAGTGATAGGAATGTAGTTTAAATTGATTTGGACGCAGCTGATTTCAACGATTCCAATGCACGATAGATTAAACTATTGTTCCATTTAAAAAATTATGTCTTTGTGCTGTAAGTCTTTGGAAAATGATACAATAAACTATGTCCATAGCTCCGCGGAAATTGTAACATTTCTTGTGTTGACCTACCGCATTAAAATTTCCCGTCACCTATTATTTTATAAATTACAAAGGCAAACACACTTAGTGAAACACCCTGTATATGAAAGCTATAAGAAGGAAATTATGAAAATCAATTGCTTAAGTATGTACTTCTATTTTTTTTAAATATCTAACTAAAAAAACAATTGTAATCATTTTGTTTTAAATGTTTTAAACAAAATATGTTTTAATCAATGAGATTTGTTTTAAACGTTTTAAACCACGGCGTTTAAAACATTCTGTTTAAAACATGCCAACCCTGGTTAGGAGTACCCAAAATTCCAAAAAAAAAAAAAAAAAAAAAAAAAAAAAAAATGTTCAAATGTTTGTAGAGCTTATGGGACTTAACTACGGGGGTCATCAGACCCTAAACTTACAAACTACTTATGAACTAGCTACTACTAAAGACGGCACAAATATCCATGCCCGAGGGGGCATTCGAACCCCCGACCGTAGTGGCCGTGCAGACCGCGACTGGAGCGGCGCGGTCCCCTCGGCCACCGCGGCCGGCCCCAAAATTCCGAATTGGAGTGGGTACATGTATATCGTAAGCAGTCACATGAGTGAATACGATACGTCTTCTGTATTAACACTCTCCTTTCTCAATCTGAAGCCAAGTAGTATGGATACCATCTACCGTGTTTTACTATATGCAGTAGACGAATGTAAACGTCTGCAGCAAAGCACTTGCATTGTCACATTTGATCAACCTTTGTTTTCATAAGCTACACAAATTGTGGCTAAAGACAAAGCACAGGAGAATTGTCCAATGCTGTAGTGTGACATGGCGGATTCCACACACTTATGTCAGTCATGGGCGCGATTTGATTCATCATGGGTGGAAGTGGACTTAGTTTTGGTCCATTATGTATGCTGCTAACAGAACTGACAAATTTCTAACTGGGCATTCATTTGCTCACTGCTTCAGAGCTCATTTTATCATTCAGCTCAGCTTTGGAGTTTATTTAAAGCAGAATCTGGACATTGATCAAACTACCTCTGCAAACATTACATACTGTCTCATTAGAGAACGTTCAAGCTATTGAAGATTTCCCCAACGTTCCCACGATAATCACGTCAATGGAGAAGTTACAGAATTTTATGAAGGAAGCAGCATCTCGCAATCGGACTGCCAAATTGTGGGTGCAGTGGTTTGAACCGGTTAGCATAATAAGGCTTTTTGTAAAAATAAATGCTGAGATGTGTGCATTGTTTAGAGGAACAGTCGTTTCACTATCATGTGTACTTTCAAGTCTTGAACATGGTTTTAAGAAGTATCTGCTCACAATCCCAACATGCGGTCTGCCTAGTGAATAATCACACCTTACAGTAAATAATTTCAGGTACCTCCCTTATTATTAATGATAGGAAAACATACTGTAAGAATATCTTTCATAATTAATTTAGAAACAATAATCATTTCAAAGAAATTATTGATAGATCTGAAGCATTGAATTAAAATTTGTGGTGCGGCCGGGAATCGAAGCCGGACCTCCATGCTTACTAGGCAGACGTCTTAACCGTTAGACTACCACACCACTAACGATTAAGGCGCCTCGGAATAGTCTATGTACGATTTCCCTCCACAACACAAACTTTAAATCAGCTTCTTTGTTCCAAAGATAATTGCCACTACTGCCAAGGCTCTCCATGCAGCGGAATAGCACCTCAGCAATTGACATGGTGGAACAATCCTGTTACGGCAGTAGTGGCAATTATCTTTGGAACAAAGAAGCTGATTTAAAGTTTGTGTTGTGGAGGGAAATCGTACATAGACTATTCCGAGGCGCCTTAATCGTTAGTGGTGTGGAAGTCTAACGGTTAAGACTCCGGGTTCGATTCCCGGCCGCACCACAAATTTTAATTCAATGCTTCAGATCTATCAATAATGTCTTTAACATATTTGAGACGTAATTCCGTCTCTGGGATTCTTTAATTGTATTAATAATCGTTTCGTTGCAGTTATTAATAAAGAAACTTCAAAAAAGCTGAAATAATGATATTTTTCCGTTTTTGTTACTTTAACTCAGAAGAAATGTTATATATACATGTGATATTGTTATAGAAACATTTTTAACCTCTTTCTCTGTAATTTGGCGCCCAAAGGACCTTTTTATGTCAATCATGTAAACATTCATAGCGTTTCTAAGATTACTCTACAGTTTCTTAGGCCACCATATTGATGACGTCATAAACGCGATTCCACAGTCTGAAGCTTCGGGGACTTTTAGTATGTTAACTAGCCCATAAACTGGGACTATTGCAAGAGGTTTTACCTCTTCCCTAATTTTTTCCTATTCGGGACTAAGTGTCAAACTTGTTATAGGCTTGCAGGTGTATCATCGTAAGTACCGGGTGATCAAAACGTCAGTATAGATTTGAAAACTTAATATATCACGGAATAATGTAGATAGAGAGGTAAAAATTGACACATACTTGGAATGACATGGGTTGTTATTAGAAATAAAAAAGTTCAAAAACGTGCGACAGATGGCTCTGGACAGCAAAACGTCAGGAACTACTACCAAATGTTCTAATATTTGTAGAGCTTATGGGACTTAACTACGGGGTCATCAGTCCCTAAGCTTACAAACTACTTATAAACTAGCTAATACTGAAGACGGCATAAATATCCATGCCCGACGGGGGGATTCGAACCCCCGACCGTAGTGGCCGTGCAGAACGTGACTGGCGCGCCGCATACCGCTCGGCCACCGCGGCCGGCCAGGAACTGCTACCGTGACGGGTGATAGGTACGCCGATATGTTACAGAATCGCATCATCCCCAGCGTGGCTGATGTACACCTGTTGGAAATACGATTTTTATGCAGGACGGCGCTCCACTTCATGTTGCTCGACACGTGAAAGATCTGTTGCGCGCTTCGTTTGGTGATGATCGTGTCCTCAGCCGCCACTTTCGTCATGCTTGGCCTCTCAGGTCCCTAGACCTCAGTCCATGCAGTTATTGGCTTTGGGGTTACCTGAAGTCGCAAGTGTATCGTGAAAGACCGACATCTCTAGGGGTGCTGAAAGGCAACATCCGACGCCAATGCCTCACCATAACTCCGGACATGCTTTACTGTGCTGTTCACAACATTATTCCTCAACTACAGCTGTTGTTGAGCAATGATGGTGAACATATTGAGCATTTCCTGTAAAGAACATCATCTTTGCGTTCTCTTAATTTGTTATGCTAATTATTGCTTTTTTATCAGATGAAGCGCCATCTGCCGGACATTTTTATTGGCTCCAATCATGTGTGTCAATTTTTACCTCTCTATCTATATTATTCCGTGATTAACTGAGTTTTCAAATGTATACAGATTTTTTGATCAACCGATATTTATGTCGAGAAAACGTCAATTTTAGCTTCCTGTCGGCTGTAATACCGGTAGTGAAACTAATTCAGCATAAATAAAATTCACGTTACCGCTAAACACCATTACTCATTATTATAAATTTATTCTAGATTTATTTATTTATTATTTTTTGTGAATTTTGCATTAGCAAGAGATAGCTGCACAAATTTTATATCTGTGGCTGAATTGTCATACTTATTTATATGACAGCTGTGGAAATCTTTTAAAAGAAATATATTGTCAAGAAAGAAACGCATCGTAAATTAATGCATCGCTATAACGATACATATTCGCTGTTTTACATCTAATAGCAAAGAACTGCTTGCTGCTCGCTGTTAGTTTTAATAGCAGTGGTATTATAATCTGTACCGTCTTACTCACCTGATATTCATTTCAAATTTTATCGCTGTAATGGATTTGGGTGCCTGTTGTGTTTCAAGTACCTAAATCACTCCAGTGTAACGACATCCCCTCGCAATTAGCGTGATGTAAGACAAGCCGGCTCCCATCGCCTGAGAATCGTGACGTCACAGTCGAGTTGTGAGGCCTAGTCGTTTAGATGGTGGTCAGACGGACCTGTAGTTTGGTCCGCTTCTGGATTAGATTGAGAGACATTAGTATTAAGAAGAATATTTTAATGACGAACTGATGAATAGCATTGCCCGAGATCTACATCTACATATATACTCCGCAATCCACCGAAAGGTGCGTGTCGGAAGATACCAGTACTTACTTTCCTGTTCCACTCCCATACAGAACGAGGAAAAAAGGAATACTTGTACGCATCTCTACGAGCCATAATCTCTTTGATCTTATCGTTGTGGTCTTTACGCGAAACATTAGATTGTGGCAGTAGAATCTACCTGCAGACCTTGCGGGTCGATTAATTTCTACAACAGTGTTTCTCGAAAAGAACGTCGCCGTCCCTCCAGTGCCTGCCATTTGAGTTCCTGAAGCGTTTCAGTAACACTCGCGCTTTGATCAAACCTACCAGTTACAAACCTAGCCGCCCTTCTCTGAATTGCTTCTATCTCTTCCTTTAAACCAATCTGGCAGGAATCCCAAACACTTCAGCACTACCCAAGGCGGGGTCGCACAAGCATTTTACAAGCGGTCTCCTTTACAGACGAATCACACCTTCCCAAAGATCTCCCAATAAACCGAAGTCTACCATCCGACTTCCCCATAACTGTCTTTATATGATCTTCCATTTCATATAGATGCGCAGCGTTACGCCTAAATATTCAATTGACGCGACTGTCGAGCAGCACACAACTAATGCTCTATTCGAACATTACTGGATTGCTTTTCCTACACAGTAGCATCACCTTACATTTTTCAACATTTAGAGTTAGCTGCCATTCCTTATACCACCTACAAATTTTGTCCAAGTCATCCTGCATCCTACTATAGTCATTCAATGACGACACCTTCCGGTACACCACAGCATCAGCAGCAAACAGTCGCAAAGTACGACACACTTTGTACCAGATCATTTATACAGACTGAAAATAGTAGTGGTCCTATCACACTTCCATGGGGCACTCCTGATACCCTAGTCTCTAATGAACACTTGCCATCGAGGACATCGTACTGCGTTCTGTAGTTTAAGTAATCTTCGAGCCACCCACATATTTGTATATGTATTTGATAGGGTGGCACACTGCTTCTCACAAAAATACACGCCAAAGAAGGTAGGATGGGTCCAAGGATTCAATTCAAATTCCCCAAAATTGATTTATTAAACTAAGAACAACCTAAAAGGAATTTAAATTAAACCTTAAAAAATGTTGTGATCAATTCAGTTTTGCTCCAATTCAGTAAGTGACAATTGTAAAGGAAATGGGTGAAAGCATAATTGAAAAGGCTGAAGGCAAAAATAAATAGTACGGAAATTATAAATGAAATGATAGAAAGCCACAATAAATTACACAAATATGCCGGCAATAGTTTAAAAAAAAAACGGCTGAAGGCCACAATAAATGACTACACGTGATGGCACCAATCTTAAAGAAATAGGTGAAGATGACAATAAATAACAGAAAGTGCTGACACTAGTCTGAAAGAAATGGCTTGTGGCTACAATAAATTACACAAATGTGCTGGCAATAGTTTTTAAATAAATAGCTAAAACCAGGAAAATACACATACTTCCAGCACCAGAATAATTAAAAACCAAGGAGGCAATTAGCTTCAACAAACAAGTTACAGGAACTTAATATGTAAAACTCCAAACAGATGTTGCTCCAAGAAATATTAAAAAGCAATAACCAGGTGCCAACGCCTCTCAAACCCCAAAGTGTCACCAAGATATGCTGCAAGCACTGAATTGCCGCCCCACAATAGATACAAACAGGCGATGGCAATGGGTATCAATAACCAAATTCAATAATAACAGTGGTGAAGTTCCGACAAGATACAGAATAAGTAAATATCATAAAAATGTAAATTAGTTTACAAGAAACAGCAAAATAAATTTCAATCAGCAGCAACAAGGTACTCGTTACAAGCAGCACTGAATATAGCCAAAACTATTAACAGGTGAGATGAATCCATATAGGAAGGGAAGGAAGGATGCGCAAGCACTTAACGGGAACTACAGCCCTGCTGAGCTGGGAGAATAAAAGCTGTGCAAAGAATAAACGCCGAATTACAACCTCGGGGCCGGCGATACCACGCGGAAGGGGGGGGGGGGGATAATCTGCAAGTTGGTACAACCACTAGAGTTGTGGCGATTCGTCGATGAGTCGTTCATTTGAACGAATACAAATAAAGAATCGTACGAATCGAATCGTGATCCGGACGAATCGTCGTTCAAAAGAATCGTCTGTCTCGTGACGATTCCAAGATCCAACGATTCACGATTCGAAGGCGACTGCCGAATCTTGCCGAATCGTGCCGAATCGTGCCGAATGCCGGAGAGAAGAGGGGGGATGAATCGTCGTTCAAAAGAATCGCCTGTCTCGTGACGATTCCAAGATCCAACGATTCATGATTCGAAAGCAAGTGGCGAATCCTGCCGAATAATTACGAAGGCCAGATAGCGTGTAAACAAAGGAAGGACAGAAAGTAGATCGTGAGCTGTTAATTATTAGCCTATTCACGAATTACAAATGACAGAAACAAAACGCAGCGAAATACACAGCTGCCAATACATACGAATATACGTTTTTTATACAGTTTACATATTATGTATTTAAACGAGCAATCTTTACACATTTATATTTTGCGTATCCCGGAAATGGCTGTAACGATTTGGTTTATATTTTGTGTTCAGAGAGGTTAAGCTTTTCGAGTTCATCTACGTAGTTGTAGTTTTTGTAAAAACTCAGTTTTACAAAAAATATTCTTTTTATCTAAAAACGCGATTTTAAATGTTTTTAAAGCCATCTCAAAAATCTTTATCGTTTTGTTTTTTATGTTACCAGCTTTCCTGAAATAAACCGATTTTACAAAAAAGAAACATTTTATATAAAAACGCGATTTTAAATGTTTTTAAAGCCATCTCAAAAATCTTTATCGTTTTGTTTTTTACGTTACCAGCTTTCCTGAAATAAACCGATTTTACAAAAAAGAAACATTTTAATAAACGCGAATTTCTTGCATCTCGAAAGAAATTTAATATTTAGACACGGAGTTTTATTTTTAATGTTTATTTATATAGACGTGTTTCATTAAACTAACTGATTTTACATAATAATTATTTTATAATGATTATATGTGTGTTAATTACCAGACCTTTAATTAAATTTATAATTAAATGGCCGAAGTATTCAAAGAGAACGAACAAAAAATAAGGTTACAGCAGGATTCGAAATAAGTGACCTACGTTCACTAAACCTACATCACTACTAAATGAGCTATGATGACAGCAGAAATAGTTGGCAGTGTAATATGTATTTATAACCGCTCGCAAAACTTCAGACTATTTTCTCGAGAATTCTTGAGAGCTGAATCGAATGGCTTTGCCTCATTATTATTTTAAGTCTGAACTTTATGCACCATAAATATAAAAAATCCGATACCCATATTGTCACCTTTTCGGCATTTTGTAAGAATCGTGCCGTCTCAGACCAGAAAGAATCGTGAACGAATCGTAGGAGCAGATGCAAAAGGTTAGGATTCCAACATCCATGACAAACATGTATTGCCCTCTATGAGCAAGATGTAGAAGTAAGAATCGCGCCAATGCAGACTAAATAATCGCGAAAGAATCGTGAACGAATCGTAGGAATCGATTCACAATGTGCGATTGAATCGCAAGAATCGATTCCTAAAAAAGAATTGTGTTGCCCAACTCTAACAACCACTGTCCGTGCAGATACGAGTCAATACAGGGGCACAAACCAGGTAAATTCCCTCAGTGGCGCTAACCAAATTCAATTAATTTGAAGATAAAGATCACTTTGCACTAGGCAAGGGTAGTGAAAAGACTTGAAATAAGAAACAGAAAGCTTCTAAGCATCGGTAAGAAACACTGAAAACACGGACTAACAAGGACGTAGGCACAGAATAGGGAGCATACAGCAGGGAAAGCTGGGGGCGGCGCCTTTGATCTGTATGTTACCAAGCATTGCGCTCGACGCCATATTGAAAAGCAGTAAACGCGGAACTATAGCCACTCATTACTTTGGCTGGAAATGGACTTTTTACGAACTGCAGCTAATCTCACCGACTTTTACGAAAGGAAACGGCTTTTCATTATGCTCTCATCTATTTTGCGTCCTCTTCTTGCACCTAATTGTAATCCAACTAAAAACAATAGACCTAAATTTAAATACAACAACGAAAATGTACGGTGGAATCGATGATCGTTTTATTTGGTGCTTATCTCTAGAAAAATCCCAAATAACGCGGAGTTATGTTTGGGAAATTAGTTATAAGCAAGAAAGTGACTTTACAACTGCCAGTTTTTATTTGACACGCATAAATTCGCACAAAATATTGAGTCAGACCTAGCAGTACAACGTGATTACACAGAACTAATGACGTCTGGACATATGTAAAAGTTGTATTTGCTTTAGGAGTATAATTAATTTACTGATCGGAGAAGAGTATATAGAGGAATCTGTCAACCACAGAGCAGGAACAGCATAAAATAATTATTCCCCTTAATCTATTAGTTTGAGTATACAAAGAGCATTCGTTGCCAACATTAGCACACTGCGCCTCCAATGCCGTAAGTAAAATTTTACCTGCCTACTTACGCACTATTCTTTGTCATTCATTTTATATTATTCCCTGCAACGTTAAACTGTAAGTTAATGATACTCCTAAAGCAAATACAACTTTTATATATACCCAGACGTCATTAGTTCTGTGTAATCACGTTGTACTGCTAAGTCTGACTCAATATTTTGTGCGAATTTATTCGTGTCAAATAAAACCTGGCAGTTGTGCAGTCACTTTCTTCTTTATAACTAATTTCCAACACATAACTCCGCATTATTTGGGATTTTTCTAGAGATAAGCACCAAATAAAAGGATCATCGATTCCACTGTACATTTTCGTAGTAGTATTAAAATTTAGGTATTTTTTTTTCTTTGGATTACAATTAGGTGCAAGAAGAGGGCGCAATGAAAAGCCGTTTCCTTTCGTAAAAGTCCGTGAGATTAGCTGCAGTTCGCAAAAAGTCCATTTCTAGCCAAATTACCAAGTGGCTATAGTTCCGCGTTTACTGCTTTTCAATATGGCGTCGAACGCAACGCTTGGTAAGATACAGATCAAAGGCGCCGCCCCCAGCTTTCCCTTCTGTATCTCCCTATTCTGCGATCGGGCTTAAGTTTCATAGAATGGCAAACACACGAGCTACAGCGCTCTTTGCGGCATATTTTTCGTGGCCAGTACACTTGAGAGTAGTCTGTCTGTTGTATGTTGATGTTGAATTTGATGTGTTGTATCTAGTGTATATTGTATTTTCTGTGTATTGCCTGTACAATTTTTGCTACTGAAATATGCCAAAATTGTGTTCAGCATATAAATGCACAAATCAAAGCGATAAAACGACAAGTACTTCGTGCAAGAAAACTAAATGTTTTCCCTTGTTTGATGTCAGTCTATACTAAAACAAAATTCGTGACTAATGGTACTTAGCTGCCCCAGGACTGAAGGTTCTGATGACCTATCCAGCAATTCTCTTGAAATACACACCATAAAAAATGTGCTTTTGAGAAATTTATTCACGCTGCTGTGGTTGATAAAACCACACTTTCAAGTTTCTAAACCTTCTTTAAAAATATTTTCTTTTGTTGTTTACAATACTTGATCGAGCATGCTTGATAAGCAACCAATGCAAAGTGTGGAAGCAGTAGTGACAGCCACATTTTTGTCACTAGTATAGTCTGTGTTCTTTGCAACAAATATGTAGTTATTTCAGCGTGGCAACGACGAAAGTTATTAATGATACGTTATTTCGGTGTGGAATGCTTTCGTGGCAGCTGACCCAGTCGCATTTGGTTGCACTTTCGTCTTTGCACTCATATTTCACGTAACAAAAGCTACTTGTTTCAGCATGGCTATGCCGGCCGCGGTGGTCGAGGTGACTGAGGCGCTCCAGTCACGGTCAGCACGGCCACTACGGTCGGTGTTTCGAATCCCCCCTCGGGCATGGATATTTGTGCCGTCTTTAGTCTTAGCTAGTTCATAAGTAGTTTGTAAGCTTAGGGACTGATGACCTCGTAGTCAAGTCCCATAAGTTGCACAAACATATATTCATTCATATATTCAGCATGGCTACAAGGAAATTTATTAACGACAGCCAGTGGCGTAGCTATGTCACCAAGGGCCCCGGGGCAAAAGTGACATTGGGGCACTCTTTAAACTAAAACTATGCAAAACTACTTCATCATCAGTTCCTTACCGCCTACTGTGTCACGCTGCACATAATATTTAATTGTACTGTCAAATATAATTATAACTGTGAAAGTTGGTTTGTTATGCTTTCACGCAAAAGTTACTGGGCGGATTTGAATGAAATTTTGCAGAAGGATAGATTTGGACCTGGGTAGGACATCAAGATAAACGATCTCTTGGTATAGTTTCCGAAGTTGCTCCATACTAGGTGAATGAATTCGCAGGCATAAGCTAGTAAAAAATAAACAATGAAGAAGTATTACTTAACCATGAAAACATGGCTCCCTGCCGCGAAGCAAACCGGGAACAGTCAAGTCCGCGGTCGGACTGTTGTCAGTGCCGACATCTCACTGTCGCTAAACTCCTCGCTGTTAGGTCATTGCTCCGTACCGATCAGCCTAATTTCGTTGACAGCCCAATCAAAGAAGGAAAATAGGGGAAATATTCGTGTAGGATGGTTTCAGAAAAGAAAGTTGCCGGATTTATTTTGATGGAATACTTTGGTTTGAGCCGTGCCCCTACCAGGCTTCATGAAGTATTTATTAATGTCTGGCCAGGAAAAAGTAATGAGTAAAATAACTAAGTTGACATCTTCGCTTATTATAGTGGCAGTGGGGTACAGTATCTTGAATGCACAAATTACTATTATGACAAAGTAACCATATTTTCTCTTCTTCTTGCACGAATTTCAGAGTGCAATTGGTTTCTGCACTTCATTGGGATCTATGATTATGGAGCACACCCTTGGGAATTCACTACACACAGTTGAGTTACCATAATAATACCGTTCTGTAATAATACATTGTAGAGTCTTCATATTCAAATGTGGTCACACTGTCTACTGTCAAACACTGTGCTAGTAATTCAGCACCATTCACTGTTATTTCGCTAAGATTGACAGGCACGGCAACTCCGACTTCAACCGACAATCCGCTGACGATGACAGGGTCCACGTATTAGCGGACAAGCAAAGGACCTTGTTATGTTTATATTCTGGGGTGCGAATAATTTTTGGATTTCACTTCGTGCGTTTGAGGTTTGTTGGTCAGGGTTCAAAAAGTTCAAAGTTGGAAAACATTCATTCAACTAAATTATTATATACAGTTGAACTTCGATTATCCGAAGTAATAGGCGGATATGAAAGTGTTCAAGGATCTACGGTAATTCTTTTTCGAACGTCGGCCACGTAGGCCAAGGGGCCCCTTGAGCTCTGGGGCCCCGGGGCACTGCCCCGCCTAGCCCTATGTTAGCTACTCCACTGACGACAGCGTACTTCTACGAGGAATGACCAAGGCGCATTTTAACCGCAGTATGTTGTTGTCAATTTCGTCTTTGTACTCATTCCGTCCACCAAAGATTATAACCAAACAGTTTAACAGAAATTTTACAAGTTTGTAGACTTAATAGGTTTAGACGTTATGAACGCATTTGTTACAATACACTAACAGCAGATGCAAATCCATGCTCATGATAGTTCGTCATAACAATTTCTATTCACTTTTCGCAGCTCGTTCAGACCATGTACTTGTATTACAATCAACACAAAGATTTTCTCTGAGGCACGTTCTTTGTTATTGCAAACCTCAGCTAACTGTTATACTGCGAATTGGAACTGTAATAACAGTTTATTTCATTACCGCATTTTAAGGAAATTTACTAACATATTCGTCAATTCGCAGCATCGGAAAAGTCTGACGGAACTTTATGCACATCCTTATTCAATAGTCAATCTTTATTTAAAACATGTAACTGTAAACAGGTAAACTTCTCGAATGGATGTGGAACACCAGCTGTCAGCCGATCCCCCAAATAACATGGCGGACGGCGGTTCAATTTGTCTCAAACATGGCGGACCTATCGCCATTCTATGTAATTTAAGCTCGTTGGCCCCAGCTCCTAAAAGCGAGCTCCAGTACTAACAGTGCCACTAGCGGCAACAATGATGCGCATTAGAAAACAAGTAAGACGGGAGAATCAGTACAGCGCAACGAACGGTGAAACCAGAGCAAGATCGATCCGCTCTTACGCCAGCGTAGTGACTCACAGAGATGACCAGGAGGGAGGAGGGGGGATAGAGAGAAAGAACGCGAGCCGGGATCCTCGTACCTTCGTTATCAGTGAGCACCGTTCAAACGCCTTCCGAAAATCGAGAAATATGCAATATCGTGCCTCCTAAAGCTGTGCTGATGCATGTACAGAAGCTTTCCCGACTGAAGGAAATTTACAATATTAGAACTCAGAATATGTTCGAGAATTCTACGGCAGACTCCTTTCTTATACACGGGAGTCACCTACGCCTTCTTGCCTTCTTGCAGTCGTTTGGAACTTAACACTGGATCAAAGGTGGGCGATAAATGCAGGTTAAGTATGGGGACAATTCCGCAGAGTATTCTTTGTAAAACGGAATTGGTACTCCAACTGGACCTGGTGACTTGCTTGTTTTCAACTCTCTCAGCTGTTTCTGTACACTGACTATGCCTGTTGCAATGTACTCCATTTGGGACTTAGTGCGATCATCAAATGAAGGCATATTTGCATCTTTTTGTAGGCGCACCTATCCCTACTAACTTTTGCCTGATACGATTTGCTTGACCATTTTTGAATCGAGAGTGCAACTGCCTTTCTCAACATTTTCGAGTTATTATTAAACAACGGTGGGTTTTTCCCATCCTTATACAAATTTGTCGGCACATATTTCTCTAGTGCTTTATTAATAATGCGTTTAAATTTTGCCCATAATTCCTCTATGTCCATCGTACCGGAACAACACGATGTTCATTCATTCCTTAAGTGGTATGTTAACAATTGCTTATCTACTCTTTCTAGCACAAACACTCTCCTTACATTCTTGACGGATTTACTAACTTTGGTGTCCATTGCCGCTATAACGACATCATGATTACTGACTCCTGTCCCTACAGTGACACCTCTGAGGTCAGACCTGTTTGTAGCTATAATGGTCTAAAAAACTCCATTGAGTGTGGGCTGACAATTTAGGTGCTCAAAGGAGTGTTCGGGATACGTGTACAATAGTAGTTCACAGGTAGTTGCAAGGTCGAAGACAACATATGTTAGAGCGAATAAAATCTTGTGGTTACAGGCTGTACTGTATCCCAAGGCCTATGTAAGATTGTCATTCAACAGTTGCGTTGTGACTTTGTGAAGCAACGAATGTGGCAGCGATAAGGCCGTCTCTTGCGACACGCTGCCTTGTAGAGTAGTCTAATGTCTAAGGTTGAGAGGAGTCACGTTTGTTGTGCGTTGCCGAAGGCACCTAAGTGACAGAAAAGAGCTGCCGCTGGCGATATACAGGTCTCTAGTGTCGCCTGGGGTTTAGGTGAGGCTGGGAGGGGAGAGCATTGTTTAATTGGCGAATCCTATGTATAACAACATTGTTGTAATAAGAGGTAAGTGTCTTTGTGAGGAATATGAAAGTGCAAATTGAATTGTTGAAAGTTCTAAGATAAATATGGTCTCCTGCAAGTTGATTTCCTTGTGTTACAACTTTCAATGAAACAAATAAATTTCTGTGAACTACAAAACACCAGAAACGTACACAACAGTGTCTAGTGGAGTACTTGCACCACTTGTGCTGTCAACCAACAGATGGAGCCATTGTGTGCAAAAACTTGTGCTCTTATCTGTGCAGTTGGTATGTGAATTACAACTTACACCGTTTGTGAAGTGGATACAACGATTTTTTCTGAACAAAATCCTATCGCTAACTTTAAAAAACAAAAGTAGAGTTAAACCACTTGTCCTTTAAGGGGCTCATTTATAAAGAACAGCAAAGG
This sequence comes from Locusta migratoria, assembly GCA_026315105.1. Lineage (NCBI taxonomy): Eukaryota > Metazoa > Arthropoda > Insecta > Orthoptera > Acrididae > Locusta > Locusta migratoria. The sequence continues at coordinate 405,626,761 of CM048745.1, forward strand.
ACCTTAGACCGAAACCTGTGGGACCCCATTATTGACAGCTCCCCAGTTTGAGGAATCAGCTGATTTTTGTAGTTTACCTGAACCAGCTTTCTACACTCCTCTAGTTAAGTATGAATTAAATCATTTATGCACTGCCCCTCTAATACCTTATCCCGAAGAATTCCATGATTTACAAAATCAAAAGCCTTTGAGAGATCACAAAAAGTCCAAATGGTTGATGCCCATTTATTCAGAGCATTTAATATTTGATCAGTGATCAGTGCTGACATAAATTGTATAGCCGCAGCTGTAGTATATTCTGTCTTTTGTAAGCAGAATAAGTACAAGTGGTGTAGATGGGGCAGTGGATTCCTTGTAGATTAATAAATCACTGTTAACAATGTAGTACACTAGTTCTCATTGTAATAAATGGTGATGGGTTGTGGGAAGAACACCAATAAAGAAATTAAAAAACAAATAAATACGGCATGTACCGAACGTGAGTGCCTCTTGAAACTGACTATCTTGAAACTAGCTTCTCTCTCTCTCTCTCTCTCTCTCTCTCTCTCTCTCTCTCTCTCTTTTTTTTTTTTTTTTTTTTTTTTTTTTTTTTTTTTTTTTTTTTTTTTTTTTTTTTAATGAAGAGTGGTTAAACAGATTCGAAATACCAGTTATGGTTCAAGAGTTACAAAATCCCTTTTCTGCGCGAGGTATCTTGTTCAGTGATGAGACAAACCTTTTAAGGCAATGATGAAGTCAACCGGCACACCCTCAGATACTGAAGTGACCATAATCTACTCTGGATGGAACCTTCAAAGGTAATAGCGACGTAAAGGTTATTGTGAGGTGGGGAATATGGGGAGCCGTGTAATTCGACCCATTTCTTTTATCAGCACCTAAACGCCCAAAGCTACCTGGAAATGCTGCAAGAAGTTGTGTTCCCTTTAGTTTCAAATGAAGATGACTGCTTTCCCTCTTACTTTCAACAGGATAAGGCTCCATGACACTACAGAACAGTTGTTCGTAAGTGCGTCGATGGTTAATTTCCTGGTTACGGATTGGCCGACGTGGTTCTGTGGAATGGCCACCCAGAGCAGCTAATCTCACACAGTTTTACTTTTATCTTTGGGACCATTTAAAACAGCGTGTTCAAAATGTTCAAATGTTTGTAATACTATGGGATCAAACTACGTTGGTCATCAGTCCCTAGTCTTACAGACTACTTAAACTAAGTTAAACTAACCTAAGGACAACAACCACACATCCATGCCCGAAGGAGGACTCGAACCCCTGACACGGGGGACCGCGCAATGCGTAACATGGAGCATGTTCAAAAGGATATCAAAATGGCGCCCATGTTCGGTACGAACCATAAAGATGAGTCACCTTCCTGGAATACTCAGGTTTCGCAATTACTGCGTAGTCTTAGAAATGAAAGAGTGGTCTGCAATTTTGACTTACTATTTATAGTGAGCTCTGACAGCTGATCTGAGTACAACACCGGATTCCCATAAATGTAGCTTGTTGTAGAGTCTGTAGCTTGTTGCAGAGTCTGTACCGAAAGCTACCACCCAGACGAAATGTGAACTTCGAACCAGGACGAGAGAGGTGTGGTCGAAGCAAATGAATCAGGTCGGATAGCGTCTCCCGTGTAGAGGTTCCGGTGATGCAATGTCGGGAGCATGTAAAAGTACAACTTCAACTTAGAAATATCAACAGCGCATTTTCTCGTGAATGTGCAACTCTCAATATTGACATTTGTGTCGAAAATGTTGTAACGATGTTCGGCGACTCCGTTAGATTGATGAGAAACAGGTGCTATCCTGAAATGTTGAATTTTTTTACTGTTGCAAAACTTTACAGAATTGTTAGTAGAAAAGGGCGATTCGATGTCAGACAAACTGTTTGTGGTAAGCCTTCTAATGTAAATACTGATGCAAGGGCTTTGATAATGTTGGCGGCATTTGTAGAATGCATAGGAATAGTAAACAGATATTTGCCACAGGCATTAACGATCATTGAACAATGAGTCTGTTAAAATGGTGCAACGAAGTCTATATGTACGTGTTATGGAGTATCAGCTTACGGCCATGAAATGAATTCTTGGCACGGTTGGCTGCACATGCGTGATAGAGCACAGTCACGCATTAGGTCTATTTGTCTAATCCAAGCCACGTGCAAATCATTTGAAACGTACCAATCCATAGTGATCTCTGTGTAGAAGATTAAGCACTTGCTGTTGCAATGAGGCAGGGCTGACGTCTCACATTTGTTCATTCGGAGTGTGAAACACAATAAAATCGTTGAGAAAAGTTCTGATGCACCAATATCGGCGCAATGTAGGACCAGAGACACATTTTTGAGACCGTGGACATTCTTCCCGAATCCCAATTATTTATCCTGTTTGTAACTTCGGCGATCCGCTGTGAATAGGCAGGAAAGGAATCCAGTGCTTGCAAAACCTGAATAACCAATATTAGGCATGAATGTTCTGATTCATGAACCGCTTCATCAGAGTTGAAAGGTAATCGAGGAAGTGTATCAGAATTTCGTATTCAAAATTCGACAGAAGAAGCGACCAATATGTGCATCTGAATAGCTACTCTACAATTCACATTTCAGTGCCTAGCCAGGGGCGTAGATAACGGGGGCGCGTGGAAGGGGGGGGGGGGACGGGCCCAACATCCTCTCCCCCCCCAAGCCACCCCATATACCATAGCTACGAAGCTTTATTTATTTATTTATTTTAATTTTTAGATTATAGAGATTATATTATAGATTATAGAAATTATATATATATATATATATATATATATATATATATATATATATAGAGAGAGAGAGAGAGAGAGAGAGAGAGAGAGAGAGAGATTATATTAAATAGACTGCGCGCAGTCTTCTCAGTGTGAGCTGTACATTTTGGATCCAGGTAGTCGCAGGTCGTCCTCCTCTTCTTCTCCCCTCAGGTTGCTATTCCACTACCAGTTTCGGTATTTTGGTGTCATCCGTTCTTCGTACAAGGCCGTACTACTTCCTAACCATCACTTCATCTATTCTACGAAATTTTATCGGGTTATCAGCCGAGTAGTGTCGTCTTCTAGTATAAGAAAATATCTCGACACTTGGCTTGAAGTTGATTGATATGGAATCCATTTAAAGCGGCTGATAAACCAGAAAGATTTCATAGCGATGATACAAGTACGATTGATATGTCTCGTTATCTTTCTCATATTGATTCATGATTTTTTAATTAATACATAAATGTGTCAATATGCGCCGGCCGCGGTGGCCGAGGTGACAGAGGCGCTCCAGCCACGGTCAGCACGGCCACTACGGTCGGGGGTTCGAATCCCCCCTCGGGCATAGATATTTGTGCCGTCCTAGTTCGTAAGTAGTTCATAAGCAGTTTGTAAGTTTAGGGACTGATGACCCCGTAGTTAAGTCCCATAAGCTTTACAAACATTTCAACATTTTTGTCAATATGCGACTAGATCTTTAAATCATATTTCTTTAAAGTCGTCAGTTTACATACTTAATTATGGCTGTATATTTCTTATTTCGGCACGATCTACTGCAGTTCCACTATATACATGTCCACACGATTCAGCTTAACACATGGTGATGATATATCGTGACTAACGACTCATGTGAAGTGAACGAAATAATTAATTTTATAGTGGTATGTGTGATTTAATGGAAGTTTAGCTATTAAACGTATCTTGTTTTTTAGATTATCGTATGAATTTTTCCTTATTTTATATCTGGACTGGATTCTTCAATGAACTGAAACTAGTTATAAATACGGGAATTCTGGCAATCTTGAATTATAGTATTTAATCCATACATTTTGAAAGGTGGCAACATGAGATTATTCCATCGTCACTAACTTTGGTCATCGATATTAGTTTGCACGGAGTGGCTAGTCTTCTGAGACTGTGAACGGAGGAGGCTGGCGTCTGTTGTAAAAGTGGTGAGCTCCTGTAGGTGTAAGAACGAACGTCGTTGAAGAGAGGAGTTGTAGAATTTATTTTGTACTGGGATGAAGAGGTGTATGTATGACTTGTAACTGAATTGTATTTATTATAATGAATATTTGTCAACGCTTTTGCAGCAGAAATATGTCGCAATTTTGTAATGTTTTCACTGCACTGCCCAATTTAAAAAAGTATCATCCTCTCATGTAACTACAAGATTTTAGTCATTGTTAATTCGAACTAGATAGGTAATTTTTTAAATAAATAAAAACCTGATTTAAAAATAATTGAGTAAAATGTTGGATACTTTGAAGACATATTTTTCCTCTTCCTGTGTTACGGTTACATAATGCGCATTATTACTGTAGTACTATTCAGTCCAAGTTGAACATGAATTTTAATTACAGCACTTTAGAATTTATTTGATTTTAATTTTGAGCAAAAATAATAGGAATAATTAATTAAAGAAACATGTTACTGATACATTGATCAGTGACGGTTGATGTAGATTTTTGGGGGGCGTTCAAAGAAAGATGGATAAGATAATTCCAAATAGCAAAAATTAAGGTAGCAAAATGATTGCTATACATAAATAATATGTCATTCAAAATATTTACCTTGCATTAATTCCCAGCAAGTAGAAAATATGCATAAACGTTTATAATACCATTATAATGAAATTGTGAACAGTCCCCATCAATCCCATGGGTGCAAAAAATTACACACAAGGTCAAGTTTCGCGAAAATATTTAATTTTTAGTTAGTTTTATGATGAAACTAGTTACACAATCTACTACCTTGGATGAGCTATCTACAACAACTGTTCTGATACTTTTGTCCCTAATATTTACCGTTTTTGAGAAAAAGCTGTTTTAAAGTTGTACTCTCTATTACATGCATACATTTCCACGCCACGTGTGAGGTAGCGTACTTAGAGCGTTTTTTTTTCTTCTTTTAATTTTTTTTTATTTTCTTATTTTTTACGTGGTTTCCCCAGTAGGCTTACTCCACGATCTACTCTACTGGTTTAATAGAATCTCAGGACTTATTCAATAATGTTTTTCTCATTTTACATCCTCCTGAGTCGATTAAACACAAAAAAAATTCCAGGATTTAATCAATCACTGCGTTCATGTTCTCGAAGTGTGAGCTCGATGTAATGCAATCCACAATTTTGGAGAACACGTGCTCTCTTTACGACAGACCATTGTGTCTTTCAGGTGACTGCCTGTAAACACTCTCCAGGTTTTGTGTAATATCGTGTTTCCCTATAAGGTTGTGATCTAGCTTCACAGTTATGTGTCATGCAGAACGCTCATGTTTCTTTATATTCTGTGTTAAGTGACCCAGATCGTTAACGCCATTTAGCTTCCAAGCTTTTTCACACACAGAATTTTCTTTGGCAAACAACAGACATGGGAAACTTTACAACTTGTTCGTAATTTCACAACCACATACCCAATCTACTTACCCATAAATGTCTGGTTTGAAAATTCTAACAATTACTTTACTTTTATTATTAGTTTTGTTTTTATTTTTATTTTACTAACTTGATATCTGGTGTCGGTCTCCATAGGTCTTTGATAAGAAGCTTATCTTCAAGTGAAAGGGAAGAGGAATTGGTCTCCCTTAGTCTCTGAACTGTACAGTACAAAACTCAAACTCACGTCATCAGTCATAGCTGATACGAAATCCCCGTTTCGTCACGCGTCACCAGCTGTAAAAGCTAGCTGCGGTGTTGTTAACTTCACTGCAACTGCAGAACACTCTTGTCTGTCGTTGCTAACTGCAATACTGCCCCTTAAAATTAGTACACAAGGAGGAAATGCAGATGACAAATGGGTATTCATTGGACAAATATATTATACTAGAATATGCGTGAAAATGATTACATTTTCACGCAGTTTGGGTGCATAGAACCTGAGAAATCAGTACCCAGAACAACCACCTCTGGCCGTAATAACGGCCTTGATACGCCTGGGCATTGAGTCAAACAGAACTTGGATAGTGTGTACAGGTACAGATGCCCATTCAGCTTCAACACGATACTACAGTTCATCAAGAGAGTGACTGGCGTATTGCGACCGACGAGACAGTTGACCAGACGTTTTAAATTATTGAGAGATATAGAGAATGTGCTGGCCAGGGCAGCAGTCGAACTTTTCCGTATACAGAAAGGCAACATGCGGTCGTGCCTTATCCTGCTGAAATGCAGGGTTTCGCAGGGATCGAATGAAGGCTACAGCCACGGGTCGTAACACATCTTAAATGTAACGGCCACTGTTCAAAGTGCCGTCGATGCGAACAAGAGGTGACCCAGACGTGTAACCAATTGCACCCCATACCATCACGCCGGGTGATACGCCAGTATGTCGATGACGAATACACGCTTCCAATGTGGGTTCACCGCGATGTCGCCAACACGAATGCGACCATCATGATGCTGTAAACAGAACGTGGATTCATCCGAAAAAATGACGTTTTGCCATTCGTGTACCCAGGTTCGTCGTTGCGTACACCATCGCAGGCGCTCCTGCCTTGATGCAGCGTCAAGGGTAACCGCAGCCATGGTCTCCGAGCTGATAGTCCATGCTACTGTAAACGTCGTCGAATTTTTCGTGCAGATGGTTGTTGTCTCAGGGATCGAGATGTGGCTGTAAGACCCGTTACAGCCATGCGGATAAGATGCCTGTCATCTCGACTGCCCTCCTGAACCCACCGATTCCATATTATGCTAACATTGGATCGTGACCAACGCGAGCAGCAATGTCGCGTAACAATAAACCGCAATCGCGATACAATAAACAGCAATCGCGGTAGGCTATAATCCGACCTTTATCAAAGTCGGAAATGTGATGGTACGCATTTCTCCTCCTTACACGAGGCATCACAACAATGTTTCACCAGACAACGCCGGTCAACTGCTGTTGGTGTATGAGAAATCGGTTGTAAACTTTCCTCATGTGAGCATTTTGTAGGTGTCGCCACCGGTGCCAACCTTGTGTGAATGCTTTGAAAAGCTAATCACTTGCATATCACAGCATCTTTTCCCTGTCGGTTAAATTTCGCGTCTGTAGCACGACATCTTCGTGGTATAGCAATTTTAATGGCCAGGAGTGTATATGCTACTTATTATTGAAGTTTAAGAGAGTTAACTGCTGGCAGGGATCAATGACATCAAGATACATTATGATGATACAGAAGAAAATGTTCAAATGTTTGTATAGTCTATGGGACTTAACTGCGGGGTCATCAGTCCCTAAACTTACAAACTACTTATGAACTACTTACGAATTAGGACGGCACAAATATCCATGCCCGAGAGGGGATTCGAACCCCCGACCGTAGTGGCCGTGCAGACCGTGACTGGAGCGCCTTAGTCTCCTCAGCCACCGCGGCCGGCGATACAGAAGAGTGTAGATATAAATTAGTTTCGGAATTTGCTATTTGTGTGTCATATTGGCTAAAGAACTGTGGAGAAAGAGGAACTGCAATCTAACGAGGTATGGCAGTACCCGGGTTGGAAGTGGAGGCTTTGGGGGATTCACGACTGTCGCTTCAATGCTCAGGATAGGAGACACCCCATGCCCCCGCTTCCTTCTCCACCCCTCGCCATTCAACTCCATGGTTGGAATGCGTGCGCCGGAGGTGCAGAACTGGATTTTGCGCCAACACCGAAGTAGGCCCGGAAGGGCTGACTGCCAGTTTCGAACTTGAGTGCAGACGTCGGTAGGAAGATTCATATACATTACTAAATAATTATCCATCAAGAATGCAAGAGAGTAGGTTATTTAAAGTTTAACATCGTTATATACTGTATGTTCTCTGAGAAGCGAAATTTTTGTGGGGGTTCATTGCTCCGTTGCGTCGTAGTACGAAACGCCTCTGATTGTGATAAAGAAACAATATTTGACAATTACAATTAGACAGTGCTTCATGTTATAAAATAAGTTATTAACGTTTTCTTAGTCAAAGTTTAATATCGACTTGATTCTCACAAATTTCATATTTGGTAATGTACGTAATCTGCATGTGCGTCCTGACAACATAAGGAGGAGACTGCAATTTGATTGATTTGTTTGACACGACGTACTTATCCGTTTCACACAGTTTTCGACTACCTACTCACTCGCGGACTTTCATCTCTTTGTCATTATAACGAAACTTATCATCTTGTCAGGTAGTTACCATTATTTCTTGTCAAGTTGTCATAATTGCTCCAAACAAAACAGAGTGATTGATTTGTGAGTGAAATTAAAGCTCAAAATTACGGTAACAATCGCCTTTATTGTCAGCTAAGTACCGATTCATCTTTGCTGCCATACTTGAATTATACATTTATTTTGTTCAAGTAACAAATTTAATGATTGTTAATTTAAGCGATGCATCTCTGTGATATCTCTGTACATGCTATTCTTTTGGTATCAGTTACTGTCTGTCGTCCTATGCATGAGCATTCTTCATCACTCTGGTATTACACATTGGTCTGTACTCGCTTTAAATAATGAACTCAAATGTTCAAATGTTTGTTAAGCTTAAGGGACTTAACTACGGGGTCATCAGTCCCTAAACTTACAAACTACTTATGAACTACCTACAACTAAGGACGGCAGAAATATCCATGCCCGAGGGGGGGATTCGAACCCCCGACCGCAGTGGCCGTGCAGACCGTGACTGAAGCGCCTCAGTCCCCTCGGCCACAGCGGCCGGCAGTAATGAACTAATTGATTGTCAAATTTACGTGTTCTACCTTGAGCTACAACTGAACAAGTCATTCAGTGAGATTGCCATTTAGCCAGACTGATGTTCTGGACAATTAAACGCACTAACAGGGCCATACATCTGGCTGTCGGTCGATGTGACGCTGATTAATCATAATACTTACTCTTACTTTAATCAAAGACATTCAGATCCGTTCTTAATATTCACAATACTGCTTACCAGTCTACACGCTGTTGCATTCACATTGACACAGGCTCACTTACGCACTGACCTAATCATTTTATTTTATTTAAATGTTTCAATTTTAAAATGAAATGACGTTACCAGTTGTCCCTCTTGGCATTTGACCCTGCAGCAGCCAGGCGACTTTTCACACCGCCAGGTATCGCACGCACTGGCAGTCCGCATGGCATTCAGTCGACACAGTAATGGAGAGTATGATATTTACCACGTTCAAGTTGTAGCTTTTTAAGTCAATACCTTTGGCAGAGCTGTGAATTCTGTCCAATTTCACTTAAATTCTAAGTTTTTTTTTTTAATATGCTGTACCTCTTGCATTTCGTGAAAAAATATTGCAAATTTATATCGTACACAAAATGAAATGCACACATTGGTTACTACAGTTTCAGAGTTTGTAAAATAGTCACACTCTTCCCTTTCTGACCTTTCAGGACAAACGACACTTTTATGCGCCAAATAGAGATGATAATTTGCTTCATTGAAGCGGCATACTGCGGTGCGCGCTGCTGTTCACCGTCGGGGCTTCGATTCACCACTCGGGCATGGGTGTTTGTGTTGTCCTTAGCATAAGTTAGTCTAACTTAGTTTAATTAGTTTGTAAGCCTTACGGACTGATGGCTCCGTAGTTAAGGCTCTTAAGTCTCTACGAACAAACGGAGGGAGTCGCCATGGGTAGCCCACTCTCCCCTGTGGTCGCAAATTTATACATGGAGAATTTCGAGGAGGAAGCCCTTGCATCATCTTTCTGGAAACCTACTTGCTTTTTCCGTTATGTGGACGACACTTTCGTCATCTGGCCACATGGTATGGATAAACTCCTTGACTTCCTTACACATCTGAACTCCATACACCCCAACATCAAATTCACTATGGAGACTGAAACGGAGGGTAAATTGCCGTTCCTTGACGTCTTGGTCAAGAGAAGAGCTGACGGCACCCTGGGTCATAGTGTATATCGGAAGACAACGCACACTGATCTGTATTTACACGCAGACAGCTGTCACCACCCTTCACAGAGGAATGGGGTACTTCAAACTCTAGTACATAGGGCGCGCACTATCTCCGACGCAGAGAGTCTACCCCAGGAATTGGAACACCTGAGAACTGTATTTCGAAAAAATGGGTAATCAGAGTGGCAGATTCAGCGGGCTCTCCGCCCAACCACTACAACACAACCTGTGGAAACGGATGAAAACGCAAGGGAGGATGTAGGCACTGCGTTCGTTCCATATACCGGCGCACTCTCAGGGAAGATCGCCCGCATTTTGAGAAAACACCAGGTTGGAACTGTTTTTTGTCCGCCGAATAAAATTCGTGCACTGTTGGGGAGCGCTAAAGATGATCTCGGTTTGAGGAAGGCGGGCGTGTACCAGATTCCGTGTCAGTGTGGAAAGTCATATATTGGACAGACGATGCGTACCGTCGAGGATCGATGCGTTGAACACCAGAGGCACACACGATTGATGTATCCGAGCAAGTCGGCGGTCGCTGAACATTGTTTGTCGGAGAATCACGCCATGGAGTATGATCACACTAGGATTCTGGTACAGACGTCGAGATACTGGGACTGCGTCGTTAGAGAGGCCATTGAAATTCGCACAAGTGACGACCTCATAAACCGTGACTCTGGCTATAATCTTAGCAAAGCTTGGGAACCAGCGATTGGTAAATCTAGCCAACGTAACGAAGTGACGACCACGGCGGACAGAGCCCTCACACCGACGTCTTCTCAGACGCCGGCGCAATCGGTTCCACTGCGCGGCCGCGGCGCGGGGCGCGGACCGCGGAGGGGTCGCTCCGCGGGCCGAGGGTATTTAAATGGCCCGCTACCGGGCTAGAACCCAGTTCCCTTCGAGCAGCCGTAGCGTGCGGATCTCCGTGCCGGCGCGTTTCCAGGAGCTCAGTCCGTCAGTTCACCTGATGATGGCGACATGTATGATCGCCGAAATATTGTGCCCGTTGGACACTATAGACCGGCAGTACACCCGTGGATATTTTGATCAAGTCTCTTAAGATTTGCAACATGTGTACATTTCATTTTATTACTTGTAACCCTCTATGGCACCCCTTAATAGTTGAATTTCGAAAAATACCCAACATGTGTCTTTTAAATTCCAACCAAGTATGCAAATATTATTTTTTGTATTTTTGGGTTCAAAACTGGATTGTAGTAATGTATTTTGTAAAACACGTTTCATCGCCTGTTTCGCCCCGTAAATGATTAATTTTCTGAAAATACCGAAAGACTTATCTTTTTTATTCTGACCAAGAAAACAGATACCAATTTATGTGGTTGTATATTCAAAATTGTCTGAATAGCAACGTGTTTTCAAGAATGATTTTTGATCTCCTATTTACCCTTTTACTCGTTGAATTTCCAAAAAAATCTGAAACTCGTTTTCTTTTTAAATTCTGACCAAGATTCCATATTCGAGGTTTCGTAGTTGTAGCTTAAAATTTGAGTTAACAGCAACATATTTTTGAAATCAATTTTTTGCATCCCCTATTTGCCCCGTTACAGGCTGAACTACAAAAAAAAAAAAAAAAAAAAAAAAAAATATATATATATATATATATATATATATATATATATATATATATATATATATATATATATATATGCCGAAGCACGTGTCTTTTTAATTCGAACCCTGAATTAAAATCCAAAATTTTGTAGTTCTAGCTTCAAAATTGCTTAAATAGAAACTTATTTAAGAAAAACTTTTCCTCTCCTATTTCACTCCCTTACCTCTCCGTAGCTCAGTGGTAAAGTGCCAGACTACAAATCAGAAAGTCGTGGGTTCGATCTCCGCCAGGTCCTAGGGTTTTCATCTGTCACTTCCCGCTTCTTTCTGGCAGTGTTGCTGATGTGAAAAATACCGAATAGCACCGTGGTTCGGAACCTACGTTAAACTGTAGGTCCCCCTGTATCTGGCTGGGTAAATCAGTTTGAAGGTCGGAGGAAGGCAGCGGCATACCACTTCCAAACAGGACCATGCCTAATAAAGCACTGTGGCGTTCAAACCAATCTTCGGATTGTTGACTACTTCACCTTACCTTACGAATGGAATATCGAAAAATCGCTTCTTAAATGACGCCTACAGAGTAAGATCAACACCCTCTACAAATTTTAAGTTTCTACCTTCATTGGTTTGGGCTGGGTGATGATGAGTCACTCAATGTCAGTTAGTCAGTCAGTCCGGACATTGCCTTTTATATATAGAGATTTCACAGTGAAGCAGAGTTGGTGTACATTCATCAGTAAACACTTCCGGGCTGAGTTGCCGTAGTCGATCTATAAAACTTCCTCTCCCTGAAGTTTCGTTCTCGGCTACGGAGAACATCTTCCGAGGTTGAGTCGACGACTGGCTTCTGGGGGCTGAGGCCGCTCCTTATATAAGATTGTAGAGGGCGCCACTTCACGTCACGTGGCGTCGATGTGTGGCTGTCTCTGGCTATCGCCTGTTCTCTCGATTGCGAGCAATCGATTGTCACGTGATTTATGCAACGTCGATCGCCATATCTTGTCCAATTTTAATCCTTCTTCTTTACGATTAAAATTGTATTGATTTTTGTGGATTTCAATTGCTTCTCTAAACATACGTGTATAGTAGTGTAACGTCCTCGCCAGCACACTTGTCTCACCAAATTTTATCTCGTGATCTCCTTCCGTGAAAACATGTTCCGCCACTGCCGATTTGTCGATCTGTCCCAAGCGACAATTTCTGTTATGCTCTGTCAAACGAGTATTAATGCTTCTTTTTGTGGTTCCTATGTAAACTTTGCCACAACTACACGGAATTTTATATACCCCTGGTGTGGCCAGGGGATGACGAGCATCTTTTGTTGATCTAAGGCATTCACTAATTTTCTTGCCGGCCGCGGTGGCCGAGGGGACTGAGGCGCTCCAGTCACGATCTGCACGGCCACTACGGTCGGGGGTTCGAATCTCCCCTCGGGCATGGATATTTGTGCCGTCCTTAGGATTAGCTAGTTCATAAGTAGTTTGTAAGTTTAGGGACTGATGACCCCGTAGTTAAGTCCCATAGACTTTACTAACATCTGAACAACATCTAATTTTCTTAGTCGGTCTGAAAACAGTCTCCATCCGAAACTTGGCCAGTACTTTTCCAATGCGATCCGTGATGTTATGAATGAACGGAAGAAATACTTTTCCAGCTGATGGTTGTTGCTGTCTCCTGTTTTTGTGCACTTTACTACTTGGGTGAAGTACTCGGTTAATCTCGCTATTTGTGTAACCATTTTTTTGGTGTACATTTTCAGGGACCCAGTGCAGGGCGAAGGCAGAGGATCGAGAACGAGCGCCGGTTGGTGAAGAAGAGAGCAGGTAGCAGGCAGTCAGGCAGCCATGCGCGGGCGCGTGCCGCCGCCGTTGGTGCTGGCGGTGCTGGTAGCGCTGGTGGACGCCGCCGGAGACGGCCTGCGCATAGGTGAGTGTCTGCACACCACTGGCTCCACACACCACTCTGTCCGTTCCTCACTTCTCCGTCAGCTATGTGGCGGACAGCCCCGGATCTCAGGTCAAACCAGGGTGACTACTCGGGGCGACAGTCGCTGAGGGGCGACAAATGGTCTCCAAGAAAACGTGACGTCAATATAAGAAGAAATTAACAGTTACAATTAACCGGTTTCGACCTGATGTAGGTCATCTTCGGAATCACAAGTAGCCCATGTGGCCAGTGCTGCACTCGGCTGGGCTGGGCCACATGGGCTACTTGTTATTCTGAAGATGACCTACAGCAGGTAACAGTTACCTGCTGGCAGCAGAACAGCCCAGGACAGCCCAGCCCAGCAGAGTGCAGCACTGGCCACATGGGTTACTTGTTATTCTGAAGATGACCTACAGCAGGTAACAGTTACCTGCTGGCAGCAGAACAGCCCAGGACAGCCCAGCCCAGCAGAGTGCAGCACTGGCCACATGGGCTACTTGTCATTCCGAAGATGACCTACATCAGGTCGAAACCGGTTAATTAAAACTTAATTTCTGCGATCGAGACTGTTTTTTGTATATTGATCATACCAAATGGATAGCTGTTTTCCTCCTCTGACAATGTTGTCAAAATTAATAAAAACGTGACGTGCTCACTGACAGGACAGTGGTGAGGGACGGGGAGGCAGGCAAGGGACGCTGAGCATGGAGTGCGGCGTCAACAAAGGGAACATGAGCTTAAATACTGCGAAAAGCAGTATGTCTGAACCCCGTCAAACGGACTAAGCTGCTACTATCAGCGGCAAGACGCCATCTAGGCGGCATTGGCTCAACCCCACCACAGCAAACTCGTGAACAACACAGATAGGGGAAGGTCGGGTAGCCCCGGACGGCGGGTAACCGCGGACGTTTCAATTTCTAAGAAAGCAAGTACGTTGCGCTGGCAAGACTGCATTTGAAATGTGGAACCTGTGCAGTAAAAACACATGCAAGTCAGTTGCGGCATAGGCGCCGAGCGACCTACTTGCAACGGTGAATTTTGTTCGCGCAAAAATTTTTCGTCGTTCCTGTTTAACTTAGTTGGCGGTTTTCACCCATAAGAAGAGTTTTTGAAATTAGCATTTGATCTTGCAGAAGCTCTGAAAATCCCTCATAGATTTAATAAGGAGAAGAGTCAGCTCCATATAAAAAAAAAAGGTTTAGAAGAGAGATAGAAAAGGAAACGCAATAAAAAGGACAAGCCGAAAAACAAAAAACCCAAATGCACTAAAGAAACGTTCATGGCAAAGACAAATATTCAGTCTCTCCGATGAGGATCAAGGAAAAGAGACAGAATGCATCACATGTGGAGAAATCTTCGAAGAAGACTGTATTCAGTGCTATAACTGCAAGGACTGGTGCCATGAAAACTGATTTTATGTAGATGATTGAGATATTTATTACAATTATATGTTTTCAAGGCCAAGAAACAAGTGGAGTACCACTGAATGCTGTGTCCGGGGCTACCCTCCAAATTTTTTAGTGCCAATAAACTGATTTAAGATAGTTCATAAAAATTATTATATATGCTTAGTTCTAAGTGATATGACTAAAGAAGTTACTGGTTTCATTTTACGATGAAAGTTAACCCAGAAAAAATGTTTATTGTTGTTTTATTAGCAATTCATTTTTGTGTCCGTGGCTACCCGACCTTCCCCTAAGTTGAAATACGTCCACTAAATGTTCCATTTTTATTCATTAACCTAAAGTGTTTCTGCACCATTAATGTTACCTATCCGTGTGTTAACTATTTTGTTCTTATTTATGATCAATGCCCCATGTTCATAAATGTTTGCCCCATATGTATAAATGTTTCCACCCATGTGATTGAACTTGTATGTTCATATCAATGTGAATGTGTGCTCTTAAAATTGGCTTACAGCAGCATCCCCTATAGAAGAAAGCCAACGCACGACGTCACAACATGGCGGCGGTGAGAGGCTTAGAGTCTTCTGAAAGATTGTAAACTTTAGCAGTGCACGCTGTTTATAGTGCATAATTTCGTTCAGGAGTGTATTTATTACGTAAATTGGTGTTGTGTACGGTGTGACCGCTACGCTGAACGATTTGTGTGTGAGAGAACAGCGTGTGATGTCTTTTTTACTGAAAAAATGCCATTTCGCTGTTCTGTGCCGAAATGTAGAGGAAATTACGAAAAGATACCGTCTTTGAACGTCCAGAGAAGAAGAACTGGATATCAAGAATTCCCAGGATAACTTGACTCCTTCTTCAAGTTAATTAAGACGTTTTCGTTTTTGTTTAACCTTATTAAATATTTTTAAGTCATGACTTTTTACGGTTGGATATTACGATTCATTTTATTTACATAACCACCCCAATTAGCTTATTCTTCTCCGGACGTTTAAAGACGGTAACTTTTGGGCCACAGTCGTAATTTCCTCTACATTTCGGCACAGAACAGCGAAACGGCATTTTGCCAGTAAAAAAGAGATCACACGCTGTTCTCTCAAACACAAATCGTCCAGCGTAGCGATCACACCGTACACGACACCAATTTACGTAATAAATACACTCCTGAACGAAAGAATGCACTATAAATAGCGTGCACTGCTAAATTTTACAATCTTTCAGAAGAGTCTAAGCCTCTCACCGCCGCCATGTTGTGACGTCATGCGCAGGCTTTCTTCTATGGGGGGTGCTGCTTACAGTCGCCGCCCCCCGCCTTAGGCCTCTTTTTGCTGTAGTTAAGAACACATGACTTCGTTTGTCGTCTGCACTGGCGTCTGCTGGGTGGCCAGAGACAAGCTTACTTGGCAAGGTGGCGAGGTGGCCGTGTTATTAGTGTCGTACCAATCTAATCTTGGAAGAAAGAGGTGACAGGAGACCTCTCTAGGAGCGGTTGAAAAGGGAATTGTCTTGGCCAGGTAGCAAGGGTTGGTAAACATTAGTCTCTGAACGCACTCTGCGTCGCTTTTACATCCTTTACGTCGCTCTACATCCGGTGTATGGTGGGGGGAGGTTTATTCCGAGGCCTTAGAGCTTCAGCCTTCACTCTTCATTCTGGTTCCGACGACTGTGGAAGTAAGTACTCCGCCGAATCAAGCTGAGGGGAAGGCACACTGTTAGGACTTTGATTTATTTCTGATCAGACAGTCTTGGTTTTTCAGTGTAGTTCTTTATTTCGCTAAGAGAGGCGAAATGTTTCATAATTTACAGAACTCGAGTAAATTCAGTGTAGATTTATTATTTGCAGTTTCATTCCAGTGATGATTGTGTGTCGAGTTTTGTTCAATTTAGTATATACATGTGTGGCCTTCGGCCTTTGTGTAAACCTAGTACGTTTGAATTTCTTTCGTGTTTTAACTAACGTTTTTGCGTCGTTTCTGTATCCACGATCATGCTAAATATGTTTTAGATTTTCTGATTTAATATCGTCTTACCTGTCTTGTATGACAGATTGCACCACGTGCTTTCGTAACGGTCGTTACTACGGCCTTCAGTCATGGTTTTATTGATACTAACTTTCTTCTATACGAATTCTCGCATGCGGTCTATTCGCTTATTCTGAATTAATTTCCTTTGTAAATTATATGTAATTCACGATGGTCGCAAACCACATGGTACTTAAAAATAGTATGCTACTGCCTTCCCACACATGAGTTCGTTAGTGAACAGTAGAATTAAAAATTTTGTGATCAAGATGTCCGCCATCTCGTCAAGACACTACCGACGCTTCATTGCACTGTGGCTTTCTTGTTTATTACCAAGCTTTATGCCTCTGTCTGTGAATGAATGATTGTGCTTTCAGCAACCCATTGTGTATTTGATAATTTCCTCCCACATTGCCTCCATATTCATAAAGGACAGAAATAATTTTAATATGGGCAGTAATTATATGTTTTAATTCACCTTTGGACAAGGTGTGTGCTTGATTTGGTCTCCTCACATTTATTTGCTTGTTATTCTACTGAATAGATTATGTATCAAACCTCTGCTTTATGATTCCATTCTCCCTGTCCCGTGTTTAATTAACTATTCATTTATTTTTTTAACATTTTGTGTTTGTTAAAACGTTGGCTGCTCCCTTAAGGAGTGAGCAGTTGGATAAATTTCCGTTGCGCATGTACTGTGGCCACTCACAAAGTAATTTAGAACAGAAGTGAGTGTTTTAACTTAGATTTGCAGATCTCAACTGCCCGAGATTTTGCTTATTTTAATAACAGGCTACTTTCAACGATACTCAAACAATCAGAAGAACAACAGTTGCAAATGTACAGATTTTAAGTTTTCAAGTATAACGGTTCTGAAAACTCTGTGTATTAAGAAAATTGTAGCATATATCAGAGTTGGAACTTAAATAGTGGCAACTATATGTTCACAACTGATACAAAAGCGTTAATGTTTCCACCTGTTACTGTTCTTCAAAGAAGTCACCAGCGTTGTGTAGAACTTATGGAAGGCATACTATACCGTTAGCAAAGCCTGATCTGTTTATGGTGGGAATGGAGCAGTCTTCTGCCTGTCAAGCCTCTATAACAGTTCTGAAGCGAATGCAACGAAGTGATTCCTTCATCTTTGGAATCAAAGCCACAAGGACTTAAGTCCGCGGAGTATGGTGGATCGTACAGTACTTCCCAGTCCCATCGACCGAACAGAACAGCCGCG
The DNA here is from genome assembly GCA_026315105.1 of Locusta migratoria. Lineage (NCBI taxonomy): Eukaryota > Metazoa > Arthropoda > Insecta > Orthoptera > Acrididae > Locusta > Locusta migratoria. The sequence goes on from CM048745.1 coordinate 405,644,791, forward strand.
ACTTGCGCTCTATACGGCCGCGCATTGTCGTGCGGAATGATGGGTGGGTTGCGCAGAAAGTGTCGTCGCTTATTCCGCAAAGCTGGTCGCAGGTGACGCTCAAAAAACGAACAGTAATACTGCGCATTAACGGTCTACCCTGGAGGAAGGTAATGTGTTATGAAATCAAATGTCTGTAAATCAATCGGACCAAACTGCGTGGTCATCAGTCCGTAGCTTACAAACTACTTAAACCTAGGTAAACTAACCTAAGGACAACACACACACACACACACACACACATCCATGCCCCAGGGAGGACTCGAACCTCCACGGCGAGCAACCGCGCGCTCCGCAGCGAGACGCTTTAGACCGCTCGGCTACCTCCACCGCGGCCAATGTGTTACGATGAAACCATCACAGTCGTACACGACAATCACCATAACTTTTACCATACTGGGGGCTCTGACGCCTCTTAAAGACCTTGATGACACTGTAGTGTTGTACGACCTCTTGATACAACCCCGTTGTTCCTGTTTCGAAAACATGGTGACACCGTTACGTTAAACCGCTCGCTCACAAGTGACTGTGTTTCCCTCGATTGTGCGCACGCCGGTGACGTGGGACTGGCGAGTCCATTTGCTCGGAGGTACGGTAGGAATGCAAACAACGTGCGCTATCAGCGACAATAGCAGATTCCATTCCATACTGCCCCCACAGCTGTGTTGCCATTACGTTTCAACCCTCGTGTAATCTGGAGTGCCCAATGATATTTACATTAGTAATATCCAACTACTGTTTCTGTTACAAGTAAATAGCGTTTTCTATAAATCTTTCTTCTGAAAGACAACTCGTTTCTCTGAAATGCACATTCTGCCAAAGTAAACCGAAATTTTTCAAGACTAGGACTCTACTTAACAAATAAACATTGCTAAACTGAGGCAGCTATTAATTTCATTAGAGTGTAATTTCACCATAAAGCTATAATTTATCAGAAAAATTCGTATTATTTACTACTTAGAGAGCTGCTTTAAAGGTCTACATTTCTTTTCGTGTTACTACATTTCTTAGTTATTAACATTTAAAAACACAACTAAACAATATTGATAACGTGATTTGTTTAACAACAAAATAAACGCTAATGGATGCTTCCGAATCTGTACATATAAAACTGTCTAATAACAGCATCATCAGAACAATACAGTTTCGCAGCTTGTAAATAATCTCTCGTCCTTGAGAAAACACACATTCTTAAACAGCGAAATTTAACTCTTGTTTTGAATCTGACCAGGAGTGAGAAATATGGGAGTTGTTCTAGGGTTGTGAGTTTTCAGTCTTCTAGAAGGAAGAAGAGGTTCTCTCCTGGAACTGCAAAAAATGCTGTACGAAGATTTAGATTCAGGAATAGGAGAGGAAAATATACATCCCTCTACGCTTATCTGCAGGAAACAATCGTACATCGAATAGGAAAGATGTCACCGTTGTCTGTGATGATATAGGATCCCCTAAGCATGTGGTTAAATGGAAGCTACGAGACATGAATCCCCCCACGTGAAATGATATACTTAATTGAAAATGCTGATATATTTAAATTACTAAAGACAGTAAGAATAATATTTCTAGGAACGAACTAAATCAAGGTAAGCGTAGCTACTGAGAAGAGTAATGCGCGTGTATGAAACGCTGGTGGAAGGCAGATAGTGAGTGAGAGGGATGATGAACTTCGGCCCAACGTTCGTGCAAAACTACCACTTGATAGTAAGAACGTTTGTTGAAATAGCATTCTAAGAACATTGATATTTAAAAGATTCATTTTCGGTAAACGCCCCTGCTGTGCAGCTACAATGGCACATCTTCTAGGTCGACAAAGTGGAAATCATTCATTGTACTAATGAAGCATGTAAATGACATTTATTGATGTCGTTAATTCGTTTACTTTTCTTTAAGAGTAATTTTGTGGTCATTTTCTGACAAGAGTAGAAAATTTGAAGTGAGTTACTAAGTTTTAATTTCTTCATTTTGAATCGTTACGTCGAGGGAAAAAAGAAAGCGACAGAGAAATGGAGCAGGAGGAGATGTCAGAGACAGAGGAGGAAGGAAACTCACAAGGGAATGGTCAGACTTGTCATGTCGAAATATGTATTGATTCTTTTAGCACAGTTAACATTGAAGGAAATCTTTATGCAGAATTTTAGCTGCTGACATGACCTGGAAGTCACCTAAAAAAATCACAAAACTGGCTGTTTTTCCTGCTTGGCCTTTGCGGTGACGGCTGGCCACCCCTGGAAATGGCGAGTCGCGAGCTGGTGAGCGTTGTGCGCATGGTCGGGAGGTGCGGCCGTCTTATCGCGGCGTTCACTAAAGAGGAATATCGTTGCACGGTTGTGGTGGAAAGGGGAAACGAATATTAGTTTCTATGGCACTTCCATTTCATTTCTGGTACGTATTCCGAAACATACCATCCTGAAACTGGTTAGAGATGTGAAAGTTATTCTGTGCATCTACATCTATACTCCTCAAGCTACTTTATGGTGAACATTCAGTCTCCCCTCAAAGGTGATGGAAAACCCTGTAAATGTTTTGCTGCTTGCCATGGAGATATATCACAGACGCCAAATGAAGCAATCAACAGAAAACACGCGTGAAGACTATTTGATGGCAACATGGTAGTTAAACTTCCAGAAGAGCATGTAAATAGCGCAGACATGTGACTAGAAACGACTGAAACACTCGATATTGCGGACTTTGAATCTACAGACGGCGAAGAAACGGAAGAAATGGAAGTGCCACAGAAACTAATATTCGTTTCGCCTTTCCACACATGAAGACTCTTCGAGTGATAGTGCCACGTACCATCATCAATTATCTCCGAAAACAACACCAGCAACTACATTATCAGACAAAGAAAAAGCGATGAAGTATTGGTTGAACGAAAGTGCTAAGAAACGCCTACGTGTCAGTACTGTTAAAAATAGGTATCGCTTTGTTCGTTCTGAACGTGAATTGTATAGATTGAAAAAGGAAGTCGCTGGACGACGTAAGAGTGGACCGGAAATTGCGACGCGGAGATAAATTCGCGAATTCTTGAGCAATTTACCGATGCAAGACGACAGTCATTGAGTGTCAGCGACACAACTTTGCATGATTGGGCGTTAGAGATTGCCAACGTGATAGGCGCTAAAGAATTTACAGCTTCTCAAAGTTGGATTAGTCGCTTCAAAAGATCACATAAAATTGTGCCACGAAAAATAACAAAATTTGTATCGAGAAACAGGTCGGAAAATGAAGTGACTCAAATTAAAATGTAGAAGCTTTTTTTAAAACCGCAAAAAAATAAGATCGTCAGTTTTAGTGAATCTTACGTTTACAATGCAGATCAGTCAGGTTTTTCAAAAAGAAATGCATTCGAAAATAACACTGTCATTCAAAGGGGAAAAACAGAACGAGGCAATTGTGCAGTCCACGACTGCACTCACCGATTCATACACTATAATGCCCATAATAAGTCTGGATGGTTCATTGCTGCCTAAACTATATGTGTCTTCAAGATCCAACTGGACGTTTTGGACCACGTGCCAAACAAACATTGTTCTTCGCAGACAATCTTGTGGTAAACGCTTCGAAGTCAGGAAAAATGGGAAATCATGACGTTACACTTTTCATGCGTCATGATTTTCTTCCGTTCTGCGGGAACAAATCTCCTTCTAGATTCGTGGTCAGGTCATAAAAGTTATGATTCATTAAAAGCTGTATTTCGAGCTCTAAAAAGACGTAGAGATACTTCAGATTCCACCCGACACGACGAACGTAATTCAACCGTTAGACAGAGAATTTTTCCGCCAGTGGAAGGCATTTTACAGAAAAGTAACAGAGAAAATTGTTGTGTGCAAACTGCAGTTTCTTGTATATCACCGTGACAATGTTCTCAAGTTGCAATCAGTCGTACACTATCAGTTTTCCTCCTCACGGTTCCAAAATGTGATTAAATATGCGTGGTACGCCTGTAAATATACTGATATTAGGCCTGATTCCTTCCTAACACCGGCCGAGTTTTGTCTACGGACGTCTAACAACGTCTGTGATTCGCAGGGCTGCCATATGTCGTCTTTGCTAGTATGTTCTTTGTGCACAAAAAAACTATGTTTTGAACATAGAATCAATATTTCGAATTTTTCGGTAATTTCAAGAAATAAGAGTTTGACGTGTTCTAAACTGTATGTGTATTTGCGGTAATTTCAAGAAATAAAAGTTTGACGTGTTCTAAACCGTATGTGTATTTCTGTCTATTTCATAGCTATTTGGAAGGAATGTTGTAGATAACATATCAGCTATCTATTTCATAGCTATTTGTAAGGAATGTTGTAGATAACATATCAGCTATATTTGTCCACGAATTTATTATTATCGTATTTATTAATTATCGTACGATCGCTTTCGCTGGGCGAATCAGCTCTCTCACTGCTGTGGCAGGAGAGCGGCGCGTAGCTAACTCCACCTTGTCCCTAGATGGCGTTGGTATAACCTAGCGAGAGAGGTCAGGGTTGTACAACAGGCAATTAGAAGCGCGGAAAACATGCGACAATTTAGTTTTTACAGACTTCCAGGTCATGTCAGCAGCTGACAGTCTGCATACAGACTTGCTTCAATGTTAACTCACAGTGGTAAAAATAGCAACACAGGTTTCGACGTGAGAAGTATGACCATTCCCTTGTATGATATGGATAGTAAGAGGCAGAGGGGAGGAGGCGGGAGGGGAGATTGGAGTAGAGGTACAGAAAATAGAACAGCGAGTGCTTTTCTCATACATCTGACCTGTGTATGTATGGAGAAAAGGAACAAACAAAAATTTAGTCAATGCACTGGCTTTACAGAAAGTAATGAATGTAGACGAAAATTATTTTTTTCATACACAGAAAGGCAGAGCAGGGTAAATACTGATTTAATTGATGTTCGAGGGCTATTCAAAAAGTAAGGTCACTTTTGAGATTGCGCCGGAAACGTACATCGGATTACCGACCGATTTTTTTTTTTTTATTATGTTGGTACACATGTCTCGAACATATGTTCAAGTGTACAGCTTACGTCGTCTGTTTTTGACAGAAACGTTAGACGTGTTTTACAGTGCTCGGGGATTGTCTATTATTATCCTCCTGAGTCCCCGAGTATAGTATACTATACTAGGCATCCTGAAAGTTTAAAAATTCCCAATAGATAACTAAATCCATGAAATGGCTTTCTATATAGTTCTAACCACTTGACACATCTGTCAGAATCTACCGGAGATGGTGGCAGACACCCAAAAATGTGGTTCTTTCTAGTGCGAATTTTGAAACCTTCAGCAGCGGTGGAGTGGCCGTCTAAAGCGTCTCGCTGCTGAGCGCGCGGTTGCTCGCCGCGGAGGTTCGAGTCCTCCCTGGGGCATGGATGTGTGTGTTGTCCTTAGGTTAGTTTACCTAGGTTTATAAGCTACGGACTGATGACCACGCAGTTCGGTCCGATAGATTTACAAACATTTGAACATTTTTTAAACCTTCAGGATGTCGAGTATAGTATATTACACTCAGGGACTCAGGAAAAATGGAGCAATGAATTTGATTCAAATTTTTTGCGAAAAATGGAATCAAGTGCTCTAAAACACTTGAAATGTTAGCAGTAGCGTAAGTTGAGTCAGCTCTAAGTCTTCCAAGATGGCCGAACCACGCTCTGGACGCCCCAGCACATCAACAACTGGATTTATGTATTTTTATATATACGAACTCAGAAAACATAGTTATTTTTATTATTGACATAATGAAAAACATCTGTTAAAAATGTGTAAGACCAACGTTTCCCTATTTTCATTTGTAATGGCAGACATTTTTGTATATTATACCTTCATGTTCCATCTGCTATAGACGCCATCGTGATTGTTTACAAAGTTGTCACTAAAGATTATGGAATCAGTATATTGATAAATAGAACTAGAACCTGGAGTTCTTTGACAAACATTCCTCTTCTCTAATAATGTTATCTGTGATTCTAGTTATGATCTATGACAAAATACTAGAGAGCTCATTAGTAACAGTTAATGATCAAATGGATCATTACTTCAAAACACGTGTAAAATAGACAGTTTTCAAGAAGCAGTCGCAATCCTTACTGTAATAGTTAAAAGGAATTTTACGCCACTGGAGAGCGATCAACAGTTTATATAAAACACTTCACTCAGCCAAGATCGCATTTTTTTTTTTTTTTTTTTTTTTTTTTTTTTTTTTTTAGGGAATAAAATATTTTTTTTTTTTTTTTTTTTTGCGATCTTGGCTGAGTGAAGTGTTTTATACCTTACTGTAATGTTGTTTACATATTTGGAATAATGTTATCTTATTGTTTTTGATGTACAATATGTAAGTACCTTTACTTAAAAAAATTAAAGTTTACATTTGATTCCATGTTGTGTAATTGTATGTAACTATGATGTACGTTTTTCCATTTAGTTTGTTAATTTCCTGTTGATGCCAGCAACTTCCGAAGCTGGTCCAGTATAACGAATACAAATATTATGCAGCTCTGGACACAAGAATGAGTTTTTCCAAATACATTGCAGCTGTAGATTGCCACCTGAAAACAACAACATGTGATAACGTCGAAGCTGTGATGAAAATTGTTTTGGAAAATCCTCAAATTACGGTAAGAGAAGTTGCTGAGGATGTTGGCATATCGGTCGGTTCGTGTCATGAAATTTTTGGGATATTTTGGAAGAGAAGTGGATCAGTGTTTGTTCCAAAATCTCTCTGTTTCGATCAGAAGTGCCGTCACATGAGAATCTCTCAGAAGCTCTTTAATGACGTCAATGACGATTCTGATTTGCTCAAAAGGGTAATAAATAGTGTCGAAACATAGATATACGATGATGACGACGAAACCAAAGTCCAATCGTCACAATGGATGCATCCTGGAGAGCCAAGACCGCAATGGGTACGACAAGTTCGCTGAAATATCAAAGTTTTGGTCACTGCTTATTTGTTTATTTTTACAAATACCGTGGCGCAGTGGATCATGAAATTTTTTCTCAAGGTGGTCGTACGATAAATAAGGAGTCTTATCTTTACGGTATGTGCCATTTGGAAGAAACAGTCCGTAATTGTTGAAAACAATTCGTGGCTTCTGCATCACGGCAACGCACCTGCTCGTTCATCGTTGCTTGTGGAGATTGGTTTCGCCAGTAACAACACGGCGATCATGTCTCTGTACTAAAAAGTGTTTATGAGAAGTGATTCGACGATTAGAAGAAGCTTGGCACAAATCTGTTTTATATGATGAGTATTAGTTGACAATCTTATATTTTTTCTTAAAAATATAAAGTCACCATACTCTTTGAACAGACATCTTATTTTCTCAGTGAGTACAAGTTCCCAAGAACTAAGATTTGCAGCGTCATCTATGCCCCCACCAGCTCATGTACCGTGTGCAAGGAAATATGTGGGAAGCTCCACATAGTCGATAGAGGACAGGAAAACAAGAAAAATAGTCTTGTAAAAATTTGGTTTATTTTCTTTCGTTGCCGTGTTACAGGCATTTGTGGTGATGTGCACAAACCACTTTACCATGCAGGTTGTGCAGAGTGCAGGTGCCACATGTACATCAGCGCCAGTCTACATTTGTTTTGCCTCATTTTGCTCAAACTGCTAGAGCAGTTATACAGCAGCGATTCCCAGACGATGCATAGGGCTTCAGGGACCGACACAGTGGCCTGGTTGTTATCTCGACCACAGTCCGGTAGACATTTGATGGCCATTGTTCAGTGAATTACACTGCATCAACAAAAATGACCAACTAGCATAGTGAAGTCGTCTGCGTTATGTCTGTACATAACAACAAATGAGAGTAAATAAACCGTATGTATACAGGACATGTTCTGCTTGTTGGCATGTCCCCTATCGAATCCCCGGAGCATTCCGACAATTACGTGCGTCGGCGAAATGCTGAAAGTAATGACTGAAATCAGGAGGGGCACTACGTCAGTAGTGTGTAGATATGGAGGAGTGTGAAGATCAATCGAAAACTTACGTCTGGTATTATGGGTTCGAATCTCAGCACAGCAAAAATGTTTAATTTTCCCCATTAGTTTTATTCAGTTGATACATACTGCTACATACTGCTCAAACCGTTCAAACAACTTACGGGTATGCTGTTTCTCAGATATGTAGACGACACTTTTGTCGTTTGGCCTCATGGAAGTGAGAATTTAAATGGATTTTTGGAACACCTAAATTCAATCTACCCGAATATTCAGTTCACAATGGAGGTGGAACAGAATGGCTATCTTCCTTTCCTTGATGTGTTGGTCAGACGAAAGGTTGATGGTACATTGGGACATTCTGATTATAGGAAGCCTACTCACACTGATTTGTATCTTCGAGCTGATAGTTGTCACCATCCAGCTCAGCGTGAAGGAGTGCTTCGTACCTTGGTTCACAGGGCACATATCATTTCAGACCCTGAAAGTTTGTCAGCTGAGTTGTCCCATCTCGAGGAGACCTTTCGTCAGGATGGTTATAGTGAGCGACAGATAAAACGTGCATTGCGCTGTCAGCCTTCTGTGCAACGGGTGAGTGACGATAGTAATGAAGTGGCACCAAAATCTATGGCCTTTTTGCCTTGTGCAGGAAGTATTTCCAACAAGATTGGTCGTATTTTGCGGAAATATGATGTGAAATGTGTTTTTAGACCACCTTCTAAGATAAAGGCCCTGTTGGGGTCCGTAAAGGATGATCTTGGTTTGCGTAAGGCAGGTGTATATCGTATTCCTTGCAGTTGTGGCATGTTATATTTTGGTCAGACAATCAGGACTGTGGAAGATCGGTGTATTGAACATAAACGTTACACGCGCTTACAACAGCTAAGCAAATCCGCTGTTGCAGAACACTGTCCTGGCACCGGTCATCCTATGGAATACAACAACACTGAGATCCTGGCATGCACTTACACCTATTGGGATAGTGTTATTAAGGAAGCTGTTGAAATTAAACTAACAAGCGACCTTATAAACAGAGATGGTGGTTTTTGTTTAAATTCTGCTTGGAATCCGGCACTGTCTCTCGTCAGAAAACAGAGGAACAAAATTAATGCTGCCTCACCTGTTGATTAACTGTCACTATCGATATTTTTGATGTTTGGTCATCTTTGGTTGAGTTGACTCCGCTGTGACTTGTACTGTTTGTGTTATCTTCCTTGGTTTACCCTTTGCAAACCGAGGTATTAAATACGCTTGCACATTGCTTCCTTAAGTGCAGTTGTGCCTTGAGAATGGCAGGGTGTCCTCCTGCCGAAATATCGGCGGTTGTCGACGACGTCACCCGGCAGCATACCCGTAAGTTGTTTGAACATTCCTTACGCCGGGAAAAGTTAAAGTGTCACAGTGTATTGTGACTTGGAAGGTCATTTTGTGTACGTGTCTAGGACGGGTTTCCGCAGTGCACTCTCGGTGCCACAAAGAAAATGTTCAAATGTTTGTATAGCTTATGGGACTTAACTACGGGGTTATCAGTCTCTAAACTTACAAACAACTTATGAACTAGCTAAGACTAAGGGCGGCACAAATATCCATGCCCGAGGGGGGAATCGGACCCCCGACCGTAGTGGCAGTGCAGACCTTGACTGGAGCGCTTCAGTCCCCTCGGCCACCGCGGCCGGCGGTGCCACAAAGCCCCGGCGCGACGTACAGAGCACAGAAAGTGTCCGGCCATACACTTTTCATCTCATTTCCATGGGGCGCAGAGAGCTAAATGCGTGGTGGCCGGCTCCCAGCGCTATTTTTCGCCGCGCGGCGAAAATCGTGGTGATAAATAAAGCGGCGCTCCCTTGTGCCGGCCGCGGACACACTTGGCGGCCGCGCCGGCCCCCGTCGCACGCGATTACCGCCTTCTCTACCGGCGTCTCCACTGCCTCCACCGCCTCCACTCCGTGCAGTGCTCGCCGCACGCATCGCGGACCGCATTGTCCGCCTCCGCAGCCGCAGCCGGCGCCGCTGGCGAACGCAGCTGCCAGGCACCCGTCCAGGAGACAGCCGTTCCCCACCCACTGTGCGCGCCATTTTCATTCCCCCTATCCTCATACATTGTGCCAACATTCTGGTCCCAGTTAGGCTTGCCAGGTTTTCGAACTGAAAATAAGTTTTACTCTGGAAATGGTGGCCAACATACACCCAATGTGACACTACAGATACATGCATACTAATTAGACCCAAATGAAAAAAAAAGTATCGCAGTTCAATCATAACATGTAGGTTTTGAAACTTCCTGGCAGATTAAAATTGTGTGCCGGAACCGGGACTCGAACCTGGGACCTTTGCCTTTCGCGGGCAAGCGCTCTACCGACTGTGCTATCCCGACACGACTCACGATGCCGCCTCACAACTTTACTTCCGCCAGTACCTCGCCTCCTACTTTCCAAACTTCACAGAAGCTCTTCTGCGAACCTTGCAAGACTAGCACTCCTGGAAGAAAGGATATGGTGGAGGCATGGCTCAGCCACAGCCTAAGGGATGTTTCTAGAATGAAACTTTCACTCTGCAGCGGAGTGTGCGCTGATATGAAACTTCCTGGCAGATGAAACTTGTGTGCCGGAACCGGGACTCGAACCTGGAACCTTTGCCTTTCGTGGGCAAGCGCACTACCGACTGTGCTATCCCGACACGACTCACGATGCCGCCTCACGACTTTACGAGGTACTGGCGGAAGTAAAGTTGTGAGGCGGCATCGTGAGTCGTGTCGGGATAGCACAGTTGGTAGGGTGCTTGCCCACGGAAGGAAAAAAGTCCCAGGTTCGAGTCCCGGTTCCGGCACACAAGTTTCATCTGCCAGGAAGTTTCATATCAGCGCACACTCCGCTGCAGAGTGAAAGTTTCATTCTGGAAACATCCCTTAGGCTGTGGCTGAGCCATGCCTCCACCATATCCTTTCTTCCAGGAGTGCTAGTCTTCCATGGTTCGCAGGAGAACTTCTGTGAAGTTTGGAAAGTAGGAGGCGAGGTACTGGCGGAAGTAAAGTTGTGAGGCTGCATCGTGAGTCGTGTCGGGATAGCACAGTTGGTAGTGCGCTTGCCCACGAAAGGCAAAGGTCCCAGGTTCGAGTCCCGGTTCCGGCACACAATTTTAATCTGCCAGGAAGTTTCAAGAGGTCAGTTATTTTACTTAGGCAAAGACAAGCAAACATTGTGGTGTTACAGTCCAGGTCGTTCCAATGTGAGGACAAGAGTGCACAATATCGTAATCGGTAGAAAGGGGGTAAAAACTCTGGCAGAAGATTCCAAAGATATTGTGGATTGTTTTCGTCTTTTTATTAGCGATGAAATTCTAACTGAAAAAGTTAACGTATACGAATATTCATATTAGAAAAATCAAGCATCGATTTTCAAGGGACAGAGATTGTAACGAGACCGACATTATAGAAGTGAAAGGATTTATTGGCATTCTGTACATTGTCAATAGTTATTGTGTAATGAACACACTGCAATATTGTGTGATATGTACAAAGACCAAACATTTGATGATTAGGGCACAAAAGTTAACCAACATGTAATTGTTGCTTTGTTTTTTCAATTCTTTATGTTTCTTAGAAGACGCGATTTTATTTGTCCTAAGATTATTATAAATGATTTAGAAGTAATTTTTGTTTTGTACTGAAAATAAAAATTTTATAGAACATGACGAGTGTTTCATTATAAAAATATGTAAAACAATCCTAATTTATACACATTAGATAAATTACAGGCTGCTGGTTGTGTGTGAGCAAAATGCTCTACGCGCGAGCGAGCGTGTAACTTTAAAAGGCGCAAGTTCTGGCGGGTTAACAAAAACTTCCGGGTAAGATGCCGTGTTCCATCTGTAAAACTTTCTTCTCTCGATATTTCGTTGCCTACTGCGGGCAACATTTTCAACACACAGATCGTTACCTTCGTAAGGATTCCAATCATCACCCTATTCAGAAGAGAGGTGTCATCAAACTTTGATGGATATAGGCAGTAATATCTGCGAGGCAATTTATCTGGAACATGAATTAAACTATTTGCGAATGGCTTTCATGAGAAATGGATTTGCCGATAAGAGATAGATCGCGCGCTCCGTCCTGGATGAAAAGTGTCCGAAAACATGCAGCAAAATTAACTGTCGGCTGGAAAATGTTTTCTTCTGTTCATCCACAACATCACGGATCGTATTGGGGAGGTTTTGCCCAAGTTTCAAGTGGAAACAATCTTTACACCCACCAAGAATATTAGTGAATGTTTAAGATCGGTGAAAGATGCACGACACTCTCTAGCAAAGCCTGGGGTGTATAAAATACCGTGTAGCTGTGGCATGGTCTATATAGGAACAAGTAAAAGAAGTGTGAATACCCGCTTAATGGAACACACAAGGAATTTCCGACGGGAACACACCGACTGTAGCGAAACATGTCTTCACAAACGGGGATCGTGAAATAAAATTCAGTGAAACTAGCGGCCTAGCCAAGACCTCACATTATCAGACACGCTTGTATAGAGAAGCCATAGAAATCCAGAAGCACCAGAATAACTTCAATAGAAAAGAAGAGGGTTTGAAATTAGATAAGATATGGCGGTCAACTTTACACCTATAATCGAGAGACCTGACACTGGTCAGAGATAACTTTATAATCCTTAGCACGTGACATGCGATCTATGTAAGCAGGACCTCCAGAGGCTAGCGGCCTGCGTCTTCGCTCCTTTAAAGCCGAGCCTCCATTTGGTGGCCCATCGACTCAACTCGTCTGATGCTCGTTACGGCCGAGTTTTAGCGCTCTTCTCCAGCAACATGAACGCCCACACACTAGGACGAAGACGCAGGCGCTCATAATCGCCAGGAAACGTGATTCAGTCGACCTACCAAGACGATCGGTACGGGGCACAGCTGTTCCATGGGGCAGGACGGCTAGGTACCTGGGAGTGGCGCTTGATAGGCGGCTCACCTGCCAACAACACGTGGACGACGTCATCGGCAGAACTCGGGGCCGGCTGAAGGACCTCCACCCGTTTCTCAACCCGACCTCCACTCCGCCGCCTCAGCTTGGTGTGGCCATCTACACCACGCTCATCCGTCCCATCTTCGAGTATGCAGCGGTCGCAGACACATATCAAAAGGCTCCAGGGTCTCCAAAACAGGATTCTGCGTCTCGCACTCCATCTATCACGTGATTTTCCGAGCGAAGATCTCCTCCGAGTAACGGAAATTCCAGCGATCCAAGCAACTGTCTTGAGCAGTTAAACCGGCAACCCACGCGCAATGGAAATATTCTAGACCTTATAGCCACAAACAGGCCTGACCTTATTAACGATGTCTGTGTAGAGACAGGAATTAGTGATCATGATATCGTCATAGCGTCGATGGTGACCAAATTTCATAAACCAATCAAGAAGGCTAGGAGCGTGTTTTTGTTGGGAAGAGCCGATAAGCAAATGTTACGTTCGCACTTAGAAAATGAATGGGCATCGTTTAATTCTTGGACTATGGATGTAGAGGAATTGTGGACTAAATTTAAGTGCATTGTTAATAAAGGGTTAGAGAAATATGTGCCAGTAAAGACGATTAAGGATGGAAAAGATCCACCGTGGTATAATATTAATGTTAGAAAGCTGCTGAGAAAGCAAAGGCTGTTGCACTCTCGATTCAAAAAAGAACACGCAAATGATGACAGGCGAAAGTTAGTAGAGATTCGTGCGTCTATAAAAAGATCGATGCGTGAAGCATACAATAATTATCACAGCCATACCTTAGTAAAAGATCTTTCCGAGAACCCGAAAAAATTCTGGTCCTATGTAAAATCGATAAGCGGGTCAAAGCCCACTGTCCAGTCACTAGTTGATCATTCCGGGGCAGTAATAGAAGAAAGCAAACGGAAAGCTGAAGTTCTAAATTTAACCTTTCAGAAATCTTTCACGCAGGAGGACCGCACAAATGTACTATCATTTGATCAACGTACTAATTCCGAAATGGGGGACATAGCAATAGGTATTTCCGGTGTAGAGAAGCAGCTGAGAGAGCTAAATACGAAAAAGTCTGCTGGTCCGGATGGAATACCAGTTCGGTTTTACAAAGACTATTCTGCGGCATTGGCCCCCTACTTAGCTTGCATTTATAGCGAATCTTTAATTCAGCGCAAAGTTCCTAGTGATTGGAATAAAGCGCAAGTGACTCCCGTTTACAAGAAAGGAAAGAGAACTGACCCATACAATTACAGGCCAATATCGTTGACATCGGTTTCATGTAGAATTTTGGAGCATATTCTCAGTTCGAATATAGTAAATTTCCTTGAAACGGAAAAGCTTCTTTCCATGAATCAGCACGGGTTTAGGAAACATCGTTCATGTGAAACTCAGCTTGCCCTTTTCTCACATGACATCTTGCGAGCCATGGACGAAGGGCAACAGGCGGATTGTGTTTTCCTCGACTTCAAAAAGGCGTTCGACGCGGTGCCACACTGCAGACTGCTAACGAAGATACGAGCTTATGGAATAGGTTCGCAGATTTGTGACTGGCTGGAAGACTTCCTAAGTAATAGAACGCAGTACGTTGTTCTCGACGGCGAGTGTTCATCAGAGACGAGTGTATCGTCAGGCGTGCCCCAGGGGAGTGTGATAGGACCGCTATTATTTTCTATCTATATAAATGATCTGATGGACAGAGTAAGTTGTAATTTGCGGCTGTTTGCTGATGATGCTGTGGTGTATGGGAGGGTGTCGTCTGTAACTGACTGTAATAGCATACAGGTTGACTTAGACAAAATTTCTAGTTGGTGCGAAGAATGGCAGCTAGCTCTCAATGTAGAAAAATGTAAGGTGATGCGCATGAGTAGAAAAAACAATCCTATATGTTCGAATACAGCATTAGTAGTGAGCTTCTTGATGCTGTCGCGTCGTTCAAATATCTAGGCGTAACATTCCAGAGCGATATGAAATGGAACGAGCATGTAAAGACAGTTGTGAGTAAGGCAGACAGCCGACTTCGGTTTATTGGGAGAATTTTGGGAAGATGTACTTCACCTGTAAAGGAGACCGCTTATAAAACGCTTGTACGACCACGTCTTGAGTATTGCTCAAGTGTTTGGGACCCGCAGCAGATCGGTTTGAAGGAAGACATAGAGGCGGTTCAGAGGCGAGCAGCTAGATTTGTTACCGGTAGGTTCGACCAATGCGCGAGTGTCACGGAAATGCTCAGGCAACTCAATTGGGGATCGCTGGAAGAAAGACGACGATCTTTTCGTGAATTTTTGTTAAGTAAATTTAGAGGGCCGGAATTTGAAGCTGAGTGTAGTACGATCCTGCTGCCGCCTACTTACATTTCGCGTAAAGATCACAAAGACAAGATAAGAGAAATTAGGGCTCGTACGGAGGCATATAAGCATTCTTTCTTTCCTCGTTCAATTTGGGAGTGGAATAGGAAAGGAAATGCCTAGTAGTGGTACAGTGTACCCTCCGCCACGCACCTTACGGTGAATTGCGGAGTATGTATGTAGATGTAGATGTAGATGTAGATTCCGGTAGGCCGCGAAGCTCTTCTATCAGAAAGCTGCTCGGTCGCCGAACGCCCTCATCCGCGCTCTTGGCCACAGAGTGCAGACATTGAATGCCACCAGGTGGCCCCACCTGCTCCGCTCCCATTAGGAGCCGTATGCACAACTAGGATTACCAAGAAGACGCAAACCGCAAGGACAATCGACAAGCCAGGACACAGAATACCAGCACCCAGTTATTTTGGAGGCGTAGCTCACCGGCTTGGTCTCCGCCGACCATCGGAAACTCAAATGTTTCCGTCATTGTACGAGCAGCAGCTAGCAGCCAGTCATCGGCTCACCCTTGAAGATGTTGCCTGCTAAATGTTCAAATGTTTGTTAAGCTTATGGGACTTAACTACGGGGTCATCAGTCCCTAAACTTACAAACTACTAATGAACTACTTACTAACTAGGACGGCACAAATATCCATGCCCGTGGGGGGATTCGAACCCCCGACCGTAGTGGCCGTGCTGACCGTGACTGGAGCGCCTCAGTCACCTCGGCCACCGCGGCCGGCGATGTTGCCTGCAATAGGTAACGTAACGTCCTGAGAAGAAACTGTTACAGATGGGCCACGGCATCTTAGCCCGGAAGTTTTAATTAATGAATATCGTAGTTTGATTTATTTATTGATCAACGACCAGTTCCGATGTGCTGTGCATAGATTTTTTTTAAACAATTTCGTCATGTTTTTAAACGGATAACGTTCAGCATTGGTGTTACAAGAGGACCATCAGAAGTGTAAATAACGGATTTTCATGCGTCTTGGAGAAAATTGATCTTGAAGTTCATTGCGCGATGTAAGACGCGTAACGATAGCCTCGCTGGAGGTTGGAGGTACCGTGTTCGGGTCTCCTCTTTTTTTTTCCTTGTTCTTTTTATTTATTTATATCAGGATAGTCTGACATTTTTCCATTTTATTTTACAGAATATCAACAGCGGACATTGACTGAAACTAGTAAGGAATATTCAATTTTGCCGTACTAATTTAATCTTCATGTCATTATCACAAAATCTCGCTATCATCTGCACCGCTTGCTACGCCACAACATAGATGCGGATGATGTTTGGCGTAAAATCAACCGAAACAAAATGGTTTATAGCATCAAGTACATTTCATAAAAGTTCTTAAGAGCGATACTAGAAAAGTTCATTTACATTAGCAAAGAGTTCTCTTTCAAGTTAAGTTCCGTTAATTTTTATGCGAACCACGCCCATTTGATCATCTTCGAAACAGCAGGTTCCCTGAATTGATGCAAAATTAATGACTGTGGCTTTACGACGAATGTCGTTCGGATTTCTGTTACGGCACAGCAAGCGATGCCGGCGATTGCGAGTAAGATGTTGTAACAACGACGTAAAATTTAAACTACTAAGCCAAAATTGAAGATTTCTTACTCGTTTAACACAATGTACACTGTTGATATACTGCAAAATAAAATGAAATAATGTCGAATTAAAAGAAAAAAAGCAAAAACACGGAGAAGACCTGTACAAGGTGCCTTCAGCATGGAAGGTGTTTTTTTTTTTTTTCCAGGTAGATCTATGCTTTGCGGTCGTTAGTTCAGTTTGTTCGTTGTTGTTCGGTCAATATTTGGCTCTGCTTTCTATTACAGAGGTCGTGTAGACCGCTGACCGGCCGTGCTCTATTGGTAGGTCTGCTCATTGCAGACGCTGATCTTGTTTGCTGATATTGCTCGTTGTGGTCTTGGCTCAGCTTTTTTATTACAGAGAGCTTCACAGTTACCTGGTTGGAACGTGGCTATCACTGCGCATCTTACACCACTCAGTGAACTTCGACGTCTATTTTCTCAAAAAGCAAGGAGCATCGCTATAATTTAAAAAAAATTAAAATTAAAATAAAAAATAAAATAAACAAAATAGCGGATGCCTGATACTTATCCGTTATTTACACTTCTGATGGTCCCCTTGTTAGATATAAAATTGACACGTTGTTCTATGGACTGCCTCTAAAAATTATATGCTACCAGAAGATGATGGCACAGCACATCTAAACCGGTCGTCAATAAAAGTGAGATCTTGGTTTTTCTTTTCTTTCTTTCTCTTTTTTTGAGTTAATCAAAATGTTCAAATGTTTGTAGAGCTTATGGGACTTAACTACGGGGTTATCAGTCCCTAAACTTACAAACTACTTATGAACTACCTAACTCTAAGGACGGCACAAATATCCATGCCCGAGGGGAATTCGAACCCCCGACCGTAGTGGCCATGCAGACTGTGACTGACGCGCCGCAGAACGCTCGGCCACGGCGGCCGACTGCGTTAATCGGTCATTATAGATCGCCCCCTCCCCGCGATGTCGGGTAGTGTCAACATACATACTACGCGCGCCACCTCACAGTGAATGGCGGAGGGTACATTGTGTACCATTGTCACTTCCTCCTATTCCTTTTCTTGTATAAAGGAAACGAATCTTCTGTACGAGTCCACGATCTCCATTTTTCAATAACAATAAAACACGTCTAGACCGCTAAAATTATATTTATTGATTACGACTTTTCGGCATCTGCCATCAGCATATCTAAAAACCTCTGAACATGCACAGTAAAGTTCAGATGGGCAGTTGACGTACCTACTAGGTAGATATTTCAACATTGATGCTGAACTTTACTGTGCAAGTTCAGAGTCTTTTAGATCTGGTGATGGCAGATGTCGAAACGTTGTAATCAATAAATATAATTTTATCGACCTATACGGTTTTTATTCTTATCCTCCTATTCGATTCGCGTATGATTCGCCGAATGAATGATTTCCTTCGTGTGGGCCCTAAATTTCATCTGTTTGGTCGCTTCACGAGGTATACGTAGGAGGAAGCAACAGATCGGCCGAGTCCTCGAGAAAGTATGACACAAGCACCTACAGCGATTCGGTCGCCTCTCTTACAACGTCTGCTACTGGAGTTTCCTGATTACCTCCGTGACTCTTTTCGCGCTTCCTAAACGAGCCCGTAACGAAGCGTGCTGCACTTCATTGGATCTTCTTTGTTTTCTATTAATCCTACCTGCTACGGATCCCAGAATGATGAGCAATCTTAAGCGCTGTCCGAACGTGAGTTTTGTAACCTGTTTCCTTTGTTTACGGACTACCCTCAACGAGGATTCTTCCAATGAATCTCAGTCTGAATCCTGCCATAACCACGATTAATTTTATTTGGTCGTTCCATTTCAGATCGCCCCTTATGATTACTCCCAAATATTTTATGGAAGTAACTGCTTCCAGTGTTTGTGCTGCTATTTCGTAGTTATATGATAATTGCCGTTTCTTTCTTGTTCATGTTGAGGCTCAATTGCCATTCCCTGCACCATGCGTCAATACGCTGCAGATCATCCTGAATTTCACTGTTTTTCCGCTGTTGCGTCTTCTCGATATACTATAGCACCAGTCGCAAAAATTCTCATTGAACGTCCGCTGTTACTGCAAGGTCATTTATATACATTGTGAAAAGGTACGCCGCGGCGGAATAGCTGTGCGCACTAAGGCGCCTTGCTGCGGTGCGCGCGGCCGTACGCCGTCGGAGGTTCGAGTCTTCCCTCGGGCATGGGTGTATGTGTTGTTCTTAGGATAAGTTAGTTTAAGTAGTTTGTAAGTTTAGAGACCTATGACCACTTCAGTTGGGTCCCATAACTTAACAAACATTTAATTATTTTTTTAAATAATAATTTCTTATTTTATTTATTTATTTTTATTTGAAAAGCAACGGCCCTAAAACACTCTCCTGCAGCTTTGGAAATAGAAGTTTAGTATTTCAGCCTTTTGAGGACTATCCTCTGTTTCAACGCAAATGTGGTCAGAGAGTGTCTGGATACCGGTTTCGAACTGTTTACCGTTTTACGTAGGACAAACATTTATTAGGATTTTCTGACAGTGCTCTCACAGTCGTTGACAGGTCGCATCGTTTAATTTTCGTTTCCCTGTAGGAAGATGTCTTTGCTTTTGTAACAGTTTTCTATCTCGGTTCTTGAACTACGATAGATTCTTCCCAGCTCTCGTAATTTTACTTGTCTGGTACTGACGACATTACTCAAGTACGCCTTCCGTTATATACAAATTCTCAACTTTACCCTGACTCAAATTCAACTGATTTCCGTAAGAGAGGAAGAGGAAGGGCCTGCACTGAAGAAAAGATCACTTGCCGTCATCGGCATATTGTATAAGTTATATACGTATATGTGCTGCTTGTAATGTCTTTCGGGCATTTTCGAAAGAACAGACACCACATAGACAGGGTGAATCACCTAACACTTGCACCGCAAATATTGCGGAAACGGAAAGTGCGATAGATGTGCGGTTTCCACAGAATGGATCGGTAGTCAGGGGCTCGTATTCTTAGCCAACAAACAAATTGTCATATTATCTAGAAAATGTATTTTTTATGCAAACATAAATTTTTTTTTAATAGGACAAGTTTGTTTCTATCATTCACTGAAATTATTGACATCAGCTGTGTACAAAGAATTCTGAATGACATTTTTATCACGTTTAGTTTGGCAGCTACAACCGTTCAAAGTTTCGGGGACGGAGGCTGTGATACCGTAGCTGACTGGTCGAGTGGCTAGCCCCTGAGGCTTATGACCACTAGCCAGTGAGCTACGCTGTCGTACCCTCCGGCCAAACTAAACGTGATAAAAATGTCATTCAAAATTCTTTGTATACAGCTAGTGTCAAAAATTCCAATGCATGATAGAACCAAACATTGTTCCATTTGAAAAACAGTATGTTTGCACACAAAAAATACACTTTCCAGGTATTTTTACAATCTGTTTATTGGCTAACAATACGAGTCCTTGACTACCAATCTATTCTGTGAAAATCGCAGACCAATCTCACTTTCCGTTTCCGCAATATTTGCGGTGCAAGTGTTAGGTGATTCAGCCTGTATATCCATTACCGCTCACGTCAATGTTGAGTCGATTGCACGTCGTAACTTGAATGGTGGTTAAAAGTGCGAAGGCTTGAACAAATCTGTCTTCCATTTTAGGTAATACAAAAACGACCTGCCATTTATGAGCCTCATTGGTTGGTCATGAGCGAAAGCCTCTCCAAACATTTCTGTATTATCTAGTTTTACGGAGAAAAGCGAATGCATTAAACGCCACCTACCATACCAGGTGGCCGAGGGGACTAAGGCGCTCCAGTCACCGTCTGCACGGCCACTACGGTCGGGGGTTCGAATCCCCCCTCGGGCATGGATATTTGTGCCGTCCTTAGTTGGAAGTAGTTCATAAGCAGTTTGTAAGTTTAGGGACTGATGACCTTGTAGTTAAGTCCCATAGACTCTACAAACATTTTGAATATTTGAGCCACTACGGTCGGGGGTTAGAATCCCCCCTCGGGCATGGATATTTGTGCCGTCCTAGTTCGTAAGTAGTTCATAAGTAGTTTGTACGTTTAGGGACTGATGACCCCGTAGTTAAGTCTCAGAGACTATACAAACATCTGAACATTTTTTATCATCACACTAATTGCACGAACTTGCACCTGTATTCCACACGGTGCAAAGTCATGATTCCGCCAATTTCCCACGTACACTGCCGGAAGAAAAAATGGTATACCAAAATGACTGTACTTTCCAACACGGGGATTGTAGATGTTCTGAGAACAGCTGAGTTTCAACGCCGTCTACCAGAAGATAGCATAGTGACATAGTTGAAGTGCGCCACCTGGATGTACGCCTTAACTAGGAAATGCGTAAATCGCAGTGTGGTAACATTCAAGACAGCAGACGCCATGCCACGGAATGGCACTCGTGCTTCATATAGCCAATAGAGTGAGTTTGAACAAATCGCGGCCTTCCGAGAGGCGGAGTGGTCGTTTCGCAGAACTGATACACAAGCTGGAGTTCCTGCGTCAGACTTCCACCGATGCTGACTGAAATTGTGCCGTCAACATTGCCACACACGTAGACGAGGTTCTGGACGTCCATGTAGCACAGACGTCCGCCAAGATCGTCTTAGTTTAAAGCCAGCAGTGGCAGACCCTGCAGCCATCGAAACACAGATAGGGTTTCGTCCAATAGATTTCGGGAATGCAGCCGCGTAAAATTCACTTCTTCCGCTGATATTTCGGCCGCGTACATTCCAGCCATCTTCAGAGTGAGTCGAAGACTGTTTACGAGGTGCCGGGCGCGGCCTTATAAGCCTGATCACGGTGGCGTCACAGATGCTGGTTTACTGCATATCGAAGTACTCACACGCGTGCGCCCCCCGTGGCGGAAGCGCTCCGGTGTTAACTTATCGATATATGCTCGGCGGCGGCAACACCTTCACGTCTTCTCTGTGATTTCAATACTCCAAGTGCAGGGTTCCAAGCTTTGTCTAAATTAAAACCTTTATCTCTGTTTAATAAGTTGTTGGCCAGTCTAATTTCAACAGCTTCCTTAAATATAGCATCCCAAAACGAAGATATGGATGTCAAAATCTTCACATCGTTATAGTTCATTGAATGACCAGTTTCTATGCAATGGTCAGCCACAGCTGACTTGTCTGGCTGTAATAGGCGAGTATATCTTCTGTGTTCAATGCATCACTCGTGGACAGTGCGTATTGTCTGGCCTATATATGAATTATCACAATTTCCGCAAGGGATCTGGTACACACCTGACTTGCGAAGCAACAAATCATCCTTCACTGACCCGAGTAAGGCTGCAATCTTCACTGGTGGCCGGAAGATAACCTTAACACGGTGTTTGTCGAGAATGCGGCTTATCTTTGACTAAAGAGCGCCCACGTAAGGTAAGAAGGCTCTTGATCTATAACTATCATTTTCGTCTTCTTCTTCCACGTCTCGTGCTTGAATTCTTGGACTCACATCGAATGCTCTGCGAATCTGTTGCTGCGAATATCCATTTGCTTTGAAAATGCTCTTCAGGTGTGTGAGCTCTTCCTGCAAGTTGTCATCGTCTGATATACAATGTGCTCTGTGCACCAATGTCTTAAGGACCCCTGCAGTTTGTGAGGGATGATGGCAGCTACTGGCATGTATATCGGAAACCAACACACACCAATCTGTATTTACATGCCAGTAGCTGCCATCATCCCTCACAAACCGCAAGTCAGGTGTGTACCAGATCCCTTGCGGGAATTGTGATAATTCAAGGCCAGACAATACGCACTGTTCACGAGAGATGCGTTGAACACAGAAGATATACTCGCCTTTTACAGCCAGACAAGTCAGCTGTGGCTGAACATTGCATAGAAACTGGTCATTCAATGAACTATAACGATGTGAAGATTTTGACACCCATATCTTCGTTTTGGGATACTATATTTAAGGAAGCTGTTGAAATTAGACTGGCCAACAACTTATTAAACAGAGATAAAGGTTTTAATTTAGACAAAGCTTGGAACCCTGCACTTGGAGTATTGAAATCACAGAGAAGACGTGAAGGTGTTGCCGCCGCCGAGCATGTATCGATAAGTGAACACCGGAGCGCTTCCGCCACGGGGGGCGCACGCGTGTGAGTACTTGGATATGCAGTAAACCAGCATTTGTGACGCGCACGCGCATTGCCACCGCGATCAGGCTTACAAGGCCGCGCCCGGCACCTCGTCGACAGTCTTCGACTCACTCTGAAGATGGCCGGAAGGTACGCGGCCGAAATATCAGCAGAAGAAGTGAATTTTACGCGGCTGCATTTCCGAAATCTATTGGACTATACATTACGCCGTGAAAAGTAATGCACAGATAGGGTTTGTGTGCGCATATCTCTCAACACGGTTTCTAGCAGTGGGACTACGAACACGCACGACTGTAGCCCGTCTTCCACTCTCGCCAAAGTACTGACGTGGACGTTTCAACTGGTGGCGGGCCGTGCTCTTCAGCGATGAAAGCAGAACCTGTCTGCAAGAAAGTGATGCTCGTTCGAACGTATGACAGACCTGACGAGCGCTTTCTAGTAAAGTGCGTTCGTCCAAGAGACATTAGCCCCAGCCCAGACATTGTGGTCTACGATGCGATAAGCCGCAACTCACGTTCACCTTTGCTGTTAGTGGAGGGAATGCTGACCAGCGCTCGAAACTTCCAGAATGTTGTCGGACCCGTTCTTTTGCCGTTCTTGCAACACGAAAGTGACCAACGGGATAATGCTCGCCCACATACTGCTCATGAAACTCATCGTGCTCTGCCGTAACTTCCCTCGCCAGCACGATCTCCGGACTTCAATCGAACACCTATGGCATAAGATGGAACGACAACTGACATGTCCGACTCTTCGACCCACAAATTTTACAATACTGTGTGATCAGGTCGATCTGGCATGTATTCCAAGATGTATTCACCATCTGTATACCGACTGCATTGCCACCCGTGGAGGCTACACCACGTACTAAAATGGATGTTTCGACGCGGATCGACACCTGGTACTTCGTAGAATGAGCAGACGTCCGAATTAATCCGAACATGTCCTCCTTTTTTTTAGCTCTTTGTCCGTGGTCCGGGTGGATTTTTTTATTGTCCTCTTTTATCGCAAACTTGAGCGTTATCAAATAATATTAACAAGAGTAAAACTAGAGTAATGGAGTGCAGTGTAAGAAAATCAGGTGATGCTGAAGGAATTAGATTAGGTAACGAAACAATAAAGGTGGTAGATGAGTTTTGTTACTTGGGCAGTAAAATAACAAATGATGGTCGCAGTACAGAGGATATAAAATGCAGAATGGCAATGGGTAGAAAGGCGTTCTTGAAAAAGAGAAATTTGTTAACAGCGAATATTGATTTAAGGGTAAGGAAGTCCTTTCTGAAGGCATTTGTATGGAGTGTTGCCTTGTATGGGAGTGAAACATGGACGATAAACAAGTGGACAGAAAGAGGATAGAGGCTTTTGAAATGTGGTGCTACAGAAGAATGCTGAAGATTAGGTGGGTGGATCGCGTAACTAATGAGATGGTACTGAATAGAATTGGGGAGAAAAGAAATCTCTGGCATACCTTGACTAAAAGAAGGGATAGATTGGTAGGACACTTTCTTAGACATCAAGGAATTGTGAATTTAGCGTTGGAGAGAAGTGTGTGGGGTAAAAACCGCAGAGGAAGACCAAGAGATGGATAGAGTAAGCGTATTCAGACAGATGTAGGTTGCTGTTCTTATGTGGAGATGAAGAGGCTTGCTCAGGATAGGGTATTGTGGAGAGCTGCATCAAACCAGTCTCCGGACTGAAGACCACAACAACAACATTTACAATTTGTGCCGTTCTAGTACTCATTTCTTAAAACACACTTTATCTACTCTCTTCGTGATAATTACGTCCAAAGGCAGTGCTACAGGTGGCAGTAGAATCGTCGATTTCATAATGGCTACTGACTGTAAATTGCTATTCATCGTAACCCAGCGAGTTGTCATAAAATATCTGGCAATGCCTAAACGGAAGTGTCAACCTCAGATGTTCTTCCTTGCAAATATACGACCTTCAAGAAAGGGAGAATTGAACTTGAAGCAGGATGTGTAATATACGGAGCTGCAACTTACTTCTCAGTAGCCAATAAAGGTAAACAATAGCACCATAGTTTTATAGTCGTCATGTTGTTTCATGGTTTCTTAGTCATGCAATTTATTTCTATTTTGGGAGTTAAAGTGCAGTTTCCATGTCGGCGACTGCTGCTGCTTCACTGGTAAATGTTGGTAGCGGCGCGATGAATGACGGGAGTTGAATTAGTTTCACATTTTTGGGTTCGCAAATAGTTCAGTGATTTGTGGACATAATTAATTTTTGCGAATAATATTTCAAAACAACGATATGTCACGACTTTCGATTATGTACTTACGCTAACAACACTATAATTTCTGCAAGTAAAAAGATCATGAACAACATTTCTAGTGTAACTCGTCAAGACATTAACGGGTAAAATTTTACAGTTAAACAGTAATCTTTCAAGCATGCGATAAATGATTAATGCTATTCCTGTCCTAGGTTGACAACTTATTATAAAATATCCTTCTCTCGTCTATTTAAATATTATCGTAAGACGAACGTTTCGTTTCTAACGTTACAATACGACACCGCTCCTGTAAATAGCATTTAACCCCAAACAGTTTACAAACGGGAAAAACGTGAAGCTGCAAACTTATTGGCTCTCTGAACTTATAAAATTCGAACGAATGTTTTGTATGTCCTCTTTTTTTGTTACTTTGTTCTCCTTTTTGAAGCTGTTTGTCTTCTTTCTTATACGATAGCATCTGGTCGCCCGACTACAGCATTAGTACTGAGCTTCTTGATATAGTCTCATTAACAATAGAAGTAGCAAGAAACGGGAACGTAATACGACGAAGGGGACTGATAACCTAGATGTTTATCCCCCTTTCAAAACCCAACAACAACAACAACAACAACGTAATGCGACGAGACATTATAAATACAATACATGAAAACGAGAGAGTACTTAGCGACTTGCAACATACTTTAAACATAATTTTAAACCTTTATTAAACTTTTATCGCTGACAACCACAGCAAAATGATGAAAGGAAAAAAGTGTTTCGCTTACAAATTTCCCGCTGTTCATGGAGTAAAACTAAGGCATTTCGTACGACATCATCTTTATAATTTCTACACTACATATCGTACCCACAGTCACCGAGCGCACTGAGGCGCTATGCTCCGATGCGAGAGGCCGTTCCCGGTCGGGAGTTCGAATCCCACCTCGGGCATGGATGTTTGTGCTGTTTTCAGTATAAGCTAGTTTATACATAGTTTGTAAGTTTAGGGATGGATGACCCCGCAGTTAAGTCCCATAAGCTTGAACATTTTGTACCCACAAGAAATTTTACAGACAGTATACACACATGCAGCTGATTGTATCTTTGAAGTTGTATTACAGTAAGACACGAAATTCATGAGATATGAAGACATAAACAGTAACTTTCATGGAAAACCGCCCTATCACGCATTAGGTTTCAATATATATTTCTTTACTACTAACAGCACTTATACAAATGTATATACACCTGCAAAATTATACATTTGTACAACACATAATTCAACAATATGAGACCATATCTACACTGTCATATACCTGTCACGTCACATACCACGTTTTAATACATTTCTTGTTTACTAACAACACACTCATGTATTCCAGTCAGCATAGGGAAATTCCTAGACAGGTGACAGTACTGTTGACAACTTTGAGCTGTGAAACGGACGCGGCTGTAGACAATACCAATATACTTACACAGAGTTACAAGGAAAGCAAGAGGATCAAACAGTGTACATCCAACGTATACCCATTATTTCCGACACATCAGCCTTTAACCCTCTCATGCGTCGCGTCCTCAAATGAGGACACTTAAATTTTGTGTTATTTCTGTCATATTTTACATATGAGGTGACCTTAAAAGCACAAGTACCTCGTATAAGGACTAATAATGAATGCTAAAATGTGTCGTTGACGGCAGTGACAGTCGTTGGGCTAACAAAGAAATGGAAAGTACAGATTACAAGAAAGAGTAGAGGCAGGCCTTCAGATGAAAGCACATTGTTGTCTGCACATCGGATAAAAAAGAAAGTCAACGAATAACGCTTCGATGAGGTATAACATTGGTTAGCGAAGTAAGGTGATCCCAATGCTAAGAGGTGTCATGATAGGGACTGCGGACGAAAACACGTTACATTTGATTCTTTTCTTTTATTTATTTCTTTTTTTTTATGGGACTTAACTACGGGGTCATCAGTCCCTAAACTTACAAACTACTTATCTACTACCTTATACTAAGGATGGGACTTAACTACGGGGTCATCAGTCCCTAAACTTACAAACTACTTATCTACTACCTTATACTAAGGACGGCACAAATATCCATGCCCGAGGGGGGATTCGAACCCCCGACCGTAGTGGCCGTGCAGACTGTGACTGAAGCGCCTCAGTCCCCTCGGCCACCGCGGCCGGCGTTACATTTGAGAAAAGTGTAAACTTGCTGTGTGCCCTGAGTGCCTGGAACAATTTCATTGTACGAAAAATGCAAAATAGTGTACACTCATCATGTATTCTTTGATATTATTCATTGATGTTTCATGTAAAATGTAGCAGTTTTCGTACTCACTGCCCTCTTTTGAGAATCCCTCTCTATTGGTTTATGAAACTATTTTTTTTAGATAAATTATGATGAATTCTGCGCAAGGTAAGCCTTAAGTTTCAAAATAATGTATCAGAAATTTGTTCACTGTCGGCTTGGTAATTCGTGCACGAGAGGGTTAACTTACAGAGGCTGCCATTTACAGTGAGACTTGCATTTTCTATTATGGTTAATAAATCACAGGGCAATCTATTAAATACTACGGAGTGATCCTTGGTTCTCACATGGATAACTTTGTCGCTTGCTCAAAGGTGGGCTTACCAAAGAATTTTTACATGCTAGCTCCTGGATAAGTAACAAGAAGTATTGTTTAAAATCGTAGTTTTGAATTAAATGAATGTATGAATGTTACATATCATTTGCATATTGCTAACTTTCTTTGTTTGGATACTGCACTTATAATTATGTACATTATGCAAAACAGTCTTATTTCTTATACACTCTCCCATAAATATAACATGTTTTTAGGAAAAAGGAGATGGACAGAGATTGAAGATATGGGAGAAGTACTAACTCAAGACGTAATAAATATATACTTGGGCAACGCCAGGTTTTCAGCTAGTTTCATATATAATTACTACGAATTAGGGCTAGCCTTTTCCAGGCTCTACACATCCCACTGAAGAACGGAACGTATTTATACTACATTTTCCAAAATGTTGGGATAATATGTAAACTCAATACATAGTGGTCGAAAGATCAACACCTCGGTCATTGTGTCTGCACATACTTCTTAAATACTTGGGTACAATGGGCTCTCATCCTACGATGTACTAGAGGTAACCAGAAACTAAGTTTTAAAAGCTTCCAGTGAAATATCCATATTTTTCATACAACCAAACTGCATTATATTACTAAACGTTCACGACAATATGGTTGTCTTGAATGAGGACTGAAGATCTACATCTACATCTACATGGTTACTCTGCAAATCACATTGAAGTGCATGGCAGAGGGTTCATCGAACCACTTTTATGTTATTTCTCTATATTCCACTCTCTAATAGCTTGTGGTAAAAAGAACACCTAAATCTTTCTGTTCTTGATCTGATTTCTCTTATTTTATTATAATGGTCATGTCTCATGTAGGTGGATGCTAACAATATATGTTCGCATTCTGAAGAGAGAGCTGGTGAAAGATATTTTGCAAATAGATCTCGCCACAACAAATAACTACTTTCTTTTAATGATTAACACCTCAAGTCGTGCATCATTTCCGTCACACTCAGTCCCCTATATCGCGATAATACATAACGAGCTGCCCTACTCTGAATTTTCTCTAAATCGTCCGTCAGTCCCACCTGGTGTGGATACCACAATACGCGGCAATACTCCAGAATAGGACACACAAGTGTAGCGCAGGCAGTTTCTTTAGTAGAACTGTTGCATCTTCGAAGTTTCTGCCAATGAAATGTAGTCTTTGGTTCGCCTTTCCTACAATATTTTCTATGTGTTCTTTCCAATTTAAGTTGTTCGTAATTGTTACTGCTAGGTATTTAGTTGAATTTACGGACTCTAGGTTTCACTGAAATTTAACGAATATCTTTTCGCGGTCATATGGATGGCCTCACTATTATGTATCCACTGCCAATTTTTGTACCATGCAGATATCTTATATAAATCATTTTGCAGTTTCTTTTGATCTTCTGGTGACTTTACTAAACGATAAATGACAGGATCATCTGCGAACAGTCTAAGAGAGCTACTCAGATGTCTCCTAAATCTATATAAATAAAAATAAATGTTTGTGTGTTGATAAAAAAATAAATGTCTGTGTGTTGATAAACCATTCCCCCCCTCGGGCATGGATATTTGTGCCGTCCTAGTTCTTAAGTAGTTGATAAGTAGTTGTAAGTTTAGGGACTGATGACCCCGTAGTTAAGTCCCATAAGATTTACAAACATTTGAACATTTTTTGATAAACCATTCATTCGATTGCAATGAAACTTTGGTGAATAGTTTACCGTACGCCCATGAAGGTTCCTGACTCAAAAACAAAAGAGCACGACACATAGCTAAGGAGATATGACGTCATAAATAATGAGAGGCCACCATGTGAGAACACCCAGATTTAGGCGTCAATTATAGGAAAATGGGAGTAGTTAGGAATCTGCAACAAAGTTTGCATGTAATTTCGGACATTTATGAAGCGTTTTGTAACTGATCCCCTTCCCTCCCCCCCCCCCCACACACACAAAATGATGAAACGAAAAGAAGTCTACCGCTCACAACAGTTTCGCTGTAGATGTCGTAAAACTGTCGCATCAGGCATGACCTTGTATCAAATAAAGTTAGCAAACAGATTTGAATGTTACTATTTCTTTTTATCTGCAATTCTCCCTTAATTTTCTTGCATATAAAATTAAGCAATCTGTTTTCTTAATCTCTATCTATATGAAAGCGAAAGAACACTCACTCACTGACTAAACACGAAGCCTCGAAAACTACTTCACCTATGAAGCTGAAATTTGGCAGGAATGTAGTTTATATGTAGAAAAATCAGCTGGGAAAGTATTTTGTGATAGATGCATGGCAGAGCATATTTCTCCTATAGACGCACGAAGTCTACAGTTTCACTTCGATCTTCACAAAATTTAGCACGCTTGACCAAAACAAAAGGTCACCACCTACCTTAAGTTTCATACTGTGCATGGGGGACGGTACTTTGCAACATAAAAATAGATCCTTAAATACATTGGTAGCGTAATAATTTCACAGGTATTTATTTATTTGCATATTTATTTTAATTTAATTTTATTTTTTTCGTTATCCTCAGTACAAGGGTTGTATGAAAAAAACTGGAATATTTGAGAACAACAAAGTGCGTTTTTCAATATGATCATGCGTTTCTATTGCATAGAAATCTATAGTTGCGTTCCGATATTGATGAAATTTTGCACACTGGGTACATAAATGTTTGTATGGTTCATGACAGAGAGTACCATGCAGAAAACTTTGCCGAGAGGGAAAGGTGGAAACGAACAGAGATTGGGAGAGAAAGAGGTGGATGCAGAGAGAGGGGGGAGGGAATGTAGACTACGAGAGTGTAGGATAGATAAACACCCGGGTAACGCCGGGTTTGCAACTAGTCGCCTATAAAAATAAGGAAAAGTAGGGGCCCTATAATACTTCCCTGGGGAACACCAGATATCACTTCTGATCTACTCTTACTGTCAATTGCAATGTATTGCAGCCTATATGACAGGAAATCACGAATACAAAAATGTTCAAATGTTTGTAAGGCTTAAGGGACTTAACTTCGGTGTCATCAGTCCCTAAACTTACAAACTAGTTATGAACTACCTTATACCAAAGACGACACAAACATCCATGCCTGAGGGGGGATTCGAACCCCCGACGGCTGACTGCCACGCGCACCGCAACACGGCGCTCCAACACGCATGGCTAATCCGCCGCGGCATCACGAATACAATCGAGCAACTGTAGTGTTATTCCATAAGCAAACAATTTGATTAGAGACTCTTGTGAGGTACAGTGTCAAAAGCCTTTCAGAAATCTAGAAATACGGAATCTATTTGATATCCCTTATCGACAGCAGTGAGTAAAGAGCTAGCTGTGTTTCACAAGAACGATACTTTCTGAATCCGTGTTGACTCTGGGACAATATGTCGTTCTCTTTGAGGTAGTTCATAATATTTGACGAAAGTATATGTTCTGCTGCAAACCGACGTCGATGATGTAGGCTTGTAATTTTGCGGATCACTCCTATTGTCTTTCTTGAATATTGCAGTGACCTGTGCAACTTTTCCGTCTTCGAGTACGGAACGTTCGCTAAGCATGCAGTTGTATATGTTAGTTAGGTATGGGGCTATTGCATTAGCGTACTCTGAACGGAACGTAATTGGTATACAGTTGGGACCGAGAGACTTACTTTTGTTAAGTTATTTGAGTACTCTATGGACATATACTTCTAAATTACGCATGTTGGAAGCTCTTCTTGATAGGAATTCTGGAGTATCTGCTTCGTCTTCTCTAGTGAAGGAATTTCAGAAAGCTGTGTTAAGGAATTCTGCTTCAGCAGAACTGTCATCAAAATGTTCAAATGTTTGTAAAGCTTATGGGACCTAACTACGGGGTCATCAGTCCCTAAACTTACAAACTACTTATGAACTACTTACGAACTAGGACGGCACAAATATCCATGCCCGAGGGGGGGATTTGAACCCCCGACCGTAGTGGCCGTGCAGACCGTGACTGAAGTGCCTCAGTCCCCGCGGCCACCGCGGTCGGCAGGGTTTTGTTATGGCGACTATTGTAAGTTTCTCTTATTGCAATTCCTGATAAAGTTCTAGTTTCAATAAAAGATTGCCAGTCTTGGGTATTTATTGTGCGTTTAAAGTTTCCATGCTTTTTTTCATTGCTTTTCCAACAGCGACCTAACCTGTTTTGTGCACGCCAGCGGGACGGCCCTCTCTTTTGTTAATTTGTTAGGTGCGAATGTGTGAATGGTTGTCGATATGGTGTCAAAACCGGATTTGTAATTAAAATCAGTTCAAAACTTTATAGCTGTTGGTACAACATTGCTCCATTGTTCGACCTGCCGCGGCCCGACACTGTACACTTACAATACACAGTTTCATCTGTTAGCCATAGACTGGGTCCTGTCAGTGTTATGGCCATTGCGCAAACGGCGGCGGAGTTAACGTTGACTGCCGCAAGGAGCGCTGAACTCTTACGTCAACCACTGTATGAAATTTAAACTCATTGTGATTGCATTACACTACCAATCTCTCTATAGTAGAATAAAGTTCTGGAATGTGACCTTATAACCTTAGTTTCTGACGACCCCTCATGCAAAGATTCTTTTTTTCTTCGTGTCCTCGGAGTCTTTCGTGACGGCAATCTTCCATAAAATATTCTCGGTTTACTAGCGTTCGAGGTCAAAGGTATCCACTGTGAGAAGTGCAGGCTCGGTGTGTAAACCAGCTGGACTACATCCAGAATAGAACTTGAACACCAAAATGTTCGTAAATCTATCGGGCCAAACTTAGTGGTCATCAGTTCGTAGCTTACAACCTACTTAAACCTAGGTAAACTAACCTAAGGACAACACACACACACACACACACACACACAAAACCCTCAGGGAGGACTCGAACCACCAACGGCGAGCAACCGCGCGCTCCGCAGCGAAGCGCCGTAGACCGCTCGGCTACTCCACCGCGGCACTTGAAAACCCTTCCATGTGAATTAGAGAGTGTTATCTTTCTACATCTGTTCTTCAAGTCTTACATGAACTTCTGCAAACTAAGTTTTTCAGTTTTTCAATGTGTTCAAATGTTTGTAAAATCTTTTAATCGACCGTCCCTAGACTTACAAACTACTTAAGCTAACTTACACTACGTATATACACCAATGCCCGTGGAAGGACTCGAACCTCCGGCGGGAGCGGCCTTCCAGTCCGTAGCATGACGCCTTGGACCACGTGGCTACTGCCGCGCGGCTGCAGCTTTTCCATACGCTCTTTCTGTTGTTGTTGTTGTTGTTTTGAAGGAACTAAACATCTAGGTCATCAGTCCCCTCGCTCGTTTTGGCTATGGAATCATTGATTTAAGAAGAGTTCGAACACTTGATTGACTATTTCTCTCCATAATTAATGTGTTGGGACTGCAGCTGATAAATCTGAAGGTGCAAGAAAGTACCAGCAGCTGTGTAATAATTATCTATGCAATTACGCGACCGATTTTATAATAGCGCCTGTGTTACAATTACGCCATATTGAGGTGTCCGTTGTGCAACTGTCAGTAGTAGCACATTTGGCAGGTGTAGCCGTTAACACCGGTAGCCGTAAATTTAGAATATCACGTGTACAGCTGCTCTATCAAAACTAGAGGCTGGAGCAAGTCTTGATAACGCTAGGAGAGTGTTGTATTTTGTCACCCCAGTGTGCAATTAAAGTGATAATACGCACCATGATTCTAGGGGTTTATGACCCTTCACATAAAAATGAAACAGAGACATATAAATCCAATATCTCTGTTCTGTTTACTACTTATGAAAACAAAAATTTACAAGTTGTACGGTAGTAACGTAGACATTCTAAATGTGTGTTCCAGACTGCAGCATTCTCCACTGCCCATAATGCCCGGTAACCCGTCCACTTACAGTGATGCATTCTTTCATTCATCAATTGCTATTCGGCGTAATCTGTCATATTGGCTGGTGGGTCATATCGTCCAAAACTGTCCGACTCACGCAGGGGGAACGGATTCGATTCCCGGCATCATTTTCATCATCATCGACATGTAAGTTGCCGAAGTTACGTCAGTAATTAATTACGTGTAATAATTATCTATTCAATTACGCGACCGGTTTTACAGTAACACTGGTGTTACAATCACACCATCTTGAGCCGCCCGTTGTGCAACTGTTAGTAGTTAGCACGTTTGACAGGGGCAGCCGTTAACACCGGTAGACGTACATTTAGCGTCAAGTCGGATAAAATTCTCGAGCTTTTGATGGCAAGCTCCGGCATCGTCATCAGGAGTAAAATCACTGACTGCCGGTGTCGGCAAGGCGTCCTGCTTATATCGCTGCAGCGCTGCGTCTAGAAGCTTCTGGAGGGCCGGAGAGCGCATGCGCGGACCGATGGGCCGCGGTACCGCGTGACCCAAGGTCAGCACGGATTTAGAAAATATCGTTCATGCGAAACACAACTAGCTCTTTATTCACACGAAGTGATGGGTGCTATCGACAAGGTTTCGCAAATCGATTTCGTATTTCTTGATTTCCAGAAGGCTTTTGACACCGTAGCTCACAAACGGCTTTTAATCAAGTTGCGTAATTATGGTATATCGCCCCAAATTTGCGATTGGATAGGGGATTTCTTGTCAGAGAGGACACAATTCGTAGTAATCGATGGTAAGGTATCGACTAAAACAGAGGTGATATCGGGCGTTCCACAGGGTAGTGTTATTGGTCCTCTGCTATTCCTTATTTACATAAACGATTTAGGGGAAAATCTAAGTAGCTCTCTTAGGTTGTTTACAGATGACGCCGTCATTTACCGTCTAGTAATATCATCTGAAGATAAAAATCAACTGCAGAACGATCTGAATAAGATATCAGTATGGTGTAAAAATTGGCAATTGACTCTAAATAATGAGAAGTGTGAAATCGTCCACATGAGTACGAAAAGAAATCCGTTAAACTTTGTTTACAAGATAAATCAATCAAATGTGAAGGCCGTAAACTCCACAAAATACCTAGGAATTACTATTACTTCAGACCTAAACTGGAAAGAACACGTAGATAATATCGTGGGAAAGGCGAACCAGAGACTGCGTTTTATTGGCAGAACCCTTAAAAGATGCAACAGAACTACTAAGGAAACTGCATACACTGCGGTTGTACGTCCATTTTTGGAGTATTGCAGCCCAGTGTGGGATCCTTATCAGGTGGGTTTGACGGAGCCCTTCGAAAGAGTCCAAAGAAGGGCGCTCGTTTCGTATTGTCACGATACAGGGGAGACAGCGTTACGGAAATGATACAGGATCTGGGATGGGAATCATTACAACAACGGCGCTTATCGCTGCGGCGTGGGCTACTTGGCAAAACTCCAATCGCCAACATTCTCCTCCGAATGCGAAAATATATTGTTGACTCCCACTTACATAGGTAGAAATGATCATCAGATTAAAAATAAGAGAAATCAGAGCTCGAACAGAGAGAGATTCAGGTGTTTTTTCTTCCCGCGCGCTATTCGAGAATGGAATGGGAGATGAATAGTATAATTGTGGTTCGATGAACCCTCTGCCAGGCACTTAAATGTGATTTGCAGAGTATCCCATGTAGATGTAGACGTCACGTGGAGCGTGAACCTGGCGCCCTCGCTTCCCTATTATCGCGAGACCTCTGTTCCCGCTTTTTTTTTTTTTTTTTTTTTTTTTTTTTTTTTTTTTTTTTTTTTTTCTTATTGTAGATCGCGCGTCACGGTTCAGTGGGAGGTGTGTGTACGGTTGGTTGCAGCGGCAAGAAGCAAGGCTACTTTTAATAATTACGCACATATTACTCTTCGAAACTGATAACATTTAACTTTCACTACACATCTAGCGACGTTCACTTACTGCTCACCATCTTTTGGGAAGGTGAAGAAACTTATATCCTTATTTGTATTCGAATTATTGCGGCAATTAGGTGCTGAACACCATCGGCCGTCTTTTCTTTTATTGCTGCTCATAATAAAAACGGAACAGCTCCAGTTCTTTCTTTTCACTGCACTGCACTAAATACTTGTTTACTTTTATGCGATTCAGGCAGCTAAAATACAGAATTAACAAGCAAAGACGGCGCATTACCACGCCACAGAGTAGGGACTGACCACGCGTTTACTGCTTTTCAAGATGGCCGATTCCGCGCATGCGCACTAAATTTTGGACGCCAGACTGCAGCGGGAGTTTCCTTTCTGTATACTCCTTGTTCTGTGCTAATCCATTTATTTAGGTAGCCAAGCAGCTGTTACGTCTCGTGTAACGAGATCAAAAGTCACTGCAGAGTGCCATGAAGCACTTGCGAGACTAATAAAAATGGTAAACTTGCTGTATTCCAGACGTGACATGACGTCTCTGACAAGTACGCCCCCATTCACCAGTTTCAGTCATTAAACAGTGCTATTAAGGAAATATAGAGGCCACAGGTGGCTGTTCATTCATCACCATAATCCGGGCCAGCGGTAAAGCTTAATACTAAATGTATGGCGTCATGCCACCGCTGAACAGCCGCATCACACCCCGTGGCCTTTATATTTTTACAGCATCCTTAATAGCACTGCAGGGCCGGCGCAAGCTTAAGTGCCGCCCCGTGCGAGCTGCTAAATTGCCGCCCCTCCCTCCTCTTTTTTTAACCAAAGGGAATGTCAGCAATTTTTGTTTTTACCTTTCAGATCTACCTGAGTGGCCAGTCTCGAAGCTTTTAATATCTGCTTACATTCAAACCGTCATGTTGACAGTTACGTTCAGCATGACGATATAGATGTAAATATAACTCAAAGCATTGAGGATAGCCACAATGTGCCCGAAATCTATGTAGATCTGGAAAATAAAAACTAAAATGATTGGTGACATTCTCTACAGATTTGTACAAAACAATCGCTCGGCACTAGCTCAAAAACTGAGTCAATCCTGATTCAAGAACTCTGTTGTTGTTGTTATGGTCTTCAGTCCGGAGACTGGTTTGATGCAGCTCTCCACAATACCCTATTCTGTGTTGCAGCGGCGGTGTTCGACGAGGCGGACCCGCCGCGGCTGCGCGCGTCCTTCCTGTCGGCGGTGGAGGCGGTCAACCTGCAGACGGCGGGCTACCACGTGCAAGACGGTGGCCTGATGAGGCCGCTGCTGGTGCCCGTCAACGTCACCGTGCCGCACCGCGACGGCTTCAGGGCCGCCAGGATCGGTACGTCCGCCAACGCCTGTTATACACCACCGTTGATTTGATTTGATTTGATTCTTTCAGGGAAGCCAAAACAGTCTTGGTCTAACCCGCCACTGCCCGCACCGAAACTAAAGTTTATTGTGCGGCATCGCTCCCTGTATGTCTAGTAAAGCCAACCAATGCCCTTGAACCGTGAAAGGAGTCCCTTTACCGGTTCTTTATTAGACACAATTTCTTCGGGTCTGGTTGTCCCAAATGTTCTGTGCCTTTTACTCTCCAATGCAATGCATTCGAAGATCAGATAGGACGCAGTTTCATCACCGTCATCACAGATCCTACATTTAGGGTCCTCTTCTGTTATTCCCATTGTGTGTAGGTGTTTTTTGAAATTCCCATGGCCTGTCAAACAATCCAACCATGAGTCTAATCTCTCTCCTGTTTAGACCCAGGATTGCAGAGCTTCTTTTAAAACAAGGCTTTGGCATCATTACCTTGCCATGTTTTTTGTCCATGGA
Source organism: Locusta migratoria (assembly GCA_026315105.1). Taxonomy (NCBI): domain Eukaryota; kingdom Metazoa; phylum Arthropoda; class Insecta; order Orthoptera; family Acrididae; genus Locusta; species Locusta migratoria. The sequence continues at coordinate 405,682,305 of CM048745.1, forward strand.
CTTTGGTCCAATATTCTACGTGCTGTCTTCTGAGCCAGTTACATAGCTCCAATTTAATCATTGCCTTCGTGATTGTCAGGACAGGTTCCGGTACAATAAATGGAGCCTCTGCCCCCATCCTGGCTAATCTGTCGGCATGTTCGTTCCCACTGATCCCCGAGTGGCCAGGGACCCCTAGCTCCACCAGAACCCTGTGACACTCTGCAACAATTTTAGACCTTGTTGTAGGAGCTGCCAGTGATCTCAGGGCTGCCTGATACACCACCGTTACACCTACATTGCGTTCCAGTTGTGCCGTTGTAAGGAAGTCTTTAAGGGTCTAGAAATACACAATACATATTTATAATAATGGAAAGTCCAGGTTGGAATTAATAATATAGTAATAAGGACAGTTTACAACTCACCGCAAAGACGTGGCGACGAGCTGCGACAGGCACATACAAAAGACACACACATACAGCACTGTCAGCTATCGGCCATGGCCTTCTTGAGAAAATAGAACACTCACGCAATCACACAGGCACACAACACAGTCATACAACCATCACCTCCGGCTGTCGCACTTCGAATCACGCTCTGCGACGAGTAAATCGGGGACGAGAGAGGAGAGGGGATAGGAAGGTTACGTCACGGTGGTGGGGATGGGTACAGCACGGCCTATAGTCGAGCCGCCGGAAGAACGACTCTGACAGCTAGCGGCTATGTTGCCAATGCTGCTACGCGGCTGTTTGTTGTTACGCCGTGCCAGTCGCCGGCATACGAATATCAAGTCCGAATATTTTGGGACCGTTGCTATGTGCTACTAAAGCGTGAACGAACGAGAACAATCACGAAGTAATGAAAAACACTCTTTTTGTAGTTAAAAAGAAAAGGTTTAGAAATATATGTCGAGTTAAAGCTTCATATGTTCCAGTATTCCATTAAATATAATGTATCATATAGTCTTTCGCCAAAGTTCGCTAGTTGAAGAATTTTGTTTATATATTTCATCTTCTATAACTATTTTCCACAGACTCGCTGTTATTACTCGGACACTGTATTGTGGCAGTCTGCCGAGAGGGTAAACAAATAAGGACTACCACTTTACAAGTAGTAAAACCGCCTCTTCCAGTGAAATGATTTGTCTTCTTACATAAAAAGAGTTTTTGTCTCATTCGTTTATGGTCGCTGTTGACTGCCATAGTATAGTGTCTGAGTAATATTATCAGATCAGTTTCGACAGCTAGTCTATTGGTCACAGAAGTAGAAATAAAATAACGTAATTTTTCAGTAAATGATCTTTGGTTGCGAAACAAACTATACATTAAAAATCAGTCGCAGCCAGCATCATGTGCAATGCACCGCTGCTACTGCTACTACCGTCCCCTAATCTTATTATTAATTCTTCTGCCCGTTCTTCTAGTGTACCTTCTAGTTCCCATGCCTCTTCTAAGATGTGCCACGTATGTGTGACAACATTGTTCCATTTTGTGGGAGTAATACTGCCCAGTGCTTCATGAACTAAGAATTCTACTTTTGTTAATGAAAAACGTTTATTTCTGCAACGTACGATTTCACCTGAGCCCACGCCAGTTCTATTGCATTGAAATGGCAATGATATGGTGGAAGGCGCAAAGCTCTATGGCCACTTTCTTCAGCAATTGTATCAATTTCATAAATGATTTTTCGGCGATGAACACGCGACAGATGCTTTGCAGCGACTGAAGCGTGCCACCCCGCGCGACCTTGCTTGGCAGGGTGGCAACGCGGCACTGTTACCCTGGCAACGTTTACGAATTCCAGAGCTCAGGTTGGTGGTTGACTGTCCCCCCACCCTCTGCGGCCCACGTGCGCGAACTGTCAGGGTCGTTCTTTCGGCGGCCCGACTATAGATGGGAATAACGAGTTGCAGCTTAGGAATGGAGTGGGGAAGCAGTTGAGGGGAGAAAAATAAAACAAGAAAATAAAATAAACAAAATAAATATTTAAATAAATATAAAAAAATATGTCAAAATAAAAAATAAAATAAAAATAAAATGCGTCCACACTGCACTTACACACGACCGCATACACACACACACACACACACACACACAAGCACATACTCACGCGCCCGCTCGTTGATGATTGGATTTTGAACTTTTTCCTGGTGGGCGATTCTTGACATTCCCATTCCATACCTTGCTGTTTATACTACGGTCCGTAATAATGGATCCACGTTTCGTCAGCAGTGGTGATTCTGTGCCCCCCCCCCCCCCCCCCCAAAAAAAAAGGTCGTCACTTTCGTTACCATAGTTTTGTAACCAATCATGCACAGAAGTATGTTGTGGATGATAACGTAGACACAACAACAACAACAACAACAAAAATGTTTGTAAATCTACAAGACTTTACTTGTTTGGTCGTCAGTTCATAGGCTTACAAACTACTTAAACTTATTTGAACTGACATTCACAACCACAAAAACCGGATCACTGGACGCTGTTTCTCTTTCGTGCAGGCATATAATGGAGTGGCCGTGATCTATCGGCAACAAAAGGAAGACATATGGAGGCATTGGGATCAAGCCCTAACGACGGGCTTATAAAAATAAGCTAGGACAGATTTCGGTATGAACAGTGTAAGATACGTTACAGCTACATTGCGGATATTTTTCACTTTCCCTCGTAAAAAGTGTTGCAGCACCTTAGTTTCAAGGTCTCTGGAACACTGGCGTTGAATGTGTTGTATTGCATCAAGAACACAGTTCCTTAGATTTTCCATGGACATCGCTCAACCCGCACGAACATGTAAACAACCACACATGACAGTGCCAACGCGACGGAGTTGCTAAGCGCCGATTATTTCGAGTCATAACACCAGGAAGGAAGTGCACTGCTTATGTTGCCTGTAGTTCTGCGATGCCTAGATTATCTATCTGAAGTATGATCAAATCCGCCTGGCTACTTTGAGTCAGGAGGGACTCTCATCAGGAGAAGTTTCCAGACGTTTCTGAGAAAAACAAAGCGATGATTTTTTTTACGTTGAGGAAGAGCAGACATACAGGAATTGTCGATGACTTCTCTCGCTTTGGTTGCTCAAAGGTTATCACAGCCACTGATGACCCCGACTTAAAAAATTTCACCACGGAGGAACCCTAAGAGGAACCACACCATTTTTCTACTCAGACTGTACGTAATAGGCTGTGTGACATGCAACTTCACTCCCGACGTCCGTGGCGAAGTCTAGCTATTCACAAATGATAGTCAGATTTGGCTTCTATCTAACTATCGGTGGAGACGTTTTCGGATTCAGCCTGGTCAGCATAAACGACTTAGACACATGCTCTAGCAAGGTGGTGGTTCCCAGATGTTTTGGACTAGCAGATTGTGGAGCCACCGTACGCCAATTCTGATCATAGAAGGCAATCAAATGGCTATACGTTCGGAGATGACATATTCCGAGGTGTAATACAACAACATTGGTAGCATTTCGGTGAGGCATTCGTCTAATGGACCACAATTCTCGCGTTCAGCTTGCACATCTTGTGAACGCGTTCCTTCATGATAACGACATCGCAAGATGAGAATGTTCGCATGTTCTCCAGACATGAACGCTATCGAACACGCATTTATACCGGGTGATCAAAAAGTCAGTATAAATTTGAAAACTTAATAAATCACGGAATAAAGTAGATAGGTAAAAATTGACACAAATGCTTGGAATGACATGGGGTTTTATTAGAACAAAAAAAAAATTACAAATATGTCCGACAGATGGCGCTTCATCTGATCAGAATGTTCAAATGTTAGTTAAGCTTATGAATTACCTACAACTAAGGACGGCACAAATATCCATGCCCGAGGGGGGATTCGAACCCCCGACCGAAGTGGCCGTGCAGATCGTGACTGAAGCGCCTCAGTCCCCTCGGCCACTGCGGCCGGCTCATCTGATCAGAAAAGCAATAATTAGCATAACAAATTAAGACAAAGAAAAGATGATGCTCTTTACAGGAAATGCTCGGTATGTTCACCATCATTCCTCAACAATAGCTGTAGTCGAGGAATAATGTTTTGAACAGCACTGTAAAGCATGTCCGGAGTTATGGTGACGCATTGGCGTCGGATGTCGTCTTTCAGCATGGCTAGAGATATCAGTCGATCACGATACACTTGCGGTTTCAGGTAACCCCAAAGCCAATAATCGCACGGAGTAAGGTATTGGGACCTGGGAGGCCAAGCATGACGAAAGTTGCGGCTGAGCACAAGATCATCACCAAACGACGCGCGCAAGAGAACTTTCACGCGTCTAACAATACTTTTTTCTCTTGTTCTAATAAAACCGCGTGTCATTCCAAGCACGTGTGTCAATTTTTACCTCTCTATCTACGTTATTCCGTGATTTATTAAGTTTTTAATTTATACCGACTTTTTGATCACCCGGTATATTTGAAAAAATGAAATGATCGTATGGCATGTTTGGCCGGCAGATCTCGCATTGGATTGTTCTGCCGCCTAATGCAAGTCTTTTTACTTGACGTAACTTCGGCAACTTACATGTCGATGATGATGAAAATGATGCCGGGAATCGAATCCGAACCCCCTGCGTGAGTCGGACTGTTTTGGACGATATGACCCACCAGCCAATATGAGAGATTAAGCCGAATAGCCGTTGATGAATGAAAGAATGCATCACTGTAAGTGGAGAATGCTGCAGTCTGGAACACACATTTAGAATGTCTACGTTACTACCGTACAACTTGTAAATTTTTGTTTTCATAAGTAGTAAACAGAACAGAGATATTGGATTTATATATCCCCGTTTCATTTTTATGTGAAGGGTCATAAACCCCTAGAATCATGGTGCGTATTATCACTTTAATTGCACACTGGGGTGACAAAATACAACACTCTCCTAGCGTTATCAAGACTTGCTCCAGCCTCTAGTTGTGATAGAGCAGCTGTACACGTGATATTCTCAATGTACGACTACCGGTGCTAACGGCTACCCCTGCCAAATGTGCTACTACTGACAGTTGCACGACGGGCACCTCAAGATGGTGTGACTGTAACACCGGTAGCGTAATTGCATACATAATTATTACACAGCTGCTGGTAATTTCTTGCACCTTCAGATTTATCAGCTGCAGTCCCAACAAATTAATTGTTGTTGTTGTTGTGGTCTTCAGTCCAGAGACTGGTTTGATGCAGCTCTCCACAATACCCTATCCTGAGCAAGCCTCTTCATCTCCACATAAGAACGACAACCAACATCTGTCTGAATCTGCTTACTGTATCCATCTCTTGGTCTTCCCCTGCGATTTTACCCCATACACTTCCCTCCAACGCTAAATTCACAATGCCTTGATGTCTAAGAAATTGTCCTACCAATCGATCCCTTCTTTTACTCAAGGTATGCCAGAAATTCCTTTTCTCCCCAATTCTGTTCAGTACCTCCTCATTAGTTACGCGATCCACCCACCTAATCTTCAGCATTCTTCTGTAGCACCATATTTCAAAAGCCTCAATCCTCTTCCTGTCTGCACTGTTTATCGTCCATGTCTCACTCCCATACAAAGCAACACTCCATACAAATGCCTTCAGAAAGGACTTCCTTAGGCTTAAATCAATGTTCGATGTTAACAAATTTCTCTTTTTCAAGAACGCTTTTCTACCCATTGCCATTCTGCATTTTATATCCTCTGTACTGCGACCATCATTTGTTATTTTACTGCCCAAGTAACAAAACTCATCTACCTCCTTTATTGCTTCGTTTCCCAATCTAATTCCTTCAGCATCACCTGATTTTCTTACACTGCACTCCATTACCCTAGTTTTGCTCTTGTTAATGTTCATCTTATAGTCACCTTTCAGCACACAGTCCATTCCGTTCAATTGCTCTTCCAGGTCCTTTGCTGTATCTGACAGAATTACTATGTCATCGGCAAAACGCAATGTTTAAATTCTTCACCCTGAACTTTAATTCCTTCTCCAAATTTCTCCTTGCTTTCCTTTATAGCTTGCTCAATGTACAAATTGAATAACATTGGAGAAAGACTACAACCCTGTCTTACTCCCTTTCCCACCACTGCATCCCTTTCATGCCCTTCAACTCTGACAACTGCTGTCTGGTTTTTGTACAAGTTGTAAATAACCTTACGCTCCCTATATTTTACTCCTGCTTGCTTCAGAACTTGAAAGAGTTTATTCCAATCAACATTGTCAAAAGCCTTCTCCAAATCTACAAAAGCTACAAATGTAGGTTTGCCTTTTCTTAATCTATCTTCTAGGGCAAGCCGTAAAGTGAGTATTGCCTTCCGTGTTCCTACATTTCTCCTGAACCCAAACTGATCTTCCCCGAGGTCGGTTTCTACCAGCTTTTCCAATCTTCTGTATATAATTCGCGTTAATATTTTGCAACCATGACTTATTAAACCGATGGTTCTGTAGTTTTCACACCTGCCTGCACCTGATTTCTTTGGAATGGGGATTATCACATTTTTCTTAAAGTCTGAGGGTACTTCACCTGTCTCATACATCTTACACACCAAGTGAAACAAATTGATTATGGAGAGAGATAGTCAATCAAGTGTTCGAACTCTTCTTAAATCAATCATTCCGTAGCCAAAAAGAGCGAGGGGACGGATGACCTAGATGTTTAGTTCCTTCAAAACAACAACAACAACAACAGAAAGAGCGTATGGAAAAGCTGCAGCCGCGCGGCAGTAGCCACGTGGTCCAAGGCGTCATGCTACGGACTGGAAGGCTGCTCTCGCCGGAGGTTCGAGTCCTTCCACGGGCATTGGTGTATGTCCTTCGTGTAAGTTAGCTTAAGTAGTTTGTAAGTCTAGGGACGGTCGACCAAAAGATTTTTCAAACATTTGAAGACATTGAAAAACTGAAAAACTTAGTTTGCAGAAGTTCATGTAAGACTTGAAGAACAGATGTAGAAAGATAACACTCTCTAATTCACATGGAGAGGTTTTCAAGTGCCGCGGTGGAGTAGCCGAGCGGTCTAAGGCGCTTCGCTGCGGAGCGCGCGGTTGCTCGCCGTTGGAGGTTCGAGTCCTCCCTCAGGGTTGGGTGTGTGTGTGTGTGTGTTGTCCTTAGGTTAGTTTACCTAGGTTTAAGTAGGTTGTAAGCTACGAACTGATGACCACTAAGTTTGGCCCGATAGATTTACGAACATTTTTGTGTTCAAGTTCTATTCTGGATGTAGTCCAGCTGGTTTACACACCGAGCCTACACTTCTCACAGTGGATACCTTTGACCTCGAACGCTCTCAACCGCACAAAACCATGATTGGAATAACAGGAAATCCTAAACAGGACAGTGGTATGCGTCATTTCCATGCAAGACGTTGCGCTATACTACAACTAACATTTTAACAGTGAGAAACATAGAAAAAAGATGTTAGTACCATAGGGAGGAAATTATATGTAATTTAATGGCGTCAGTGTATCATTACATATTCAATCAGCAGTGCCATTAATCTCTGCTTAAAGTACTCACAATAGCGCAAATCACACATATACAGCAGTACCACACACCTGAATGTGCTTATATTGTTCCTCAAAGTGCAGATGCGGGGTTTCGATGAAGTGGTTAAAACAAAGGGTAAGAGAACAATATGCACACTTCAGTAAAGCCACGTCATCACATTCCAAATCACTTTCGCTTTCACGCAGTCCAGTATCAAAAGCCACACTAATTACATTTTCAAATGACGATGTTGGTATGTCAGTGTCATACCCTTTCTTTCACAAAGCATATTGCAACATAGGCTTACACGAAGGTGCATCAAATTTATTATAAATCACAGTGGGAAATTTCACGATCAATTAACCATCATGTACTTTCACTTGTGTTTTGCCATCTTCTAGTCTAACAAAATCAGCAGGAGACAAGTGCGGCGTTTTGCATGGAAATAACGCACGCCACTGCTTTGTTTTTGATTGCCTGTAATTCTATGCACGGTTTCGTGCAGTCCCGAGAGTTCGAGGTCAGAAGGTGTATACATGACATTCATGAATCCAAACGAGTCTCTACATTCACTCACACGGAAACGATGCATTCAAACCTCATTTTGATCTGCTAAATATGCCAAAATTTCAACCGATAGTTGCTTATTTAACTACGGGATCATAGGAAAGACTGACGTATTATAGACAATAGTCTTTAAGATATGAAATTTCACTCAGAACATCTTTATAAAAAAATAGATTTACAGTGCTTCTCTGCATTTGAAAACTCATTTGAAGACCTGGCAGAGGAAAACATCTGAAGGGAAAATAAATGAAGAGGATCCTTGAGGGAAATATGATCTGAGTACTAATCTGAAGCCGACCGCAGTGGCCGAGCGGTCACCGGCGCGCCAGTCACAGTATGCACGGCCGCTACTGTCGGGGTTTCGATTCCCCCCTCGGGCATGGATGTTTGTGTCGTCTTTAGTATACGGTAGTTTGTAAGTATTGGGACTGATGACCCCGCAGTTAAGTCCCTTAAGCTGAACTTATCTGGAACCTAATGAGGAGGTAACTTAGGAAAAAAAGTTTATACGTTAAACTTTAAACTGATGTTGCTAAAAACTTATGTTTTTTTTTTGCCTTTTAGTTTATGTACATTTTCTTGAAATCTATGAAGGCTGGAATTGTACACTGTTTCTATAAATATTGTCCAATTTTTCAAATTATTTGTGTGAACTGAGACACGAAGCAAAGTGTATTCTATTTTGCATCAATCTTGTAATATACTTATCGAATTACTATTTAAAAATTGTATCTTCGAGGGAAAAAAAACACCACTTTGTGGGTTCATTACATCGAAAGAAATTAGAGAAAATATTGTATAAGTCTCTTGAATAGTTTCTTTAAAAATATGTAAATACAGTATATAATTTTTGGAATTTTTGTTTAATTCCAATTTTCATAATTTTCATGCTAGTGTCGCAGTTCTAAACCATTAGTAAACTTTTTTGCTTTCAGGAAAAAAAGATTTATTTTTTCAATCACTTCTACAATAACCAATACGTTATTCAGCAAATACAGTGAGTTCATTCTTTCCGTGTCAGCGTTGTTCATGGAGCTGGAATTCATCAATTTATAAAAAGTGTGACTACTTTGATGCATTTGGGAGAATGGTAAAAAACTAAACCACCTACACTGCCATGTACACGATAATCGTGTCACTTCAGATGTTAGTTAAAACTAACCAAGAACTGAAACTATTTGCTCATTATGAATATGAACCACAGAGTAAGTCTCTCCTAGTCTTAGTCATATTTTCGTAATCAGATCGTCTTATTATAGAAATTAGTGATTCTTCACTTTGTATATGACAAGGCATAGCAATTCAAGGCATACATTGTACATTTGTTTGTAATCTAGTTATAGGCACATATGGTGTTGCAGACAATTTCATTTATTCCATTTTTTCGGGTTATTCGTGATAAGGGAAATATATCCCCCTACTCCAACACTTACATAAGCACTATAATAAATATTTCGAATAGATCATGGACTCTTTTAAGTCTTTAAATTGGACGCTATATCGGCGACTTGTGTGTCCCTAACCTACCACAGTTATCCAGCTGGAGAAAGGAGACCTACACTGAACGTGGAATTCAAAACACATGTTGTTTCTGACAACTGCTCACATCGTTGAGAGATGAAGACGGGTTATAAAGAAATCCACTGTTGTGTGAGAGGGGAGCTTGGTTATCCTGTCCATCCTTCCGTCATTTTCGATATTTTGTGTAATTATTGAAGGAATTTAGAAGTTTTATGTCATCGTAGCTTACTTGTTAAAAGGTGTTAAGATTAACACGAGTTGGCCGCAGTGTCTGAGCGGTCTACGGCGCGCCAGTCAAGTTTTGCACGGCCACTACGGTTGGGGGTTCGAATCCCCCCACCTCGGACATGAATATTTGTGCCGTCCTTAGTATTAGCTAGTTCATAAGTAGTTTGTAAGTTTAGGGACTGATGACCTCATAGTAAAGTCCCATAAGCTCTACAAACACTTGATTTTGATTAACACGATAAACAAATGTTCAAATGTTTGAATAGCTTATGGGACTTAACTACGGGGTCATCAGTCCCTAAAGTTACAAACTACTTATGAACTAGCAAATACTAAGGACGGCACAAATATCCATGCCCGAGGGGGGATTCGAACCCCCGACCGTAGTGGCCGTGCAGACCGTGACTGGAGTGCCTCAGTCCCCTCGGCCACCGCCGCCGGCCACGCGATAAACAAGTTTTACAGTTATAAATGGCGCTGAAAAATTACAATTTTCTTCATCAATTACTAGAAAATAACAACACTTTACGACTTTCACCAAACTTCACATTTAATTCCCATAGATTTACGGAAATTTATCCCGTTGACACCACCCCCCTCCCCCCAAACAGATGAAAGGAAAATTATTTATAGCTTATTACCTTTTCGCTTTCATGCACTCAAACGTCGACAACTGCAAAAAAAAAAAAGTTCAAATGTTTGTACAACTTATGGGACTTAACTACTGGGTCATCAGTCCCTAAGCTTACAAACTACTTATGAACTAGCTAAGACTAAAGACGGCACAAATATCCATGCCCGAGGGGGGGGGGATTCGAACCCCCGACCGTAGTCGCCGTGCTGACCGTGACTGGAGCGCCTCAGTCGACATCTGCCATGGCGTTTCAATTTTAAATTTAATTCTGTTCACAGTACATTTTGCAGACAGTATTTAAATATAACTTTGAACTCCCTGCAAAATTTTTCACTATAAGGCACACAGTTCAGGAGTTAGAAATACGCGTGCAAAACTACCGTTCTCTTGCATAGGTGTATAGTTCAGCGGCAGGTGTAGGAAGACCATTCAGTTGCCCTCCCCTGAGGCGTTATACTGGCTTCGTCTTAATGTGTTCCGAGACTAAACGGTACAACTTAGCTGACTATCCCTATTACGCACAACAATGAAGTACATCAACAACCCGCGGTGGAGTAGCAGAGCAGTCTAAGGCGCCACGCTGCGGAGCGCGCGGTTGCTCGCCGTCGGAGGTTCGAGTCCTAACTGGGGCATGGGTGTGTGTGTGTGTTGTCCTTAGGTTACTTTAGCTAGGTTTAAGTAGTTTGTAAGCTGCGGACTGATGACCACGCAGTTTGGTCTGATAGATTTACAGACATTTGAACATTTTACATCAACAAACATCTCGGGTCAGAGCTGACAATACTACTATTCCAGAATGATATTTTCAGTTTTCAGCGGACTGTGCGCTGATATGAAACTCCGCGGAGCATTAAAACTGTGTGCCTGAACCGAGACTCGCACCTGGGACCTTTGCGTTTCGTGGGCAGGAGTTCTACCGACTGAGCTATCCCGGCACGCTTCACGGTCCGTCCTCACAGCTTTACTCCCGCCAGTACCTCGCCTCTTACTTTGCAAACTTTACATAAGTTCTCCTGCGAAGCTTGCAGGACTAGCACTGGGCCGCGGTGGGGTGGCCGCGTGTTCTAAGGCGCCTAGCTGTGGAGGGCAAAGATGCTCGCCGTCGGACTCCTTCCTCGGGCGTGGGTGTATTTGTAGCCCTTAGCATATGTTAGTGTAAATAAACAATTTACACATGTTTATGGAGCGATTTCTTTTTCTGCGGAAGCTTATTATTGCTTTGCGAAAATCGCTTTTTTATCTACCACATTAACGCGTTTCGACTCAGCTTGCAGTCATCATCAGATCTATAAACGAAAAAGGCGAAGGTCAACCAATGAATCTGCCACTTTACTTTTTTTTCTTCTTTATTGTATTTTAAAACCAGCACAGTTACAAAGCCAGTAGGCTGGCAGCAGCTAGATAGGCTGGTCTTCAGCCGAGAGAATGAACACATAGAAAAGAAGACATTTAAAATGAACAGGAGATAAAATAATGGTGTACGTAGACATAGACAAGACGATAGTCTGAAGTGTAGACAATGTGACTGGTGGATTGAAACCACATTTACTCTATTAAAACGAAGAGCCATGGAGACACTACAACCATATAGTATGACAACAAACACTGGACGGCGAGTACACGGAGACACAATATTAAAACACACGATGCGACGCTCGTTTGTTGGCGGAGGACGCAGATAAAAAACACACATACTGCAGCACTTCACACACAACACTGACAGAGCACTATTAAAACTGTCGTTGTAGGATCCCGCGGGGTAGGGGAAGGCGGAAAGCGTGGAGGAAGAGGAGAAAAAAGGGAGGAAGAGGCAGGGAGGAGCTGTAGGGACTACAGGATAGGGAAGGGTTTGCCAAGCGTGAGATAGGAAAGTGAAGGGGGAGAGGGGGCGCTTCCTCTACAGGGAGGGATCAGGGTTGGTAGGACGGGTAGATGTTGGGGCAGAGGACGTCATCAGGGAGGGGGAGGCGGCGGAAGTTACCCCGGGAAAGGACGTGGAGTGTGTGGAGGTGAAGGGAGGGAGGGATGCAGCGTTAAAGGCGTGGCAGAGGTCCGGGGTTGGTGAGGATGGGGTAAACCATGGGGTTGTGGGATCTATTTAACCGTTGGTGTAGAGGATCCGGATATGTTCAAAGTATTCAAGGAGATGGGGAAATGGGTTAAGGCACAGACAAATATATACAGACGGAAACCTCCATAAGGGCCCGGTCCTACGCAACGGGGTGTGGGGAGGGAAGGTTTCCAGCAGTTCCGTAAGATGTCCCATGATGCCGCTGCGGTCAGAAGCAGCCCTTTAAACTGGCCAGAGCAGGCGGCAGGTAGCGGCTGCCCCCACCACCACCTCCCCTCAAACGCCGGCACGCCGGACACAGCCGTGGCCTCATGGCAGGCGGCAGGAGCTCTCCTCTCAGTCTCCAAAATGTTCAAATGTTTGTATAGTCTATGGGACTTAACTGCGGGGTCATCAGTCCCTAAACTTACAAACTACTTATGAACTACTTACGAACTAGGACGGCACAAATATCCATGCCCGAGTCTCAGTCTCCCCTCCACGCTACCGTCTGACGTGCGAGAGGCACCCTAAGCCAGCGAACCGCCTGACACTTGCTAGCATCTTACGGAACTACGAGGGGAGCGTAGGACAGTGGTTTAGAGCGGGCTGCTTCTCTGTATATGTTACCCTGTGGTTAAGGTCATATAGGATCCACGTGGGGGAAGGGAGACGGAAGCGGTAGGCGAGGCGGAGGACGTGGCATTCAAGGATTTGTAATAGGAAAGGGGGAGGGCGGAAATCTAGGCGGGATGGAAGCTGCGCCACTTAACTGTAACGCTATAAATCATAGCTTATACATTTTATTTTGGATAAGTACATATCTGTGGAACCGTGGTGAATCTAGTCATACCGGTAACTGTGTAGCTCGATCCATACGGTGTTCTGTGGGTTTGATGACGTGTTGAGAGATTAGAAGTATCCCCGTCACAGTTAGATCCTGTTGCCTTAGGCAATGTGTTAGTGACATCTAGAACCATGAACGCCACCTAACGGTCTGTATGGTAACTGCTTTCCGTAGGTTTAACGCGAGCCCGCGCAGTTGGATGTAATCAGATGTGAGACGCATGTCGACGGCCGTGCGTGTTATGGGGGCTATAAATGGTTTTTATTATGTGACTATGAAAATTTATGTGCTTGACAAACTCACAGAATGCAGTACGGATCGAGGTTCATAGTTGTATGACTAGATTCACCATAGTCCCACATATATGTAGACTAGCTTAACGCCCGCTGCTTTCCATGCATAGGCTGGTTGGTCTGCTCCAGTTGTTTCTCCCTCTTCATATAAAGTTTCATAGATATAGCTTAAGTACTATCAAAAAATTCAGATGTTGTGATACTATTTGTAGCCGCGGCAGAATGGCCGTGCGTATTGAGGCGTCATGCTGCGATGCGCGCTGCTGTTAGACGTCGGGTGTTCGATTTGCCCCTTCAGCATAGGTGTTTCTGTTGTCCTTAGCATAAGTTAGTCTAAGTTAGTTTGAGTTACTTTGATTAGTTTGTAAGCCTTAGGGACTGATGACCCCGTAGTAAAGTCTCTTAAGATTTACAAACATTTGATTTTACTACTTGTAACCCCTAAATGCCCCAACAAGTGTCTTTTATATTCCAACCAAGTATGCAAATATCATTTTCTGTAATTCTCGGTTCAAATGTTCAAATGTTTGTAGAGCTTATGGGACTTAAGTACGGGATCATCAGTCCCTAAACTTACAAACTACTTATGAACTAGCAGAAATGTTCATGCCCAAGGGGTGGTTCGAACCCCCGACCGTAGTGGCTGTGCAGAACGTGACCTGCGCGCCGCAGACCGCTCGGCCACCGCGGCCGGCGAAATCCTGGGTTCAAAATTGGCTTAGTTGCAACGTATTTTCAAAATTTGTTTCATCCCCTATTTCACCCCATAAATGATTAATTTTCTGAAATACCGAAGCACATGTCTTTTTATTTCTGACCAAGAAAACATATACCAATTTATGAGCTTGTAGCAACAAAATTACCTTAATAGCAAAATATTTTCGAAAAAACATACCCACAATTTAACCCTCTTGAAGGTTGAATTTCCAAAAATACCGAAGCACGTAAATTAAATTTCACAGCTCTAGCTCCAAAATTGTCTTAATAGCAATGTGTTTTCGAAAAGAATTTTTGATCCCGTATTTTACTCCCTTACTGGTTGAATTTCCAAAAATACCGAAATTCGTGTCGTTTTAATCCTGAGTAAGAGTCCAAATTTTAAGTTTCGTAGTTAAAGCTTGAAATTTGAGTTAACAGCAACATATTTTTAAAAAGCAATTTTTTGCATCCCCTATTTTACCCCCTTATTGGTTGAGTTTCAAAAAATGCCGAAGCTTGTGTCTTTTTAAATTCGTACCCTGGATTAAAATCCGAAATTTTGTAGTTCTAGCTTCAAAATTTCCTAAATAGCAACGTATTCTAGAAAAAGGTTTCATCCCCTATTGCGGACGGAATATCGAAAAATCGCTTCATAAATGACGCCTACAGAGTAAGATCAACACCGTCTACATATTTCTAGTTTCTATCTTCAGTGGTTTGGGCTGGGCGATGATGAGTCAGTCAGTCAGTCAGTAGGGACACTTCCTTTTATATATAGATATATCGAAAATAAATATTACAAGCTATGATTCGATGCAACGCAGATGTGATCCACAATTGTGGAAATGCATATAGATACTTAGTAGCATGGTTATGTGCTATGGATGTGGGGTATTTATATCTTCTTTTAGGTATGTTTACGAATGGACGTCTCTCGGTAGCGTATAGGATATGATTGCAGTGGTAAATTAATGTTCTTGGGTCGATAAGCATCGAGTTAGATAACTTAGAGAGGATTAGTAACTAATTCTCTTTAAGTTATCTAACTCGATGCTTACTTTGAGAGGTGCGTTTAATCGTATGTTTAGTCTCTAAATTATTGCTTTTCGAGATCGATAAAAAAAATCTTCAGTGGTTTGGGCTGGGCGATGATGAATCAGTCAGTCAGTCAGTAGGGACACTTCCTTTTATATTTAGAGATATCGAAAATAAATATTACAAGCTATGATTTTTCGTCATTATGGATAGTAATGTCACATGTACGTTGATTGATTTCCTTTTCCTGATGATGACTGCGCGCTCAGTCGAAACCGCTTAATGTGGTAGATAAAAAAGCGATCTTAGCAAATTAAATTAGTTTAAGTAGTTTGTAAGCATAGGGACTGATAACCAGAGTAGCTATATAGATTTACAAACATTTTGAACTAGCACTCCTGGAAGAAAGGATACGGTGAAGACACGGCTTGTCCATTGTTTCTACAATGATATTTTCACTCTGCAGTGGAGTGTGCTCCGATATGAAACTTCCTGGCCGATTAAAACTGTACGCCAAAGCTGGGATTAGAATGTGGGACTTCTCTCTTTTGCGACCAAGCAGTCTACCGACTGAGCTGTCCGGTCCGGCACTCAGTTTGAATCCGGCCGGAAGTTTCAACAGAACTACTGATTTTCTCTGGCCCCGTTTAAACTGGAGGTCGTTGTTTGAGGGTAAGGCAGGCGCGCCGTGGTGTGCAGTGTGCCGGCTGGTGCAGCAGGGCCTGGCGGGCATCATCGGGCCCTCGCAGAGCGCCTCTGCGGACCTGGTGCGCTCCATCGGCGACCGGCTGCACGTGCCACAGCTGGTGCTGCACTGGGACCCCAGCGCGCCGCCGCCACACTCCTACCAGCTCAACCTGCACCCCGACGCCGGGCTGCTGTCCCAGGTGAGTCCCACCAAAAAAATAAGCACAGTTGTAATTAATTTTGTAATTAGAACCAAGCCAGCGACGTTCACCACAATAATCAAATTTAATACATAACCCACCCCCATGAACCACAGACATTGCCGAGGTGGGGTGGCTTGCGTGCCTCAACGATGCAGATAGCCGTACCGTAGGTGCAACCACAGCGGAGGGGTATCTGTGGAGAGGCCAGACAAACGTGTGGTTCCTGAAGAGGGGCAGCAGCCTTTTCAGTAGTTATAGGGGCAACAGTCTGGATGATTGACTGAGCTGGCCTTGTAACATCAGCTAATGTGGCTTTGCCACAAGGTTACTGCGAACGGCTGAAAGCAAGGGGAAACTACAGCCGTTACTTTTCCCGAGGACATGCAGCTCTACTGTATGAAAACATGATGATGGCATCCTCTCGGGTAAAATATTCCGGAGGTAAAATAGTCCCCCATTCGGATCTCCGGGCGGGGACTACTCAGGAGGATGTTATCATCAGGAAAGACAATACTGGCATTCTACGGATCGGAGCGTGGAATGTTAGATCCCTTAATCGGGTAGGAAAATTAGAAAATTTAAAAAGGGAAATGGATAGGTTGAAGTTAGATATAGTGGGGATTAGTGAAGTTCGGTGGCAGGATGAACAGGATTTCTGGTCAGGTGAGTACAGGATTATAAATACAAAAGCAGTTGGGGGTATCACAGGAGTAGGACTGATAATGAATAAGAAAATAGGAATGCGGGTAAACTACTATAAGCAGCACAGTGATCGCATTATCATTGTCAAGATAGATACGAAGCCAACACCGACAACAGTAGTACAGGTTTATATGCCAACTAGCTCTGCTGATGATGAGGAGATCGAAGAAATATATGAGGAGGTAAAGGAAATTATTCAGACAGTTAAGGGAGAGGAAAACTTAATTGTAATGGGAGACTGGAATTCGGTAGTAGGAAAAGGAAGAGAAGGAAAAATAGTAGGTGAATATGGACTGGGCAGAAGGAATGAAAGAGGAAGTCGCCTGGTAGAATTTTGCACGGAACATGATTTAATTGTAACAAACACGTGGTTTAAGAATCACAAAAGAAGGTTGTATACTTGGAAGAGACCAGGAGACACCGGAAGGTATCAGATAGATTTTATAATGGTAAAACATAGATTCCGGAACCAGGTTATAAACTGCAAGACATACCCAGGGGCAGATATAGACTCTGACCATAACTTGTTAGTCATGAACTGTAGGCTGAAACTGAAAAAACTGCAGAAAGGTAGGAAAATAAGGAGATGGGACCTAGATAAATTGAAGGAACTTGAAGTTCTGGTGAATTTCAGAGGGAGCTTTAGGCAACAATTGACAGAAACAGGGGGAAATAAAACAGTAGAAGAGGAATGGGTAGCATTGAGAGCTGAAATAGTGAAGGCAGCGGAGGACAAAATAGGTAGAAAGGCAAGACCAACAAAAAATCCTTGGATAACACAGGAAATACTAAATTTAATTGATGAAAGGAGAAAATATAAAAATGCAGTAAATGAAACAAGCAAAATGGAGTACAGACGACTAAAAAATGAGATTGACAGGAAATGCAAAATGGCTATTCAGGAGTGGCTAGAAGCCAAATGCAAATCTGTAGAAGAATGTATAAGAAGGGGGAAAATACATACCGCCTACAGAAAAATAAAAGACACATTTGGGGACAAGAAAAGTAATTCTACGAATATCAAGAACTCAGATGGGAAACCAGTTCTCAGCAAAGAAGGGAAAGCTGAAAGGTGGAAAGAGTACATAGAGCAGCTCTACAAAGGAAATGAACTTAGAGACGATGTTGTAGGAAGGGAAGAGGAAGTAGATCAAGATGAAATAGGAGATACTATACTGAGAGATGAATTTGAGAGAGCCCTGAAAGACCTAGGTCGGAACAAGGCCCCAGGAGTAGATGACATACCCTCAGAGCTACTAAAGTCTCTGGGAGAGCCAGCCATGACAAAACTATTTGAACTGGTGTGTAGGATGTATGAGACAGGCGAAATACCCTCAGACTTTAAGAAAAATGTAATAATCCCCATTCCAAAGAAATCAGGCACAGACAGGTGTGAAAATTACAGAACCATCAGTTTGATAAGTCATGGTTGCAAAATTTTAACACGAATTATCTACAGGAGAATGGAAAAGCTGGTAGAAGCTGACCTCGGGGAAGATCAGTTTGGATTCAGGAGGAACGTAGGAACCCGGGAGGCAATACTTACCTTACGTCTTATCTTAGAAGATAGATTAAGGAAAGGCAAACCTACATTTTTAGCTTTTGTAGATTTGGAGAAAGCATTTGACAATGTTGACTGGACTACACTCTTTCAAATTCTGAAGTCAGCAGGGGTAAAATACAGGGAAAGGAGAGTTATTTACAATTTGTACAAAAGCCAGACCGCAGTTATTAGACTTGAAGGGCATGAAAGGGAAGCATCAGTTGGGACGGGAGTAAGACAGGGTTGTAGCCTTTCTCCGATGTTATTCAATTTGTACATTGAGCAGGCGGTGAAGGAAAGCAAGGAAAATTTTGGAATAGGCATTAAAGTTCAGGGGGAAGAAATAAAAACATTGCGTTTTGCTGATGACATTGTAATTCTGTCAGAGACAGCGAACGACCTGGAAGAGCAGTTGAATGGAATGGACAGTGTGTTGAAGAGAGCGTATAAAATGAACATAAACAAGAGCAAAACAAAAATAATGGAATGTAGTCTTAGAAAATCAGGTTATGCCGAAGGAATTAGATTAGGTAATGAGACAATGAAGGTGGTAGATGAGTTTTGTTACTTGGGTAGTAAAATAACATGCGATGGTCGCAGTACAGAGGATATAAAATGCAGAATGGCAATGGGAAGAAAAGCATTTTTGAAAAAGAGAAATTTGCTAACATCGAATATTAATTTAAGTGTAAGGAAGTCTTTTCTGAAGGCATTTGTGTGGAGTGTTGCCTTGTACGGGAGTGAAACATGGACGATAAGCAGTGCGGACAGGAAGAGAATAGAGGCTTTTGAAATGTGGTGTTACAGAAGAATGCTGAAGATTAAGTGGGTAGATCACATAACTAATGAAGAGGTACTGAACAAAATTGGCGAGAAAAGGAATTTTTGGCATACCCTGACTAAAAGAAGGGATCGCTTGGTAGGACATATTCTTAGACATCGAGGATTCGTAAATTTAGCATTGGAGGGAAGTGTGTGGGGTAAAAATCGCAGAGGGAGACCAAGAGACGCGTATAGTAAGCAGATTCAAGTGGATGTGGGTTGTCGTTCTTATGAGGAGATGAAAAGGCTTGCTCAGGATAGAGTAGGGTGGAGAGCTGCATCAAACCAGTCTCCGGACTGAAGACCATAACAACAACAACAATACATAACATGGCTATTTTGACTTTCTGAGCCTTAACTCGCTTAAATCCCGCTGCTTATCACGCATAGACTGAATGCTCTGCATTGGTTGTTCTCCTTCCAAACATAAAATTTCATAGATTGAGCTTTAAAAATGGTTTCCTAATGATTTTGATACAACTTGTAAGTAGTATAGTGATGGGCATTGAAGCCCACTGAGATTCCACCCATGATGCATTGCGCAAGTACCGCTACCCCCCACCCCTCTCCTCCCTCGACTAATAGCCGATCCGCAGATCAAAGGATGCCGCCACAGGATGATTGATAGGTCTTCCCGGAAGAACAGGATGATTATATTTAGGTACTTTTGATTCGCTACTTGTCCGACTGCTAATCAAAGGACGCAGCCATAACGTGCTTAATGATGATTGACAGGTTGCAAGTAAACAACACCTCCCTCAGCTACACACCTAGCTTACACGACACCCCCCTCCACCCCTCGGCGCCGCCGTCAGACAGACAGCATCTCCGACAGGTCCAGACCGCTCGACATATCTGTACTTGCACCGTCTGCTACACACCTGGCCGACACCGCGACCCCTACTTTCCACCCAGGGCAAGCACTAGACACTCACACAGAGTCTCCAACACTATCCACAGGCAATTAATACACATACACACACCATAATGCACAAAGACGAGTAAAAGCCAACAGGCTACAAACTCCCCAACATTCTCCCTCACAGAGAGGGCAGCAAAGGAGTGAGCAGCAGCAATCCCTACTCGCTCGGCCGATTGCCGGATCGCCGCCGCCGCCGCCACCGCCGCCGCCACCGCCGCCGACAGATGCTATCCCCTCCTCCTCCACTATAGCGCCGGCCGCGGTGGCCGAGGGAAACGAAGCTCTCCAGTCACGGTCCACATGGCTACTATGGTTGGGGGTTCGAATCCCCCCTCGGGCTTGGATATTTGTGCCGTCCTAAGTATAAGGTAGTTGATAAGTAGTTTGTAAGTTTAGGGACTGATTACCCCGTAGTTAAGTCCCATAAGCTTAACAAACATTTGAACATTTTTTTTCCACTCTAGCGACCGATTCTCAAAGGACGCCGCCATCCGCCCTACCCACGAGGACAATACCGCGACGATTGTCTTGACCTCATCGACATCTCTAAACAACACCGCCCCTGCCGGCCGATCAGTGCCCCTCGTGAAGGGGCGTACTGCACTCTTTTTACGACGACCGCGCCCTGCCAGGTCAGCAGCCAATTAAATTGCATATTTATTATTAAGCGCGGCGCCGCAGCGATCCCTACGCCAGATCTCGATTTATCTAACAATTTCCGCCGTTTATTATTATTCTCGGAAAAAATAATGCTACCATATTGTTCTTTGTATGTACTTTTAACACGAATTTCGGTGTAATGCTAAAAAACAATTTAGAACAGAAATGCTTAGTTGGTCTCGTATACTACAGCTTGTAAGTAAAATATTAAAACTCGTATGCAAAATTTACAAGTAAGAATTTCCACTCCCATCTCTCTCCATGCTCTTCGCATAGACTACAGCCGACAGATGTGTTTAATAATAATAGCGCAGGTTACGGTAACGAACGCCACAAACTTACGTATCCATCTTAACATATACTCTTTCGATATACAAAAACAATTCTAACCAGAGCCAACTAACCAAAAGAAAAGAAATGGTCCGTTTCGGAACTCGACAGCAACCTTAGATCTATAAATGTATCTCTTCGTTTAGACGATGCAAGCAACTGCCACGGTGGAGTAGCCGAACGGTCTAAAGCATCTCGCTGCGGAGCGCGCGGTCGCTCGCCGTGGAGGTTCGAGTCCTCCCATGGGTGTGTGTGTTTGTCCGTAGGTTAGTTTACCTAGGTTTAAGTAGTTTGTAAGCTACGGACTGATGACCACGCAGTTTGGTCCGATAGATTTACAAACTTTTTCTATTAAGCCGGCCGCGGTGACCGAGGAGACTGAGGCGCTTCAGTCACGGTCTGCACGGCCACTACGGGCGGGGGTTCGAATCCCCCCTCGGGCATGGATATTTGTGCCGTCCTAGTTCGTAAGTAGTTCATAAGTAGTTTGTAAGTTTAGCAACTGATGACCCCGTAGTTAAGTCCCATAAGCTTTACAAACATTTGAACATTTCTTGCCAACCACTCTTTCGATAAAACAGCAGCAGCAGCAGAAGACGACATATTGTTTACACAAAAAAATCCCAAATAACGAAAATCGGCAATGACATCTAACACAACGTCTCTAAATATACATCTGCAAGCACCGTTAACAATCGTCCAGAACACAGAGCGCTCTCTCGGCAGGCTACATAAAAGAAACATATGCTAAGTGTTTAAACAAAAACACCTAAGTTACATCTGCAAATGATCAAAACCTTCTACGCAGACGCACCACTCTGACAAGGATAGCGCGCATTGCATTTATTTAATGGAACTGAGCCATGCCGAAAGTTCAGAAATTTAACACACTCTCTCTCATTAACGATCTTGCCCAGTTACGTTTCCTTCTTAGATCGAGGTATAGAAGCGCCTTCCGAGAATTCGGATAGTTTAATTTTACCTCCTATTTTAAAAAAAAGTTCAAATGTTTGTAATTCTATCGGACCAAACTGCGTGGTCATCAGTCCGTAGCTTACAAACTACTTAAACTAAGCTAAACTAACCTAAGGACAATACACACACACACCCATGCCCCAGGGAGAACTCGAACCTCCACCTCTTACTTCCTTGCTGCAGCAGTAAACATCTTCTTGCGTATACCCATCTAAGGAATCTCTATGTCCTGTTACGATGCAAACTACATTTATCTGACACCGATATTCCAGCGCCCCAGAAGACATTTAAACCCTATTGTACAACTGAGAGTCGAAATAAAAAAATACGTGAAATAATTTATCGATTTCCGACCGTGTACACTAAAACTTTTCGAAAGTATTGGCCTAACAACACACTTATTCGACAGTACTGCAACCACAGAACCGAGGTTACCTGCCCAATGCAACACCGATTTCCAGTTCGACCCGCCCTTTACCCACAAAATTCCTACTCCAAGTTCCTTTCTTGTGCATTCCACTAATCCGAACTAAGATTTATTATTTTAATTACAAGTAGATGTCTACCGCAAAAGAAGATGCTAACCTATCTTAGTAAAAATAGCTCTCGTGTGTTCGAAATCTGATGCGGCCACTAAAAATTAAACCGATAACTTCTCCAGGTCAGGTGCGAGCGTCGACTGGTATGTTTACATCTATAGGACGTACACGCTCCCAACAAGCGTCTACGATAAGCACGGTTGCTCGCCATCGGAGGTTCGAGTTTCCCTGGGGCATGGGTGTGTGTGTTGTCCTTAGGTTAGTTTACCTAGATTTAAGTAGTTTATAAGCTACCGAATGATGACCACGCAGTTTGGCCCGATAGATTTACAAACATTGGAACATTTGTCTACGATAAGCCAACAGGAGCGCACTCGCCTGCAGCCAGAAATGGCATGGAATGTGAGAATGCATGCTAGTTTGCGCGAAATACCTATTTCGAACTGTTTAGTCGTGCGATTCGATGCAACGCAGATGTGATCCACAATTGTGGAAATGCATATAGATACTTAGTAGCATGGTTATGTGCTATGGATGTGGGGTATTTGTATCTTCTTTTAGGTGTGTTTACGAATGGACGTCTCTCGGTAGCGTATAGGACATGATTGCAATGGTAAATGAATGTTCTTGGGTCGATAAGCATCGAGTTAGATAACTTATAGAGGAATAGTAACTAATCCTCTTTAAGTTATCTAACTCGATGCTTACTTTGAGAGGTGCGTTTAATCGTATGTTTAGTCTCTAAAGTATTGCTCTTGGAGATCGATAAAAAAATCTGTTGTTGTATTAGTTCGAAGTGTGCACGTCGATCTTTTTTTTAATTATTATTTTTTTTTTTTTTACAGTGTGTTACAGATGTTTATCGAGAGTAATAATTTGTGAGAAGGAGTGGAATACGATGGTGGTTTGTCCGCGAATGCTCGTGGTATATAGTCTACTGGATGATAGAAAGCGATCCAGAAATATTGTCTGCCGGGCTATGCATTGGAAACAAAGTTGTGGTTGGATGTTAGGGGCGGGTCAAGCAACCAACGTAGTTATTGGGTGGAGAGAGAGCGAGAGAGAGAGATCGAAACTTTATTAAAACGCTGGGTGTCTGGGAGATCTTGTCTGTTACAGATCACGGCTATAACACCATCTGTGGTAACTTGTTTAGAGTTGTTGCTGGGCTAGTGACGGAAGTAAGGATATCTCTGTCTGGGTTGTTACGAACGTATACATAGCTTGCAGCATGCTGGTTGGGACAAAAATCGAGTTGGAATGGCTAGATCCGTTTGTTGTTGTAGGTTAGTGCCGACTGCAGGAGTAGTTCTTTTACCGTGTTGGAAATGTTTGGCGCTTATAGAGAGTGTTGTAGGCTAGATGGGACGGAATTTAAGTAAAAAGTGTTGATATACCCTAAATATACGTAACGGTAAAGCTCTAAAGAAAACCGACTTTGGTGGTGAAGTGATCTTTCGTCGAAGCATCGCCTGTTAAATCGTATGCTAGTGTTGTTTACTTTACGGCTGGTGTGCATTATGTTACGTAGCCGAAGATCAAGGTGTTTTATAAAACTCCTACAATTTGGTAACTTAAAGTGCGCTAGTTGTAGGCAATGGAGTGCGCGTGTGTGTAGTAAATTCAGTTAGTTTGATACTGCAAACGCTGGAGATAAGACGAAGTTACTATTTCTGGAATACATGGGGGAAATATGTACGTCCTGTGGGTATACATCTTATAAACTGCAACTAATCGAGGTTTTTTTAATGGAGGCGCAGCAGCTTCGTGTAGATGGCTTCTATCTCCTGGATTTTGGACAATGCACAAGATTTCGAAGAGATTCTTTTTTTTTAACCGAACATGACTTTCGGATGGAAGGAGCAACATCAATGTGGTTGCGGGCGAGGATAAGACAATTGAAAACGACTGCTTAACGTGCTTGGCGTCGAATTGTAGAACCAAAATAAATTTGTCGAAAAATCACGAGCCCTGGTGTAAGCAAAGTTATCGATTTTATAAAACGTCCAGACAGTTGATTGTTAGGACTTTTATTTTTTCGCTGGGCCGAGAAGATGACATTATCAGGATGGAGGATTGTGGTTATGGACCTGTGCAAGTAGATTGTTTAAGTGTTCTAAAAGAAAAGATATGGTATTTACAAAGTGCGCCGTTGTACTGTGCGTCGCTCCCGGTTAATATACGCTTTTGGATTTGATTACTTGGGTATTAAGAGTACCCGCAAATTGACCGCTCTCTCGGACATTATGTTTTTTAGTTTCAACTGTAAATTACTTGTAGAGTCGAGCAAGGAGCTATATTTTTTTTAGCATTCCAGGACTTTATTCTCCACAGACGTAGATATCGCCTACGCTATTCCACAAGTCCTAAGAAGAAGGGTAAACGGAAACTGGGTTAAATGCCGAAGACATAGGCTTTTAAAAGGAGGCTATTGCATATGTGCACACCCGGTTTAAACAGATAGTGTGGGGAGAAATATTTGCTTTTACACTAAACAAGTGGGGGGATTGGTCTCGACTCGTTTTATTCACCGAAACTAGCGGAACGCACGACAAACGTGTTTCTACTGTGTGTGACTCCCATCCATTCCTTAGAGAGCAGGTATCGAAGTATGCGGGCGTTGGTTGCGATATAAGTGTTTCCGAACATTACATTGCATGTACTCAGTTGTACTGTAACAAAAAAAATTGTAAACACTCCATGTCCTATATAGGATCATGTGTTGCGCTGTGTAGGTTAGCATCTTCGTTTGCGGTAGACATCTACTTGTAATTAAAGTAATAAATCTTAGTTTGGTTTAGTTGAATGCACAAGAAAGGAACTTGGAGTAGGAATTTTGTGGGTAAAGGGCGGGTCGAGCTGGAAATCGGTGTTGCATTGCGCAGGTAACCTCGGTTCTGTGGTTGCAGTATTATCGAATAAGTGTATTGTTAGGCCAATACTTTCGAAAAGTTTTAGTGTACACGGTCGTAAATCGGTAAATTATTTCACGTAGTTTTTTATTTCGACTCTCTGTTGCACAATAGAGTTTAAATGTCTTCTGAGGCGCTGGAATATCGGTGTCAGATAAATGTAGTTTGCATCGTAACAGGACGTAGAGATTCTTTAGATGTGTATACGCAAGAAGATGTGTACTGCTGTAGCAAGGAAATAAGAGGTAAAATTAAACTACCCGAATTCTCGGAAAGCGCATTTATACCTCGATCTAAGAAGGAAACGTAACAGGGCAAGATCGATAAAGAGAGAGAGAGTGTGTTAAATTTCGGAACTTTCGGCATGGCTCAGCTCCATTAAATAAATGCAATGCGTGCTATCCTTGTCAGAGTGGTGTGTCTGCGTAGAAGGTTTTGATCATTTGGAGATGTAACTTAGGTGTTTTTGTTTAAACACTTAGCATTGTTTCTTGTATGTAGCCTGCCTAGAGAGCGCTCTGCGTTCTGGACCATTGTTAATGGTTCTTGCAGATGTATATTTAGAGACGTTGTGCTACATGTCATGGCCGATTTTCGTTATTTGGAACTTTTGTATAAACAATATGCTGTCTTCTGCTGCTGCTGCTGTTGTTGCTGTTTTATCGAAAGAGTGGTTGGCATGCAAGTTGCACTCCGTTCGATCGCTGTTGCTTGCATCGTCTAAACGAAGAGATACATTTATAGATCTAAGGTTGCGGTCGAGATCCGAAATGGACCATTTCTTTTCTTTTGGTTAATTGGCTCTGGTTAGAATTATTTTTGTATATCGAAAGAGTATATGTTAAGATGGATACATAAGTTTGTAAGGTTTGTTATCTAACCTGCGCTATTATTATTAAACACGTCTGTCGGCTGTAGTCTATGCGAAGAGCATGGAGAGAGATGGGAGTGTTTGCACATCGAAGAATTTCTGTTCTAAATTGTTTTTTAGCATTACACCGAAATTCTTGTTAAAATACATATGAAGAACACTATGGTAGCTTTATTTTTTCCGAGAATAATAATAAACGGTGGAAATGGTGACATAAATCGAGATCTGGCGTATGGATTGCTGCGGCGCACTTAATAATAAATATGCAATTTAATTGGCTGATGACCTGGCGGGGCGCGGTAGCGGTAAAAAGAGTGCAGTACACCCCTGCCCGGGGCGCAGGGGTCGGCTGGCGGGAGCGGTGTTGTTTAGAGATGTTGATGAGGTCAAGACAATCGTTGTGGTATTATTCTCATGGGTAGGGCGAGTGGCGGCGCCCTTTGAGAAGTGGTCGCAAGCATGGAGGAGGGGGTAGCATCTGTCGTCGTTGGTGACGGCGGCGGTCCGTCAATCGGTCGAGCGAGTAGGGGTCGCGGTGTCGGCCAGTTGTGTGGCAGAGGGTGCAAGTACAGACATGACGAGGGGACGACAGGTCTTGACCTGTCGGAGGTGCTGCCTGTCTGAAGGCGGCGCCGAGGGGAGAAGGGGGCGTCTTGTAGGCCTGGTGTGTGGCCGAGGGAGGTGTTATTTACTTGCAACCTGTCAATAATCCTTAAGTGCATTATGGCGGCGTCCTTTGATTAGCGGTCGGAGAAGTAGCGAATCAAAAGAACCTAAATGTAATCATCCTGTCCTTCCGGGAAGACCTATCAATCATCCTGTGGCAGCATCCTTTGATCTGCGGACCAGCAATTGCCCGAGTGAGGAGGGGTGGGGGTAGCGGTATTCGCGCAATTGATCATGGTTAGAATCTCAGTGGGCTTCAATGGCCATCACTATACTACTCTTGTAAGGAGTCAAGGTTTTCTGACGTCCTTCCATGACAATTTCATGTAAAGAATCACACTCTACTCGTCAGGCCAGGTGTCGGTCAGGTGTGTGGCAGAGGGTGCAAGTACAGACATGTCCAGGGGATGACAGGTCTGGACCTGTCGGAGGTGCTGCCTGTCTGAAGGCGGCGCTGAGGGGAGGAGCGGGGCATCTTGTAGGCCAGGTGTGTGGCCGAGGGAGGTGTTGTTTACTTGCAACCTGTCAATCATCCTTAAGTGCGTTATGGCAGCGTCCTTTGATTAGCGGTCGGACAAGT
This sequence comes from Locusta migratoria, assembly GCA_026315105.1. Classification (NCBI taxonomy): domain Eukaryota; kingdom Metazoa; phylum Arthropoda; class Insecta; order Orthoptera; family Acrididae; genus Locusta; species Locusta migratoria. The sequence continues at coordinate 405,710,030 of CM048745.1, forward strand.
AGCGAATCAAAAGGACCTAAATGTAATCGTCCTGTCCTTCCGGGAAGACATATAAATCATTCTGTGGCGGCATCCTTTGATCTGCGGACCGGCAATTGGCCGAGGGAGGAGGTGTGGGGGTGGTGGTACTCGCGCAATTCATCATGGGTAGAATCTCAGTGGGCTTCAATGGCCATCACTATACTACTCTTGTAAGGAGTCAAGGTTTTCTGACTACCTTCCATGACAATTTCATGTAAAGAATCACACTCTACCCGTCATTACGATTCATTTGATACCTCACACATATTTGTATTGTTCATGAGTGTAATGAGTAATTACACATGAATTTGTCAATTGCGTATAATTTTTAACTTGAGGATTCCGCACACAAGTGACACCTCACTATGTAGCCGGAGCAATGACGGTGAGTCAGCAGGTGGAAAGAGAGGACCCGTGGCTAACACACACTAGCCTTTTAAATAGCTGATGGGCTGCGTCTAAAGAGCTTTTAGGCGCACAAAGTGAAAGGAAGGAGAGGCAGGTGCGCGCCGCATAACTTTACGAGAGCGACGCGTTGTAGAGCAAAACAAAAACTTTACGGAACGGCGTAAACTGTATCTAACATGTGCTGTGTAGTTACAATGATGCTGCTGAGGACAGATATGTGGTAAGAGAGATTTGGTAAGTCTAGGACTCACGTCAGATTTGTTCCACCTGCAGAGCCAAACATTTAAGGGTACAAAAATATTACAGATCAGTCCCTCCACGAATTACAAGGTGGAATAAGTCGTCTGTCCAATTGATGAGACGAAACGTGATGAGCAGAGTTTTAGAAACTTGCCATCCCCTATTGTACCATTGATGGCAGAATTCAAAACATCACGAAACACATTTTTTTTTAATTTCTAACCGTGATTCAAAATACAAATTTTCGCATTTCTAGCATCTAAATATAGTAGCACCCTCAAAACATTTTCCTTTCTTCACTGCTTAATGATTGAATTTCCAAAAAATATCGAAACACATGTTTTTAAAATTCTAATCAAAAATGTAAATCCAAAGTTTTGTGTTTCTTGCTTCAAAATTGCCTTAATAGCAAAAAACCCGTTCATCCCCTATTTCACCGCCTTAGGGATGGGAATATCGAAAAATCGCTGATGCCTAGGCTACAGTGTAAGATGAACAACGTCCACAAATTTCAAGTTTCTATCGTCTGTAGATTCACTTTTCAGCGCCATTGTCTGTCTTTTATAAATGGATCGAGAGCGCAAAATTTCTTTCTTACGCTTTGGCATCTTTCTTGGTAGTTTTAATTTTCAAACTGCAGTATGCAGTTATTTTTCTTTATTTGTACGCTTGTTGCAGAAAAACAACTGAAGAATGTGCATCACGTTATGCTGTATATAACCTCTTTGCTCTTTTAGTGTCAAAAGTCATCGCTAGTCTTCAGTCCGAATTTTATATAAGCTGACGATTTTCAAACACTATATCTTCCACTCTCTTACAGCTATCAACACGGAACTGCTATGGGAGACTTTGTACAACAACAACATAGAAATATCGTTCGACTCCATTGTGTCGCTTTTGCCGAAGAGCAAAATATTGACACCCACACGTAGAATTTTATATAAGTCGGCAACTTTCAACTTCCATATCTTCCAATTCTGCAACCGTTTAAGATACCGTAATTCTGTTTTCGCCAAGATGAATTGTGAGAAAGTCCTCACTAAACGGCGTGTACTGTTGTCATAGCAGTCGACATTCATCTTTTAGGCAGCTCCAGTTGAGGACAATCTGTGGCCAACAGTATGGTTGTGACCGAAGATGGCCATTTAAGTGGCAGAAATCGGTTACCAAAGAAAACAATTTTCGATCTAGACTGACTTCTATATCAATACTATAAATACGTAGACATCGATATCAAATTCCTTTTTTATAATGGAACTATAGTAATTTCTATTAATGTACTGGGTAATCAAAAAGTCAGTTTAAATTTGAAATCTTAATAAATCACGGGATAATGTAGATAGAGAGGTAAAAATTGACAAACATGCTTGGAATGATATGGGGTTATATTAGAACAAAAAAAAGTTCGAAAAATGTCCAACAGATGGCACTTCACCTCATCAGAAAAGCAATATATTACCATAACAAATTAAGACAAAGCAAAGATGATGTTCTTTACAGGAAATAATATGTTCAACATCATTCCTTAACAGTAGCTGTAGTCGAAGAATAATGTTGTGAACAGCACTGTAAAGCATGTCCGGAGGTATGGATGTTGTGTTTCAGCATCCCTAGAGATGTCGGTCGATCACAAAACACTTGCGACTTCTGGTAACCCCAAAGCCAATAATCGCACGGACTGAGGTCTGGGACCTGCATAAAAATCGTAAGTTCCAGCAGGTGTTTATCAGCCAGGCTGGGGATGATGCGAGTCTGTAACATATAGGAATACCTTTCACCCGTCACGGTAGCAGTTACAAGACCAAAATCACGCAGTTCCTCGAAGAAAAAAGGCCCGATAACGGAAGATGCGACTTTGTCGTCGTGCAATGGAGTTTCCACGATAGTTCTAGGATCTCCGGTAGCCCAAATTCTGCAGTTGTTGACGTTGACAGACCCCCGGAGCGTTAAATAAGCTTCGTAGGTCCACAACACGTTACTCAACCATTCGTCATCTTCCGCCATCTATTGAAACGCCCATCGGAAATGCCCTCCGCTTCACTAAATCGCCAGATTACAGTTCATGGATTTTGTAAGGATAGCATCGGAGGGTACGCCTAAGTGCCAACCAAACAATAGTGTATGGAATGCCGGTGCGACGTGCGACTGCACGAGCGCTGACTTCCCCGTGCATATACCAGTCTCCATCTCTTCCTGAACTGTCTCAGCAGCATTACGCCTTGTGCTCGGTCGGTCACTATGGGCACTATCGCCTAAACAACCCGTGGCTTCGAACTACGAAATCATTCTCGCCACAGCTGCATTTGTCAACGGTTCGAATCCCCTTCCTATGGCGATAGGATCGTAACGCTGAACTACCACATTTGCCATTCTGATAAAACAGCTTCACTAAAAGCGCCTTTTCAGGTAACGTCAACATGCTGCGACTGCTGGTGCATCTGATTCTCTCTCTCATTACAACTCCTTTTATACACGATTTTTATGCGCAGTCACTGACGTATTGCTGACCAGCGCCATCTGTCGGACATTTTTTGAACTTTGATTTTTGTTTTGTTTTTTATTCTAATAAAACCCCATGTCATTTCAAGCGTGTGTGTCAATTTCTATTTCTCTATCTACATTACTCTGTGATTTATGAAGTTTTCAAGATTATACTGACTTTTTGATCACCAGGTAGATCTCAAAGAGACGAATTCAACGGCGTTTCACACGTCGAAAACCAATAAGTACTTTCGGAGAAATTACAATATTTAGAGCTTAACATTTATCTGTTAGACCACCAACACCAATTGCTGTCTCAAGCAAAACTCCCTGATTTCATATGCAAATAACAAAATGAATCACGTCGTATAAGGAGGAAACAGAAGAAGAAAATCTAAATTCTCTTGGTGCGTAAAAGACATTTTTTCCGAACTTCCAAGCACGTGTTATACGTGATCTAGACAGAATACAAACTCCTTATTTTTTTTTCTTTCTTTATTGTTGTTTCATTCCCCGGATAGGTCGGGCTGGCAGCGACCGAGGTACTCTTCAGCCTACAGAATTCATACATTGAACGAAGACATCAACAAGAAGTACAATGAAGCACTGAAAGAAGGCCGCGGCGGAGTGGCCGAGCGCATTGAAGCGCTATACTCCGATACGCGAGGCCGTTCCCCGTCGGGGGTTCGAATCCCCCATCGGGCATGTATGTTTGTGTCGTCTTTAGTATAAGGTTTTTCATAAGGAGTTTGTATGTTTAGAGACTGATGTCCCGTGGTTAAGTCCCATACGTTTAACAAACATTTGAACATTTTGAATTTAATGAAGATAAGTCACAACATGGCGAAAGATGGAAGATACCCAGAACAACCACCTCTGGCCGTAATAACGGCCTTGGTACGCCTGGGCACTGAGTCAAACAGAGCTTGGATGGCGTGTACAGGTACAGATGCCCATGTAGCTTCAACACGATACCATAGTTCATCAAGAGTAGTGACTGGCGTATTGTGACGAGCCAGTTGCTCGATCACTATTGACCAGACGTTTCAATTGGTGAGAGATTTGGAGAATGTGCTGGCCAGGGCAGCAGTCGAACATTTTCTGTATCCAGAAAGGCCCGTAGAGGACCTGCAACATGCGGTCGTGCATTATCCTACTGAAATGTAAGGTTTCGCAGGGATCGAATGAAGGGTACAGCCACAGGTCGCAACACATCTGAAATGTAACGGCCACTGTTTATAGTGCCGTCGATGCGAAGAAGAGGTGACCGAAACGGCACCCCATATCATCACGCCGGGTGATACGCCAGTATGGCGATGACGAATACACCCTTCCAATGTGCGTTCACCGCGATGTCACCAAACACGGATGCGACCTTCATGATGCTGTAAACAGAACCTGGATTCATCTGAAAACATGACATTTTGCCATTCGTGCACCCACGTTCGTCGTTGCGTACACCATCGCAGACACTCTTGTCTGTGATGCAGCGTCAAGGGTAACCGCAGCCATGGTCTCCGAGCTGATAGTCCATGCTGCTGCAAACGTCGTCGAACTGTTTGTGCAGATGGTTGTTGTCTTGCAAACATCCCCAGCTATTGACTCAGGGATCGAGACGTGGCTGCACGATCCATTACAGCCATGCGGATAAGATGCCTGTCATCTCGACTGCTAGAGATACGAGGTCGTTTGGATCCAGCACGGCGTTCCGTATTGCCCTCCTGAACCCACTGATTCCATATTCTGCTAACATTCACTGGATCGCGACCAACGCGAGCATCAATGTCGCGATACGATAAACCGCAATCGCGATAGGCTACAATCCGACCGTTATCAAAGTCGGAAACGTGATGGTACGCATTTATCTTCCTTAGACGAGGCATGACAACAACGTTTCACCAGGCAACGCCGGTCAACTGCTGTTTGTATATGAGAAATCGGTTGGAAACGTTCCTCACGTCAGCACGTTGTGGGTGTCGCCACCGGCGCCAACCTTGTGTGAATGCTCTGAAAAGCTAATCATTTGCATATCGCAGCATCTTCTTCCTGTCGGAAAATTTCGCTTCTGTAGCACGTCATCTTCGTGGTGTAGCAATTTTAATTGCCAGGAGTGTATCTACAGTACTTCTTGGTACTGTATTTTCTATAAACAGGAGTGTATTATTTACAGTATTTATTAATGGAGACATTTGCTTATATCCGACTAAACAGCCTACATTTGCGTAATAATGTTTGTAAAAGATGTATGTAGGAAGTCTGATCAGTTGTCGATCTTTGGGGAACAATCATTGTAGCATAGGATAGACCTGATCAGTAAAGGAAAATGTCACAATAACTTTGGCAGTAATTTGATCTTGTACAGTAATCCTGGGATTCGTAGAATACGGAGATAGGGCTCCTAGAATCATCACCTAACCTTTGTGGGGTTTCATTCTTGGTCCATAAATTATGGTAGTAATCAGAAACACTGTCAAACATCAATCATCAGAGTATATTGTCGCGATGAAATGGAAACAGGCTTGACTTCGAGGGCAACTGAACACAGCACTTATATTGAAAGCACGTTTATTACGAACTCAACATACACGCAGCACTGACTGCCTCTCAGGCAGAGTGCTCTGCTATTTATACACAGACAGAATTTACCAGAAATTAGAAAAACAGTTAACATAAGAAAGATGTAGAACCTTCTGGAATTGTTAATTACAAAGAAATAAATTTTTTGCCGATGGGCGGGACTGAACCGGCGACCTTCTGCCCCGCAGTCCGTAACGCTATCCCCTGCGCCACGTCGGCAGTTGGTGTTCGTCGTCTCTCGCGGTATTGCTCCCTCTCCTGGAGAAACAGCGACCCGCTGTTATGATCCCTGTGGAGCCAACTGCAATGTCCTGGATGTTGACCGTGTCATGGGTCCACTCTATGACAGTTCAAGAGAATCCATCCCTTCTCCGCGATTATCGACGTTCCTGTCGAGGCTTCATCAGGAACATTACCGTCCTTAAAGTCCTTGAACAAGAAGCCATTGTCGTCTACCTGCTCTTCAGCATCGTAGTAAGGCTTCATGCGCAGGACGTGAACAATGTCTCTTCGTTTTTGATGTTTCGACGACGGCTCATAATCCTCAACTCCGTATGTGACGTCTGACAGGCGGCGTATGACACGATACGGACCAAAGTATCGCTTCAATAACTTTTCTGTTAGTCCAACCTTCCGTACAGAGGTAAAAATCCATACCAGATCTCCTGGGCTGTACACAACAGGTCGGTGCTTGTCGTTATACCGCTGACGGTCCTTCTCCTGGGCGTCCAGTGTCCGTATGCGAGCCAGCTGTCTTGCTTCTTCGACCCTGGTGATTTGCTGTTTAACATAGTCATCCTGATTGTCGTCCGGTTGGAACGGGAACAGTGTATCCATTGTCGTCTCAGCTTCACGGCCATGGAGCAGGAAAAACGGAGTGAAGCCTGTGGTGTCTTGTCTTCCGGTATTGTAAGCAAATGTCACGACTGGCAGAATTGTATCCCAATCCTTCTGCTCAACATCGACGTACATCGACAGCATGTCGGCTAACGTCTTGTTAAAACGTCCCGTAAGACCATTTGTCTGAGGATGGTATGCAGTTGTCATTCTGTGGACAATGTTGCACCGTGACATTACCTCTGATACTAGTTTTGACTGGAATACTTTTCCACGATCAGATATCATGACACGTGGTGCTCCATGCTTCAAAATAATGTCTTCTACAAGGAATTTTGCGATCTCTGGAGCTTCTGCAGTCGGCACAGGTTTGGTGACAGCGTAGCGTGTGAAGTAGTCAGTGCAGACTATTATCCAACGGTTACCGGTTGTCGACTTTGGGAATCTCCCTAAAAGATCGATACCAACTCGGCGGAATGGAACTGCTGCCGGCGGAATCGGTACGAGATGTCCTGGAGGTAATTGCGGCACATGCTTCCATCGCTGGCACTCTTTACAGTGACTCACATAGTGCTTGACAGATCGGTAGAGACCTTTCCAGTAATACCTGCGTCTGATTCTGTCTAGGGTCTTCACGAATCCCAGATGACCGGATATTGGAGCATCATGGAAATATTTGAGAATAGCTGGCTGGAGATGAGCTGGAACAACAAGTAGCCATTTGGGGCCCAGTGGATCGTAGTTGCTCTTATACAATGTTCCGTTTATAAGTTGGAACTCTCCATTGGTCGGTTCTCCTTTCTCCAAGGCCTCTATCATTTTTAATAGTGTTGGATCTTCCCTCTGTTCAGCTGTAACGTCATCTAATTCAGTGAGAACTGAAATTTCATTAATGCTGTTGTGTTTCACTAATGGATTCCTCGAAAGGCAGTCGGCATCCTTGTGTTTGCGCCCGTTCTTGAATACCACTGTGACATCGTACTCTTGGAGTCTTAGTACCCATGTTGCTAGTCGACCTGATGGATCCTTCAAGCTAGTCAGCCAACACAAAGAATGGTGGTCTGTCACGACGGTGAATGGTTTACCGAATAAATACGGCCGGAACTTGTTGATAGCCCAGATAACCGCGAGACATCTTTTTCAGTTGTAGAGTAGTTTATCTCGGACTTTGAGAGTACTCTTGAAGCATAGGCTATCACTTTTTCGGCACTTTCCTGAACTTGTACAAGCACTGCACCAATCCCATAGCCACTGGCGTCTGTGTGAAGTTCCGTTTCTGCATTCTTGTCGTACAAGGCTAGTGCTGGTGCGGAAGTTAGAACCTCCTTAAGTGCTCGGAAAGCTCTTTCTTTTGTCTCATCCCAGTAAAATTTGGCGTCTCCCTGCAGAAGTTCTTGTAATGGACGTGCCTTGTTACAAAATCCTCTTATGAAACGTCGGTAGTATGAGCACAGCCCGAGAAAACTTCTCACTGCAGAAGTTCTTGTAATGGACGTGCCTTGTTACAAAATCCTCTTATGAAACGTCGGTAGTATGAGCACAGCCCGAGAAAACTTCTCACATCACAAATGTGCTGAGGAGTTGGAAATTCTGTGACTGCCCTTACTTTATCTGGATCAGGACGGACACCATCTCCGTTGACTAGGTGCCCCAGGATTTTTATCTCTTCGGCGACGAAAAGGCACTTGTTTGGATTGAGGCGGAGACCTGCAGCCTGAACACACTTCAACACAGTTGACAGGCGACTCAGATGCTCTTCAAATGTTTTCGAGAAAACGACAATGTCATCTGAATAGCAGAGACACGTCGTCCACTTAAGGTGTCGAAGCAAGTTGTTCATCATGCGTTCGAATGTGGCTGGAGCATTACATAATCCAAATTCATAGAGGCCCTCAGGTGTAATAAAAGCCGTCTTCTCCCTGTCAGCTTCGTCAACCTCGATTTGGCAGTAACCTGTCTGCATGTCCATAGTTGAGAAGTATGTAGCTCCTTTCAAACAGTCTAAGGTGTCGTCAGTGCGCGGCAATGGGTAGACATCGTTCTTTGTGATTCTGTTCAGCCGCCGATAGTCGACACAGAATCGCCACCTGCCATCCTTCTTCTTTACGAGGACCACCGGAGACGACCAAGGACTCTCCGAAGGTTGAATAATGTCATCTCGCAACATCTTGTCCACTTCCTCGCGAATTATCCGTCTTTCAGCTGGCGACACTCTATACGAACGCTAGCTAATTGGCGGGCGATCCCCAGTATTTATACGGTGCTTTATCGTGGGCCGTTTCCTCTGACTTTTCCCCCGCTGAGGTGCGAATGCACCCGAAAATTGGCGTAGTATACCTAACACTCGCTGGCGATTATTCTGGTTAGCCACGAAAACAAAAAATTGGCGTCATCGTTGTTGATGGAGGCACCGGGTACACTGTGCAACAGCTGCATCACCGTGGCTCCTATTAGGCAACGTAAAAGCCATCGCTTACACGGACTGGAACCGGAATACAAGGGATACACCGAGTAAATCCTTCCAAAAGTCCGTATTATCAGAAGAACGATGGAGACGAAACCAGCAATAAGCCAGCTGCACATCAGACACCCGTCGGTGTTCTCTGGAGATGCTAGACAGGACCCCAACAAATGGCTAAAAGGGTTCGACCGAGTCGCCAAGTACAACAGGTGGGATCATACGATGTGCTTGGCCAACGTTTATTTCTACCTGGACGAAACAGCCCAGCAATGGTTCGAAAACAACGAAGACAAGTTGAATGACTGGAAGACGTTCCAGGAGAAACTTAAGAAGACGTTTGGAGACCGCCAGCGACAAATCCGCTCGGCGGAAGAACAACTGAAGAACCGGGCCCAACGACATGGTGAGCCGACACAATCGTACATACAGAGTGTTTTGGCCCTGTGTAACGTAGTCTCTCGCGGCAATATTACTTTCATATTATATTCAATCAGTAGCTGTACGAATATTATTGCAAATTATTCAGTAGGTATTATGTTTATACCTATTATGTTTATACCCTAATTTACCGGCTTCGACGCCACGTTTTCCTCTCACTGATGAGTGACTTGGGAATTCCAGTTCGCCATACATGTACCAGGATTTGGGTTTCCATTAGGCAGACCGTAAGATGAGACGCAGGTCCGTGACGTGACGCAGGGTGACTCACGTCAAATTCCTCACGGAGCGTGAGTCACGGTGACGATCGCCACACGTTGGGTCGCAGTTCCACCCCGCAGTTTGCGGCGGAATGTCATCTGCGCTGCGTGAAAGTGGCGAGAGTGGGGGAAGACGCGGCTCAAGTGCATTTGGCATGGATGGCGAGTACTTTTCTGCTGTATTAATAGATGTAGGTTCAGAATCCAATTCTGATTTAGTTTTTTCTCCAAACATCAGTTTGATGAAACAAAAAGCAGAAAATGTGCATACATAAAGACAATCGTAGGGAATTCGCTTTAACCAAGGTATTTCACGATGAAAAATTCACGAACTATTTTAGATTAAACCGTGATCAGTTCCAAGTAGTACATGGTCTTATCAAGAAACAAATTGAGAGTGAGGGATGCAACGCGAAAAGACCTATTGGAACTGAGGAGAAAGTAGTTGTGTTAGAAATGCGTCACCTATATGTATTATGTAATATAATATTACGATCACCATTGGCAGAGAGTAACAATTCAGCGTTTATAGAAAAATCTTTATTGAATAAACTTAATATTCTAACATCCCGAATGTTCTCTAATAACAAACAAAAGTTGCCTCTTTATATCAAATGTAAATATTGAAATTTTTACTAACAGAATTCAGTTATCAGAGAAATTATTAATAAAAGCAAGCAAATCATGTCGAGTTGTAGCCGTAGCTGAAGTGCTTTGTTACAATTCAAAATTCTCCTGTGGGGTTTGGGATGGATTGTTGGAATGTAATGAAGGAGGTATTGATGAAATGGTGTGGGATGGACTGGGGGTCTGGTTACTGTACGGGGAAAACACGTGATACGATAGCTGCTGATCTGTTATGGACTGTGGAGTTCTCTAAATGTTCAAATGTTTGTAGAACTTATGGGACTTAACTACGGGGTCATCAGTCCGTAAGCTTACAAACTACTACGATCTAGCTAAGACTAAGGACGGCACAAATATCCATGCCCGAGGGGGGATTCGAACCCCAGACCGTAGTAGCCGTGCAGACCGTGACTGGACCGCCTCAGTCCCTTCGGCCACCGCGGTCGGCGTGGAGTTCTCTCGTGAATGTTCAGCAATGAGGTCTTCATTCCTGTAAAGAAACGGAAAGTGTATTTCTGACAACAAACTGAGTTGATGGTGACATGTTCCTAGTCTACTGGTGCATAGACATGAAGAAGTGGTACAGAGGATCAGCACTCGTATGGCTTCAATTAGATTTTCTTCCACTGCGAACTTGCAAGCACAATATATACAGCCAGAGTCGCCGTGACTCTGGCAGGAAACTGCGTCCAGGAGGCTGCGGTCCGCAAGCCGCAAGCTCACGGCGCGCAGCGGCTGCGTCACGTCACGTCACGTCACGTCACGCTGCGCTCCAACGTGCGCGGCTCCAGCCAGTCGTGTGGCTCGCAGAAACTCACCGTGACTCACCCTGCGTCACGTCAAGGACCTGCGTCTCAACTTGCGGCCATCCTTAGAGTTGTCTTGTTGCTGGCAGGGTTCGAAAGGGCGACGTTGAGTGAAGCCTTGACTTTTGTAGCTGTCATGTCCATACCTTCCGTCACAATCCTCTTCGATGACCCTCTCAAAAAAATGAAGGTACACTCATGTTTGTGTGTGACTTAGCAAATGATGATTCTCCACTTTTCATTTGTCTCTTGAACACCTACCATAGGAGCACTGTACCAACAACAATAATTTGTCCATGTTCGAATTTCTTCAGCTCTGACATGCTCCATTCACAACTACGCACAATACAGTCCTCATCACGGCTGACACTTTCAGGCCTTTTCAGAGCTGCCACGGGTACCTTTACTGTTAAAATACAACAGCGCAATCTGCGTTTCGACAACATTCATGTTACCTTTATGTCCAAGCGCGCACTTTTCATTCTGTTTCCGAATTTTTGTTCAATACCTGTACATGGAGATACATAGCGAACACTAGAACTTGAAGTAGTATTTTTTTCCTGCGGAAAGTCTAACATATTTGGTCCGAAGACACATCTCACAGAAAAATAAGATGATAATGTGTTTACTGCTCATTCAAACACTGTCTGTGTGGAAAATAAATTTCTAAATTGACATCCACATAAATACTCCGCTAATCACATTTAAGTATATGGCGTAGGGTTTATCGAACCGTTACTATGATGTTTACCTACCTTTCCATTCTCTAACAGCGCGCGGGAAAAAGGAACACCTGAATTTTCCGGTTTCGATCTAATTTCTCTCATTTTATTATGTCGATAATGTCTTACTATCCAGGTTGGTGCTAACAAAATGTATTCCCATACTGAAGAGAAAGTTGGTGGAACAAATTTCTCAAATAAATCTCGTCGCAACAAATAAAGCCTTTTAAAAAAATATTTTTTACACCAACTCGCGCATCATTTCTGTGACACTCTTGCGACCTTCCTATCAGTACTCACCAATAATAAGTGGGCAGTACATAACTCATGATAGTAAAAGGTTTATGGCTCGTTATCTCTTTTCATAGGGGTGAGTTATGTATGTCAGCTTCTATGCCCTAAACAGCTACCCAATCTCTTTAAACGAGATCAATAATTAATCTGTAGTTTAGCCAGTCTATCAATCTACATATGACGACTTGAAAATATATTTAAACAAACATAAATTAAACCTCTGACGACCAATAAAACGGATTCTAAGATAAAGAAGTGATTCACTCACGAAGTAATTCTTTCTAAATGGAGTTTATTACTCTTATTAGACATGAAACGCGGAGGTGGTCGTATTTCATACATGGGTAAATAACTAAATCTTTTCTCAACTATTTTTCATCAGAGGCACAATAAGTATCACACGCAGTCGAGTGTAAAAGTTCTAAATTAGTGTGGTCCATCGAACAATGCAGTTCCAAATTAAACCGCGGTTAAAGCGTTCAAAAAGCGTGCTCTCCCTACTCCCAAAATTGTATCCTTCGCGCATCCTAACGCCTCATTTTTACAATACAACTTCCCTTTCAAAATTTTATACATTTGATTAGGCGGCCGCGGTGGCCGAGGGTACTGAGGCGCTCCAGTCACGGTCTGCACGGCCACTAGGTTCGGGGGTTCGAATCCCCCCTCGGGCATGGATATTTGTGCTGTCCTTAGTTATAGCTAGTTCATAAGTAGTTTGTAAGTTTAGGGACTGATGACCCAGTAGTTAAGTCCCATAAGCTATACAAACAATTGAACATTTTTACATTTGAATATCACGGAATTACATGCTTTGTTCACCTCCCTACAAATGTTGTTTATATTTAACAAATAAATATATATTTAACAATACTAAAAAACGGTTGAGACTGTAGCTAGTTGCTCAGATAACCATTAAGCGTGGTGTCGCAGTGTTTAAGTATACTGCCGCCATCAAAATATAGTTACAGAATTAATATTTAATTTATCATGGCTTTTTATAATTAGCTGCTGTATCCCATTCACCAGGTCCAAACTGATAGCCGGCTGGCTGGGGAACCCAGCATCCTGTCAAAACCCGAGTTTCACATGGGAACAATCAGCTTCCCCCTGTATCTGTAATATCACACTCTCTCCCCCATATCGCAATAATACGAAACAAGCTGCCTTTCTCTGAACTTTATCATCCGTTAGTCTCACTTGGTGGGAGTCCCACAATGGGCAACAATACTCCAAAATAGGTCGCATAAGAGTAGTGTAGTCAGTTTCTTTAGTAAAACGTTCTGCCAACATAACGTAGCCTTTCGTTTGCCTTCCCTACTACATTTCCTGTATGTTCTTTCAATCGTGGTTGTTCGTATTTATAATTCCTAGGTATTTATTTGAATTTACGGCCTTTAGATTTGACCGATTTAATGTGTAACTGAAGTTTAACGGATTTATTTCATTGCTCCTATGGATGACATTACAGTTTTCTTTATGTAGAGTCAATTGTCAGTTTTCAAGCTATGGAGATGTCTATGTCTAAGACGTCTTTATCGGACAGAATTTGTAATTATTGTTGTGTTATGTTGTGTTATTTAACGTTTGTCAGATTATGATTCTATTGGTTATCGTTCTGAAATTTTTTGTGATAAATCCTCCAGCGATCCTGTATTGTTACAGTTTTTATCGTAGCACATATGGCATGGTAGTGTGACCTTTGTTATGTTATGTTACTGTAATGTATGTCTTTGTTTTTAACTCGAATCTAAGATGTGAATAAAATTATCAAGATACTTTTCTTTTTGTGCTTCAGCACTGTTCATTTAAAATTTAGTCAGTACTCGTGTTTCAGTGTCTATAAATTTTGATCTCTTCTAAAATGTTCATGTGATACCCTTTTGATGTTGCGTATATTATTTTCAATTGCGTTTGTTATAAGATCAGCTTTATATATATATTATTTTAAGTTCAAAATGTTCAAATGTTCGTAATTAAAAAAATGTTTGTTAAGCTTATGGGACTTAACTACGGGGTCATCAGTCCCTAAACTTACAAACTACCTATGAACTACTTACGAACTAGGACGGCACAAATATCCATGCCCGAGGGGGGATTCTAACCCCCGACCGTAGTGGCCGTGCTGACCGTGACTGGAGCGCCTCAGTCACCTTTTTTTTTTTTTTTTTCATCTGCCTTTAATAAAGAATAGTTGCTGCTGTCCGATACTTAAAAATAAAAGTCTTTCCATATGTACATCTTTGACAGCATAGAAAAAAAAGAAAATGCAGAAGTCGTCATATTTCCGTCTTGGAAATGAGGGATTTCTGAAAATAAACAGGTAAAGTAACGTTGACTGGCAGTTTTGCACTTTAGCCTCTTCTGTGGCATTTCCTTTCTTCTTCTTTGACATTGGATGAACGAAAAGAAAATTTTTTTAATGCAATATGATGAACAGAAAGATTTCTCCTAACTAAATAAATTATAATAATAAAAATAATTAAAATATTCTGTGATCATTCTTTTTTCTTCGTTTTCTCTTGTTAGCTTATGAAACTGGTTTTTTTCTGGTATAAAAGGAGTGTAGTCCGACATCCGTTGCAGCATGCTGTTTCAGGGTTCTGCTGAGGCCTTCACGGCTACCGTAGCGGCCACGGGGCCCACGAAGTCCCCACCGTACTTCACCCCCAGCAGCGATCCCCTACTTTGGCATGCCTCTATTTGCATTGTTAATTGTCTGTAGTAATCATCCTACACCCTCTTTCTCGAAGAGAATCTTCAACATATTTCCATAATTCTTTTTCAAATTTCTTTTCCGGAATATTTGGTAATATCCTTGTAGTTCAAATTCTTTAAATTCCTGGACAGTGCCAGTCCCTTTGTTGTTAATAACGTAGTGAATAAAATGACCCAGTAGCCACAAAATGGCATTATTTTTTTTGGCAGGAAAATACATCTCGTCTGGGAAGAAGATAAGATTTAAAGATATTTCTCTCCCGTCGCTTCTCTTAAGGAACGATATTTGTTTCCTAAGTTCCTGCCATACTGCACTGTATTCTGAACAAGTGAATCTATGGTCCAAGGTATCAATAGCGTCGCATTTAGGGCATCTGTTTGTATCGCAAAGTCCGAGTGCATATAATCTCTCATTGGTACTAACGATATTGTTGATAACTCTATACCACGCTACCTGTACTTCTAATGGAAGCAAATTATTACTGATGTTTTTCCAAATGACTTTCCAGTTTCTGTTTGGAAACTTAATCTCCATTCTGTTTTTGTTTTCCTTATATTTTAATCTCTCGATAATATAATGCTAGGTCCTCTTCTTTCTGTCCAAGACAATACTCCTCATGTAGCTTAATTCGAGATAATAAAGTCTAATGTACTTCAGTTTATAGTTTATTTTGGTGATGTCGACTGGCGGCTGCAAGCTTTCAGGTTCAAATAATTTGAATAATTGCGCTGTTATGCTGACTGGGTGATCGTCAATAAGTTGCAGGGATCGTTTTATGAATAATGCTGTTGTTTTCCGCTGAATGTCAGTAAGCGCGAGTCCACCCTTTTCTGTTTTCAGAGTTATTGTATCTAAAGATACTCTAAAAATCTGTCCTTGCCAGATATATCGACATACCGTCGTCATGATTGCCTTTGCTATTTGTTTTGGAAGAGGCAAAACCTGCCCTATGTATGTCGCTTTTGAGAGGACCACACAGTTTATGATCTTGACTTTCTGCTTCAGATTTAGATCTCTCATGTCGTGTAATTGAAGGGTGCCTCGAATCTTAGCTAATACTGTTTTCCAGTTAGCGGCAATCATTTGAAGGGGGCAGCTGTATAGGGTTACACCCAAAGCTGTATGATTCTCCACACGTTGTGCCCAAGAGACCTGTATATTTGTGAGGCCACTCAGATTTAAAAAAGCACTCTTTGTTTCATTAATTTCAGCGCCTGTCGCACTACAGTATAGTTTTAAGTTAGCCGTAAGTTTCTTAATATCATCAGTGCTTCTTATTATGACACCTACATCATCGGCGTAGGCATTAATAACTGTTTTCATTCCTGATATTAAGATACCCTCTAATTCCTTATGCAGTCTCCTTAAAAGTGGTTCGATTGCCACAACAAACAGCATCATTGATAAGGGGCTCCCCTGGGGTACTCCATTGTCAATGGGAATGTCCTTAGTGTAGTGACCATTAATAGCTACTTTCGTCTTTATACCTTTTAAAATGTTGTAGAAAATCCTCACATTATTCTCACTAACACCCAAATACGTCAGGGTTTTAAAAAGGTAGTCGTGATTAACTTTATCGAAAGCCTTTGCAAAATCTACAAATGCAAGACCGCCATATGCCGAAGAGTTTGAAAATATGCCGACAATGTCCCTGTACTCGCTAACTGTCTTCAAAATAATGCGCCCAGGGAGACACGTCTGGTGGGATCCGATTATTTTATCTAGGACTGGCCGCAGTCGCTCTTTCAAAACTCTAGCTATTATTTTATAGTCTGAATTCATTAGAGTAATAGGCCTCATTGTCTTAATATCTTTTGTTTCCGTGTTCCTGCCTTTGGGAAGTAACACGGTGAAGCACTGTTTTAAATCTGCTGGTACGGCCTGTCCCTTTAAGGTTTCGTTAATAATGTCTGTGAAAGTGCTGCCTATAACATGCCAAAACTCTTTATAAAACTCGAGAGGCAGACCATCGGGTCCTGGTGACTTTTTTGAAGGGGAAGTCTTTATTATATCCCAAACTTCTTCTTCGCTTATTTCTGCGCTAATATGTTCATTATCCTCGTCGGTGATGGTGTCCTGAAGTTCAGATCCAGATAAAAAGTCATTGATGACCTGGTCCTCGTTACTATTTTTGGTATAGAGTGCAGTATAAAATCGGTAGGCTTCATTGATAATGTCTTTTTGAGTTGACAGGACGCTGTTATCCTCTGCCCGAAGAGACGCCAGAAAAGTTCTTCTCCTTTGTTGAGCATGTTTGATGAGATGGTATATCGACGTATTTTCCTCCTCAACTACAGTCTGAGTGTGGGATTTTATTTTCAGACCGTCAATCTGTGATCGCTTGAGCTTTATCAGTTCGGCTTTGGTCCTCTTTATTTGCAGTAAGATGTCTTGTGACATCGGTTGCTCATAGAGTTCACGTAAGCATGTGTAGTGAAACTCTATAGTGCGCCGCATCCACCTCGCCCTCTCTTTTCCATATTCTATCAACGTGCCTCTTAACCGTTTCTTAGCAACAGCGCTCCACCATTCCACAGTGGATCTGTATTTGTAGCGTGTTCCTAAAGACGCCCGCCAAGTCTCTGCAATGTGGTCAGCGAGAGAATTTTCTAGCAACATGTTAATATTCAGTTTCCATACCGACCTCCCCCAGTACGTCCTTTGTCTCATTAGCCTTATACTGCACCTGACTGCTTGATGGTCAGAAAAGATGGCGGGTATCACTTCAATGGCCTGAACATTATTTTCTAAAGTCGAGGATACGTAAATTCTATCTAACCGACTTTGAGATGAGTTAGTGATATAAGTAAACTTGACAATGGTGGGATACTTTATCTCCCAAGCATCCTTCCATTTCATATTTTTAACTAGACCTTCTAGTTCTCTGGATTTATTAAAATTCGGTCTTTGATCCTTTTCGTGTAGTACACAATTCCAGTCACCGCCAATTAAAAAGTCAACAGGGTTATTATAAAGTAATGGTAAAATGCCAGTTTTGTAAAATGCGGCTCTTTCCAGTTTAGCGTTGTTTCCAGAAGGGGCATAGATATTGATGAAAGTTTTATTTAGAATTTTGCATTTTATGCCTCTCCCAGATTCTAAAAGAGCGGTGTCTGTTATTTCGATCCCGTCTCTTACTAGGATTGCAGTCCCGCAACTGCTCTCATGGGCAATGTTTACAATTTCTTGGTAACCAGCCACATAAAGGTTTTTGACTTTGACCTCTTGCAGCAAAGCTATATCGGTGTCTGATTGATATAAAAAATCTTTAAGCGCTGCAACTTTAACTTCACTTTGAATTTTGTTTACGTTTAAGGTGGTCACATTATATGTCTGTTCCATGAATAAGTGAGATTTAGGAATGTACAAGACTTCGTTAAGGACAAAAGTTTTCTTTCATTCCGTGTACCTCCTTTCATTTTGTACACCTTGTGTGATGTTGTTACACTGTCGGACACTATATTAATAAAATAAATCTTCTTCTGGTAAATTTTCCTCTTCCATGTCCTCATCGTCACCGTCGTTGATATCTTCGCTCCATTCAGATCTTGCCACTGCAGCACTTCGTCCAAGGAGGGATGCTTCGTCTTTGTCACGAATTGGATGGTCGGCCTCGGTATGTGATGTCTGCATTGTACATTCGACTCCTTCTTTTGTTCTACTTCCTATACAAGACTCATTGCAGCGAGCGGATGTTGGGTCCGCTTTGTTCTTGTCTTTGTCCCGCATGCTTCTCAATTTCTCCTTTAAAATGGGAGCAACTTTCTCCGCAGCCTCATGAGCCAGTCTACGTTTCTTGTTGCGTTTCCTCTTCGGCGATGCCGCCGGGGATAGATCAGGTGACTTGTCCGTCGATTCCGTAGAAGATCTTTCTCGTAATATCTGATCCTTCGTCTGATCGAAGTTAGAACTTTGAGAGACATAGTGATCGTCGACATTGAGCTTTTGTCCCTTTCTGTTGTTTAATTGAGGTTCATTGTCATTTTTTTCCTTCTGTGTATTACGTTTGACTTCGTCAGGTTTGTGAATTACTACTCTCTGCGACGAATGTTCCGAGCGACCTTCTTGTGTCGTTGTACTCTGGTTGGGGTTGTCATCAATAGCCATTGGTACCGGTTCTAAAGTCCCTGGCTCCTCGCTTTGAAAGGCCGGAGGACTCGACGCAGAATCTGCTGGTATCGTGTTCAGGTTTGCCTGCGCTGGATTAGCGCGACGCTCAGTCACGCCGTGTGTGTCGCCTGTTTCCTTATGCGCCCGGCCCGCCTCACCACTTCGCTCGTCATCGGCCACGCTCGGCCCCGCGCTGTTTCCTGGTAGCGGCTGTTCCGGCGCGACGTCCTCCTGCCCCGCTGTTGACGGCCCCGCTGAGCGGCGCGGGTTCGTGGCGGCGGCGTAAGTCAGCCTGAGGCTGACCGCCTGGCACGGGACTACAGGCTCTGCGGCCGGCAGCTGCGCGACGCGTTTCCTACCGCACTCACTGCGGATGTGCTCTGTTGAGTTACACAGAGCACATGTTCGCGGCTGCCCGTCATAGATAACAATAGCCCGATATCCTAGCACATTGATATAAGAAGGAATGTGTCTCTGCAGTTCCATCTTAAGTTGCCGAACGCCGTTCAATACAGGGAACATATGTGCCTCCGACCACTTTTCGGCGACATTGGACAGAATGGTACCATAGGGGCTGAGAACCGAATTTATTTCTTCCGCCGGCATCTCGAAAGGTAACTCAAAAACCCTCACCGTCCGAATACCTAAACCTGCGTGAGTAACAATGACATCACTCACTGTTCCGTCTGAATGGTTAAATTTCATAACACCGCCACACTTATCAACTATTGCATAACATAATTCTGGACTTGTCAACTTAACAAAAGCAGCATTTGAAACGAACGATAAATGTACACCAATTACTTCATTCCCTGAAATCTTCACTTTCTCGATTAACCACTGTTTAACCTCATAAGCTTTCGGTCTGATAAAGTTTCTGTCAAAAGTAAATTTGATCGTGTCTTTCCTCATCTCTTTTGTCGTATTCATTCTGTCTTATTAATCGGGTTAACTAAAGCCACAATCGCAAGGATGCAGTTAAGACTAACCTTGTGGGGCGCGACACAGCCGTTGTTTACAACAGGACCGCCAGCGAGGTCGCCACACGTCCTTCGTCCACCACGACTGCCACTCGAATGTCGTGTCACCTCGGCCACCGCGGCCGGCTGTTCGTAATTCTATTGGACTCAACTGCTACATTCTTAGTCCGTAGCTCACAAACCACTTAAACTAAGGTAAACTAACCTAAGGACAACACAAACATATATGCCCGAGTGGGGACTCGAAACCCCCGCCGGTGAACGATCGCGTCTTTTTGTGGCCTTTAAGATTTCTGGAAGATTTGTGTCAGGACTTCTCGTACGTTGACTGTATCGAATTTTAAAAATACTGCCCCATTTGTCGTATATAAAATTTATCACAATATTTACAGGTAATTATATATATCTGAGTGAGGTCCTTTTCAGTAATGTGTTCAGCTCGTCAGATGTTCGTCCTACATTAGTTTGTAGTATATATTTGGTTCTTCATTTGCGGACGTATCTTCCTGTAGTTTTATGTCATTCAGAAATTCATTGGGTTTGAGTTTCGTGTGTTTTTCGTAATTTCTTTTCACTTTACTCTGATTAAAACTATTTTTATAACTGTTTGTTGTAATTTTAGGTTCATTAATATATTAATAATTTTATTGAAATATACGCATTTTGTATTTTGAGGTGACAAGAGTTTGAATTAATAATATTGTTAAATTTGTGAGTTTTCTGTATATGTATGTACAAATGTTTCAAGAAAATTATACAAAAATTGTAAGTAGCTATATTTTTAATAATTTAACCAAAAATCTTTATCCGCACATAACCTGACGATGGCCACATAACTGCAACAGTGCTTAAAAAAAAAAAAAAAAAAAAAAAAAAAAAAAAAAAAAAAAAAAAAAAAAGGTAAAGCAGTCAACAATCCAAAGATTGGTTTGAACACCACAGTGCTTTACTAGGCATGGTCCTGTTTGGAGGTGGTATGCCGTTGCCTTCCTGCGACCTTCGAAATGACTTACCCAAGCAGCTATAGGGAGACCTACAGTTTAACGTGGGTTCCGAACCACGGTGCTACTCGGTATTTTTCACATGAGCAATATTGCCAGACGTGAAAGAAGTGGAAAGTGACAGATAAAAATCCTAGGACCTGGAGGGGGGGGGGGATCGAACCCGAAACCTTTAGATTTGTAGTCTGGCACTCTACCATTGTGCAACCGAGGCACGATATAGTGTTATAGCTCTCATATAAAAGCAATAAATAGAGAGTGTTACCTATAGCAACATTTTGGTATCACTTGTACGAGGCTGAGTCAGTAAATAAGTTGCAAACTGAGTTAGTCAAGCCAGTACTACGTTTACAAGCCTGAAAATTACTTTTCAACTGACTCCACCTGTAAAATTAAACACTCATCCCATCGTTCGAGAAGTCTTTAAAAGCCTGGAACTTGGAATTTTCGTGGCAGCGTTTGCATCCTCTAAGTGAAGCTCTTGAGCTGTAACTTTATTTGGTGTCTTAAACTGCTGCAACCCAGAAGACGGATGTTCATAAAAATATTCGTAGAGTTGAAGGGAGGTAACTACGAGTCCTGTGAAGTTGGCACCCCTTTTATGGAAAATGTAAATTTTTTCAGAGTTCTAGACAGATATGCAATAGTTCTGGAGTTCTATGTACAAAATTTAAATAGTTCTGCAAAATTTCGCCGAAAAAATACAAAATATTACCACAAAATTTAGTTTTTTCAAAATAATTTTTTGCCTATTAGTACAAACATAGTTCTGATCACAGTTCTAAATAGTTCTCAAAGAGTTCTACAGGAAATCCAAATGACATTTTTCTGTGCGGATTATACTTCATGAGATAATTGCAATTATGGGGAATCCATTTACACGCTACTATGAAGTTGGCACCCCTTTTCTCAAAAATGTGCATTTTTTTCAGAGTTCTAGGCAGATATACAATAGTTCTGGAGTTCTCTGTACAAAATTTAAATAGTTCTGCACAAATTCGCGAAAAAATTACAAAAAATTATAACAAATTTTAGTTTTTTTCCAAATAATTATTTACCTACAAGCGTAAACATAGTTCTGATCACAACTCTAAATAGCTCTCAAAGAGTTCTGCAGAAAATCCTAATGATATTTTTTTTGCCCAGATAATAGTTCATGAGCTAATTGCGTAAATGAGGGACATAAACTACACAAAATTGCGCCAGAGTCGTGTGAAGTTGGCACCACTTTTTTCAAAAATGTAAATTTTTTTCAGAGTTCTAGACAGATATGCAATAGTTCTGGAGTTCTCTGTACAAAATTTAAATAGTTCTGCAGAATTTCGCCGAAAAAATAGTAAAAAGTACCACAAACTTGAGTTTTTTAGTTTTTTTTTAAAGTAAATATTTGCCTATTAGCACAAACATAGTTCTGATCACAGTTCTAAATAGCTCTCAAAGAGTTCTACAGGAAATCCTAATAACATTTTTCTGTGCAATTTATACTTTATCAGATAAATGCAGTAATGTGGAATTCATTTCCACGTTACTGTAAATTGGCACCATTTTTTCGAAAATACGCATTGTTTTTTGGGGTTCTGTGTACATATACTATAGCTGTAGAGTTCATGTGAATATTTCTATGTAATTGCCCGAAAAAAAATTATGTTCATAATTTTGAATATCTGCTAAGCTGTCTTATTTGTGCCCCTTATTCGAGAAATATACATTTTTCTTAGGTCTTGACAGATATTCTATCCGCTGCACATTCAATTTGTTGTTTTTACGTCTGAGTGATTACTGCTTATCGTAAACAAGAACTATTGCACATGTCCCTAGAACTCTGGAAAAAAGTTTAATTTTTTGAAAAAAAAAAAAAAAAAAAAAAAAAAAAAAAAAAAAAAAAAAACGGGTGCAAATTCCACAGTTGCATGTAAATGGATACTCCATTATTGTAATTATCTCATAAAGTATAATCTGTACAGAAAAATGCTATTAGGAATTCCTGTAGAACTCTTTGAGAGCTATTTAGAACTGTGATCAGAACTATGTTTGTGCTAATAGGCAAATAATTATTTAAAAAAAAACTAAAAAACTCAAGTTTGTGGTACTTTTTACTGTTTTTTTCGGCGAAATTCTGCAGAACTATTTAAATCTTGTACAGAGAACTCCAGAACTATTGCATATCTGTTTAGAACTCTGAAAAAAATTACATTTTTGAAAAAAGGGGTGCCAACTTCACAGTAGCGTGTAAATGGATTCCCCATTATTGCAATTATCTCATGAAGTATAATCTGCACAGAAAAATGTCATTGGGATTTCCTGTAGAACTGTTTGAGAACTATTTAGAACTGTGATCAAAACTATGTTTGTACTAATAGGAAAAAAATTATTTTGAAAAAACTAAATTTTGGGGTAATATTTTGTATTTTTTCGGCGAAATTTTACAGAACTATTTAAATTTTGTACAGAGAACTCCAGAACTATTGCATATCTGTCTAGAACTCTGAAAAAAAAATTACATTTTCCAAAAAAGGGGTGCCAACTTTACAGGACTGTAACTACGGGGTTATCAGTCCCTGAGCTTACAAACTACTTATGAACTAGCTTACACTAAAGACGGCACAAACTTGCGTGCCCCAGGGGGGATCGAACCCCCGACGGGGAACGACTTCGGGCATTGTAGCATAGCGCCTCAATGCGCTCGGCCGCTCCACCGCGGCCAAGAGGGATGTGTCGTAGTGGTAAAGCAATACCCCTACACAGCATGCTATACGGGCGTGTCTACCTGAGTTCGCGACTTATTTACCTACCCCCCCCCCCCCATGTTTTGTCAAAATGTCTTTAAAAACAGACACAAAGCTGCAGGCCCAAAAGAAATTAAAGAGTGGCCTTCATCGCTAAACCAAACCACATTCACATGCGCATACGAATTTCCAAAATACCCTACGAAGAAGCGTGTGTTTTACAAGTCCTAACGCAACTCGTTCAGAAGTTATGACAATTTTATGTCATACAGTTCAATAGTTTTCACGCATTACCCACATGATGTGCGGCTTCGTGATTCAGAATTGACTTCCTAATTCACTGAGCATTGTTTAAATGGGATGGAGGAGGGGGGGGGGGGAACCCTGTACAGTTGTGTTGTGCGTGCTAGAGAGTAGATTCACGGCTGGTATAATTGTGGCGCTGTGTGCAGGCGCTGGTGGACGTGCTCCGTGAGCTGCAGTGGCGCTCTTACACGGTGCTGTACCAGGGCGAGGAGTCGCTGGTGCGCCTGCGCAGTGTGCTGCAGGACAGGGAGCCACGGGACCCTCCAGTCGCCGTGTGGCAGCTCAGCCCAGACGGCGACCACAGGTGAGACACCGTTGCTTACGTTACCTCCACTACTACAACCTGAAATAAATTGTAGTCTCACGTTGTCACCAAAAAGTTACGCAGAGTTCTTGATAGACACAATCCAAATCTTTTACATTACTCTAATGAACTTGGTGATTATATATATATATATATATATATATATATATATATATATATATATATATATATATATATATATATACAGGGTGTTCACTAAGAGTGTTCGCCTCTGTAACTTATAAAATAATAGGTGACGGGAAATTTTAATGCTATAGGTCAACACAAGAAATGGTACACTTTCTGCAGAGCTATGAACATAGTTTATTGTATCATTTTCAAAAGAGTTACAGCACAAAGATATAATTTTTTAAATGCGACAATAGTTTTTTTATCGTGCATTGGAATCGTTGAAACCAGCTGCGTCCAAATCAATTTAAAATACATTCCTATCACCGTTAGTTTGGGAGCTACAACCCTTCAAAGTTCCGGGAGCGGAGGCTGCGATAGCGTAGCTCAAATGTTTGTTAAGCTTATGCGATTTAACTAACGGGTCATCAGTCCCTAAACTTACAAACTACTTATCAACTACCTTATACTAAGGACGGCACAAATATCCATGCTCGACGAGGGGATTCGAACCCCAGACCGTAGTGGCCGTGCAAACCGTAACTGGAGCGCCTCAGTCCCCTCGGCCACCGCGGCCTGCGATAGCGTAGCTTACTGGCCGAGTGGCTATCCCCTGGGGCACGGCTCACTGTCTCATGACCACCAGCCAGTCAGCTGTCACCCTATATATATACAAGGTGTTTCACTGTGTTTGCCTCTGTAACTTATAAAATAATAGGTGACGGGAAATTTTAATGCGGTAGGTCAACACAAGAAATGTTACACTTTCTACGGAGCTATGAACATAGTTTATTGTATCATTTTCCAAAGAGTTACAGCACAGAGATATAATGTTTTAAATGGAACAGTACTTTTTTCTGTCGTGCATCGGATTCGATGAAACCAGCTGCGTCCAAATCAATTTAAACTACATTCCTATCACTGTTAGTTTGGGAGCTACAGCCCTTCAAAGTATCAGGGGCAGATACCACACGCTATACTTAATACATGGCTGTGTGGTGGATGATGGATGTTATGGCGGTGAGAAGTTGATTTACATGAGATATTCAAATGTGTGTCTTGTTCCTCGATGCATAATGCAATGCGCCGTTGAAAGGATCTGCGGACGACATGTAACATCGCCGGTGTGACGGAGCGACATGCGTCCTCGATGCGCCGTTTTAGATAATTTGGGGATGTGGGCTCAGTGACATAAACACGATCCCTTAGATATCCCCACAAAAAGAAATCTACTGGTGTTAAATCGGGCGACCTTGCGGGCCATGAATGAGGACCATGGCGCCCCAACCATCTTCCTGCAAACCTGTTGTTTAGTTCTTCCACAACAGCACGCGCAGAATGGGCTGGGAGACCATCATGCTGCATCCACATATGGACTCTCGTATGTAGACACACATGTTCAAGGAGACCACCCAAACTGTCTGCTATGAACGTGCGATAGAACTCACCTGTCAGTGTACCTGGGAAGTAGTGTGGACCGATGATTTCATCCCCAAGGATTCCACACCACACATTAATAGAGCACCTACGTTGACTACCTACGTACCCACCGAGGATTGTCTGCGGCCCAGTAGGGCATTTTATGGCGATTCACTGCACCATAATTTGTGAACGTGGACTCATCAGAGAACAATGTTCAAATGTGTGTAGAACTTATGGGACTTAACTTCGGGGTCATCAGTCCCTAAGCTTACAAACTACTTATGAACTAGCTAAGACTAAGGACGGCACAAATATCCATGCCCGAGGGGGGATTTGAACCCCCGACCGTAGTGGCCGTGCAGACCGTGACTGGAGCGCCTCATTCCCCTCGGCCACCCCGGCCGGCATCAGAGCACATAACACTTTGTAAAGACTCCAACTTAAAATTACGCATGTCCCACTCACAGAATGTCACTCTTGCACGGAAATCGTTCCCATGCAGCTCCTGGGTCAGTGACTGGCGGTACTGGTGAAACCTGTAGCCGTGTACTATACGCCACACATATGTGGCCGGCCGCGGTGGCCGAGGGGACTGAGGCGCTCCAGTCACGGTCTGCACGGCCACTACGGTCGGGGGTTCGAATCCCCCATAGGGCATGGATATTTGTGCCGTCCTAGTTCGTAAGTAGTTCATAAGTAGTTTGTAAGTTTAGGGATTGATGACCCCGTAGTTAAGTCCCATAAACTATACAAACATTTGAACATTTGAATTTGAACACATATGTGAGACTGACACCAGCGACTGCAGCAACGGTTTGTAACTGATGAGTATCGTGGTGTAGTGCAGCTAAAACAAACACCTCCGTCTCCTCACTTCTTGCAGGTTCGTCTTTTACTGTGGTGCATTACCAAGATGCCTGTTTCCCGAAGTCGTTGTTTAGCACGTAAGAACGTAATGGCTGCCGGGGCTCTTCGCCTAGGATATCTCACGGCATACGCCGTGGCTGCTTCAGTGACATCGTGTCGGCACTCGCCGAACATCAGCAACATGTCAACGTACTCGTTGTTTGTGTATGCCATCGTCATCCGATGTCAGTAACTGGTATATTGAGCCCCGGTTGTTTTTGTAGCTCCAACTGTTGGGTATACGGCCGTGTGCGGCGACAGTCGGCAGGCTAACAGCGCATCAAGGATGCTCCTCGCTCCGTGACACCGGCGACGTTACAACTCGGCCGCACCATATTTAGAAGGCGCATTGCGTTATGCGCAGCGTTTGTGGTATCTGCCCCTGAAATGTTGAAGGGTTGTAGCTCCCAAACTAACAGTGATAGGAATGTAGTTTAAATTGATTTGGACGTAGCTGGTTTCAACGAATCCAATGCACGGTAGAAAAGCTTTTGTTCCACTTAAAAAATTAAATCTTTGTGCTGTAACTCTTTGGAAAATGATACAATAAACTATGTTCATAACTCCGCAGAAAGTGTAACATTTCTTGTGTTGACCTACCGCATTAAGATTTCCCGTCACCTATTATTTTATAAGTTACAGAGGCAAACACACTTAGTGAAACAGTGTGTGTGTGTTTGTGTAATATACAGGGTGTATCTACACTCTTCCAATCCTGATATTCCTCGTCCCAGTTTCTGATGACTAAGGGGTGATGTTTTAATGGGACACACACCATAGGCGTCCATGCATAGAGATTCTTCCCAAAGGTGATTTCGGACTGTTTGTGTTGATACTACGCCTCCTGCTGATGCCAGGGTCCGTTGCAGCTGAGTTGCATTCAGGCTCCTGTTTCGACGGACCGTTAACCGGAGGTAATTATCATACATATTCGGCAATTGCGAAGCATTCCATGTTAGCTAGTCCATTAGATAATCATATGGTTACAAATATCAGCACTAGGCTTTCAGAGAACGAACCAAAGCTTGTTTAGAGTAATAAGTGTAATTAGAGTAATGTTTGAGAGTGGATGAACTACACTCTTTGAAATTCTAAAGATGGCTGTAAGTCAAAGTTACTAGTTGAAAAGGGGGTGTGACACTGATGTTGTTCATCCCCTTCCTTATTCAGCCTCAAAAGTTAGCAAGCTGTGAAGAAAGGCAAGGAGAAATTTGGAAAGGAATTAAGGTTTAGGGCGAAAAATTGATAATTTTACAGTTTCGCCGATGACATGTAAACTCTGACAGTGACGCAAAGAATTTGTAAAATTTGTAGAAAAGTGTTACTATGATGATAATCCATAACAGAAAAATTAGGATAATTGAATGCAGTCGAAAGAAATCATGTGATGTCACGCGATTAGAAAAAGAAGTACGTTTTTACTATTTGTGGAGATAAACAACTGATGATGGCTGAAACAGAGTACAAAATGCAAATTCAAATATGAAGTAAAGTGATTCTGACACTTGTGTTATATAAGGGGCAGTCAAACAGAAATGCAAAATGTGGAACAAAGGTCAGTATTATTTCGAAAGCAACAAATTTCTCACTGTGAGCCACGGCAGTCAATTCCTTCATGTAAAACTGCCTGTGTTTGCTTACAGACACATATTTTTACCCAGCTGTGCATATCTTCGTCTGAAGTAAATCTAGAACTTTGAATGTTCTTCTTTAGGGCTCATAAAAATGGATATCGCATGAAGAGATATCAGGAGTGAATGAAAGGTGTGTGTGGCCTTACCAGAGCAACTTCCGAAGAGTACTTTTTATTTATTTTCGGCGAAAGCGTAGGTACTGTGATTGTGATCATAGTGAAGGAAATACACATTTAAAATATCAACAACAATTCTGATAAGGATTATACGTATTCTGTTGAACAAACTCATAAAATAAGAAGCGCAGACAATTTAAAATAAACGGAAATTTTACTTAATCTGAATACGAAAATGTTGTAAAAAAGTTATTGGAGAGGAAAATTTTCTAAACGTAATACCTTTGTCATATTAACTAACAATACAAACCAAATAAAACTGCTGTTCTGTATACAGTTTTCAATTGGTCACTTATAGCACTGCTAAACCGTATTTTTGAAGGGGAAAAGTCAAGGAAGTGTATTGAGTGAATTAGTATGTATGAAGTGACAGTACATGGTGTTATTTAAATCAAATGACTGAAATAGAGAGAGTCAAAAGTTGTGTGTGTATTGGCGATTGAAGTAAACTGAGTGACGGATATGACGTGAATAATATAGAACAAGTAGTGCAGTGAAGCGGAGCTAGTGCAATGGAAAAAAATGTTCAAATGTTTGTAGTTCTTATGGGACTTAACTACGGGGTCATCAGTCCCTAAACTTACAAACTACTTATGACCTAGCTACAACTAAGGACGACACAAATATCGTTGGCTCAGCTTTCTTATTACAGAGGGCGTGGAGCCCTCTGACCGGGCGCGCTGAGCCACGGCGCCCGGAAGTCCCCTCGGCCACCGCGGTCGGCGCTAATGCAATGGAACTAGCAATACTGAAGTGAAGTGAATAGCGTCGAATGACATATGGAATGAGTGGACTGAGTGAAACAAAGTGATTGAACTAGAGTAGATGGCTTGGACTGACTATTATCGAATGAGTAGTGAACAGAGTGACTGAAGTTGTATGAATTAAGTAGAGCGAATAAAATAAAGTAAATCAAATGTAATGGGTGAATAAATGTGTGTGTATTTGTGTCTATGTGAAATCAAGTGAGTAAATGTTGGAAATGAATTGGTGAGTAAAGAAGATTATGAGTGAATTTAGTGCACTTCATCTGTCCGTATTACCCCTAAGAAAATTCTCGAAATACAATGGAAAATACAAGGGAGTTCATAAATGAAGACAGACAAGATTATTTTAAAACTCTTAATGTCAACTCAGTTACTTCAAAAATCATTGTTTCAAAATGTAGACTCCACTTAGTCGCTTCTTTGACAGGTTAACGAAAAATGAGTAACAATTCTAGTTCTACAACCTGCATTATGAGGGGGAGAGAATGAGGTAGTAAAGCGATGTTTATTTACTGAAGTCAAACGAGTTTCAAATGTTTGTTAAGCTTAAGGGACTTAACTACGGGTCATCGGTCCCTAAACTTACAAGCTACCTTATACTAAAGACGACACAAACATCCATGCCCGAGGAGGGATTCAAATACCCAGACTGTAACTGGCGCGCCGCAGTCCCCTCGGCCACCGCAGCCGGCAGTCAAACGAGTGAAGTAAGGTGAATGGAATAGTATATATATCATGGAGTGAGCGACATGAAGTGAGTGACGTGTACTTGCAGCTATTAAAATGGAATTACTGATGTAGAGTGTGTGAAGTAGAGTAAATGGCTGATTTGGAATGAGTGTAGTCAGTAAAGTGGAGTTAGTAAGGATGGAAGTGTAGTCAAATGAGTGACATTTCAAGTTACTGACTTGGAGTTACTGACATAGAATGAGTGATGTACAGTGAGTGACGTAAAATAACACACATAAAGCGAGTGTCACAGAGTGAGTAATGAGAAGGTAATGATGTGGAATGAAGTGAATAAATGAGTGAATGCGTTTACTGACATTGTGTGAGTGAAGCAGTCAGTGAAGAGTGTGAGTTCAGTGGTGCAAATGAAATGAAATACAAATTGAGTTAATATTGTACATTTGTGTGTCCAAAATGCTCTTACGTTGCTGTAAAACTTGATGCATCAGTTATATGAAACGATTTATAGAAAAATAACTGCAAATTCTACAATTTTCTCCCACCTCCAGGAGGTTGCTGAAGAAGATTCGGAAGTCTGGTGAGACACGGCTGGTGCTGGACGTGGACACGGAGCAGATTCCAGAGGTGCTTCGCCAGGCTAACGAGGTCAAACTCATGGGCCTGTACCAGTCTGTCTTCATCACCTCACTGGTAGGTATTCACAAGTATCTGAGAGCCAGGGAGTCTTTCAACAAGGCCTTAAATGAAACTGTGGTCTCCAGTTTTTCTGTCGGAGTGGTGTTGCGTTTATTGATATACAACTCAGCAGTTTCTCTGGTTCTCTTCTTTATTTGGAACTATAAAAATATTTGTTGATCGCTGAGTGGAACCTATCAACTATTTGTGATCTGTACTCCCCATCAATCGCCTTCGTGCTTGAAGAGTGATTTATTTTCTTCCCTGTATGTTTAACAGACCCGTTATCTCTTTCTAATTATAATGAATTACAAAGAGATTTGAGCACTGAATCTCTCGCTTTACTTAAACATCCGTTCTGTTGATTAAATCTCCATGGCATCCTTCATTATACGACTCTGGCGTACTTGTTATCACGTATCCCTATAGACATGGGATCAAAACTAATACAAGTAAGTGCCTACATGTACTGTATGTAGAATTCGAGAAAGTCCACTCTCGTGATCATGCTGCCGCATTGTAAAGCTACGAGGCGCCCAACAGCACGACTCCAAAACCAACTTTTATAATTCCATCTTTTCCTGTTGCAATCAGCTGGTAATTTTGAAATGTGGCAAAATCAAATTAAATATTATATAACAGCATAGCTACCAAACATTCTTCGATATAAATGAAAGAAGTACCGATTGCAACTCTTCATGTATGTATCAAAGCACCGCAACAACTTTCCTAACAATGTATTATCATTCTATTCAACAAAACCTGTAGTATTTCTTCACTTCAACGGATATTAATTATTCTTGACCTCACCCTCAATTTTCTCCCACTCTTTAACGTTTGTTTTATTTCCTACATTGCGTCTCCGAAGTACAGACTGACTAACAGGGTGAAAGACTGCTCCGAACTTCTTGAATCCGAGTACATCGTTCTTGGTCTTCCATTCTTTCTGTTCATCTACATCTACATCACATTTAAGTGCCTGGAAGAGGGTTCATTAACCACTTTCATAACTTTTCTCTACCGTTCCATTCTCTAATAGCACGCGGGAAGAAAGAACACCTAAATCTTTCCGTTTTCGATCTGATTCTTATTATTTTATTGGGATGGTCATGTCTCCCTAAGTAAGTGGGTGCTAGCAAAATATTTTCACATTCAGAACTAAAAGTCGGTGATTGAAACTTCGCAAACAGATCACGCCGCAATAAATAACGTCTTTCTTTTAATGATTTCCACCCCAATTCGTGCAATATTTCCGTGACGCTTCCCCCCCCCCCCCCCCCCGTAACGTGATAGAACAAAACGAGCTGCCCTTCTCTGAACCTTCTCAATATCTTCCGTCAGTCCCACCTGGTGAGGGTCCCACAAGGGGCAACAGTACTCCAGGAGAGGACGCACAAGTGTGATGTAGGCAGTCTCTTTGGTGGAGCTGGTGCATCTTCGAAGCGTTCTGCCAATGCAACGTAACCTTTGATTCGCCTTCCCGACAATATTTTCTATGTGTTCTCTCCAGTCAAAGTTGTTCGTAATTGTAACTCCTAGGTATTTGGTAGAATTTACGACCTTAAGGTTTGACTGATTTATCGCGTAATTGAAGTTCAGTGGATTTCTTTTAGTGGTCTTGTGTATTACTTCACACTTTTCTTTATTTAGTGTCAATTGCCAATTTTCGCACCAAGTAGAAATTTTGTCTAAATCGCTTTGCAGTTGCTTTTGATCCTCTGTTGACTTCACTAAACGATAAACGACAGCATCATCCGCGAACAGTCTAAGGGAGCTATTCAGATTGTCTCCTAAATCGTTTATAAACACAAGGAAGAGTAGGGGACCTATAACGCTTCCCTGTGGAACGCCAGATATCACTTCTCTTTTACTCGATGACTTACCGTCAATTACAACGAACTGTGTCCTTTCTGATAGGAAATCGTGAATCCAATCGCACAATTGGGAAGATATTCCATAAGCACGCAATTTCATTAGAAGCCGCTTGTGAGGTACAGTATCAAAAGCCTTCCGGAAATCCAGAAATATGGAATCGATTTGAGATCCCTTGTCGATGGCACTTAACACTTCATGTGAATAAAGGGCAAGCTGTGTTTCGCAAGAGCGATACTTTCTGAATCCGTGTTGACTATTGGTTAATATATATACATGTGGCATCTGTATTGGTTAATAGGTCGTTCTCTTCGAGGTAGTTCATAATATTCGAACAAAGTATATGTTCCAAAATCCTACTGCAAGTCGACGTCAATGAGATAGGCCTGTAATTTTGGGGATCAGTCCTATTGCCTTTCTTGAATATTGAAGTAACTTGGGCAACTTTCCAGTCTTTGGGTACAGATCTTTCGCTGAGTGATCAGTTGTAAATTATAGCT
The DNA here is from genome assembly GCA_026315105.1 of Locusta migratoria. Taxonomy (NCBI): domain Eukaryota; kingdom Metazoa; phylum Arthropoda; class Insecta; order Orthoptera; family Acrididae; genus Locusta; species Locusta migratoria. The sequence continues at coordinate 405,743,116 of CM048745.1, forward strand.
AAGTACGGAGCAATTGCATCAGCATACTCTGAGAGGAATCTAGTTCGTATACAATCTGGCCAGGAAGATTTGTTTTTGTTTGGTGACTTAAGTTGTTTTACTACTCCAGGGACATCTATTGCTAAGTTTCGCATGCTGGCATCTGTTCTTGGATTGAATACTGGAGTGTTCACTTCGTCTTCTTTCTTGATTCTTGTACATATCGCATACATACTCAGAATTTGGAACATCATAGAAAATTTTCCACTGTCAAAAGTTTTTTATAGGTCTACAAATCCTTCAAACGTCCCTTGGGCTTTGCTCAGTCTTGTTTCAATTATAAAGAGCTTCGTCTGATCTGCCTCTCTACTTCTTGTGCGTAATTGTAAGGAAAACTAATCTTCATCTAACCCTCGTCAGTTTTCTTTTCTATCTCTTTATATTATTCTTTCCTGTTGCATGGATGCATGAACAGTTACTTTGATTGTGCGGTACTTTCCACACTTATCTGCCCTTGTTATTTTCAGAATTGTAGGGAAGATTTTTTCCGAAAGGCCGAAGTACTCCACTAGTCCAAAGGTTCTACACATCAGCTTGAATAGTTGTTTGATTGTTATATAATTTTATATGATGTTAGAAATTCCGATGAAGTATTAACTAACCCTCATCCCTTATGTGATCTTAGGTGTTTCAGAGCCATCTCAGTTCTGACTCTATGACTTGACTTCTTATGTTACCGATGTCAATTCCAATTTTGTCTTATATCGGGCAAGACCTCTTCCTGATATAAGACTTCAACGAACTGTTTCCTCCTATCCTGTCTATCCTCTGTATTTAACAGTGGAATTCCCAACGAATTATTAATAATGGAACCTTGCTTTTAACTTCCGCGAAGGATGAGTCTGTCATTCAGTCGATCATTTATCTTCCCATTTATTCACACGTTTTCCTGCTGTATTGCTCTTTGGATTCGGTAAACGTCCTATTTATTTCATTAGATTCATATTGCTGTATCCCTATACGTCCCTGTACGCTTCTGTAATTCATTCTTTAGTCGGTCAGTTGAATAACATCTTCTGCCAGGAAATGGCCATGCGTTCCTAAGAAGGCACTCCCGCCAGAGGTTCGAGTCCTCCCTCGGGCATATGTGTGTGTGTGTGTGTGTGTGTGTGTGTGTGTGTGTGTGTGTGTGTGTGTGCGTTAGGTTATTTTAAATAGTTTGGTCTCAAAGATTTACAAAATTTTTTAACAATATCTTGTATTACTCTGGCTTTCTTCGCATTGGATGTCCGCTCCTCTCCAACTGCTTACTTTTCGTATTCCCTATCGCAGTATCCAGATTCTTACCGACCCAAGAAATCATCTCATTATTCTTCATTACTTTAGAATTCTAATTCCTTACACACTAATTTTTGTAGAAGATTCTTCATTATAACCAAAATGTAGGTCTGGGGCGTCATGTCACGGACTGCGTGGCCGCTCCCGTCGGAAGTTTGTGTCCTCTCTCTGGTGTGTGTGTGTGTGTGTGTGTGTGTGTGTGTGTGTGTGTGTGTGTGTGTGTCTTGTCCTCAGCCTAATTTAAAGCTAAGTTGATCGTTAGGCTAGACTTCGATGAACACAGCAGTTTGATCCCTTAGGGTTTACAGACATTTGAACGAAAAGTAATCTGATTCACTATCCCCGGGATCGCCTTAAAATCCTATATCTGATTTCGGAGTCTCTATCTGACGATTATGTAGTCTTACTGGAATCTACCCATGTCTCAAGGTACTTCACAAGAATATATGGTGGAATTGTTTATTTTTTATAGATCTAAGGGGCGTAACTGCTGCAGTTACAATCCCCTGGGCTTAGAAACTACTTAAACAAACCTAAATTATGTTAAGGATAAAACACACACACACACACACACACACACACACACACACACATGACCGAAGCAGGACGGCGAGCAACCGAGCGCTCCGCAGCAAGACCTCTCCACCTCGGCGTACATTTTCCTGTTGTGATATTTGAACAGAGTACTCACTACAAACATCTGAAATCTATGGCAGAACTCATTTAACCTTTCTCCCCTCTATTTCATTATTACTGCCCAGTCCATATTTCCCGTAACCCTCTGCTCCATTCCTTCTGCTAAAACCGCGTGCAGTCCCTCACGATTATTGGATTTTATCTAACATTCCATACCGAATCACCCGTTCAGTGTCCTCTTCACTTTATGGTTGCGTCGTTGGCATATATACCCGAACAATGTATCCTCATATGTGTACATCTTCACTTTATGTTGCCGTCGTCGGCGTGTATACCCGAACAATAATGCACTAGTAGATGAGTTTTTACTACACTAGTCAAAACAATTACGGGTCTAGTTGAGATATCTATGTTCTGATGTATTGTCATCGGAAAAATGAACTATAATGGTTCGATGTCTTCCTGTCGGCTCTACAGGGTAGAGGAAATATTACGGCTACTGAGATAGTGGTAATTAAAAAAATTGGCGCAGAGGGGAATCACATAAGCAAATGGTTTCAGATAACGTGAGTAGGTGGTGCAATGCAACAACTTGACTATACCAGAAGCCATAGCATGGAGAACCTTTGAAGGTTGGAAGCGGGACAGTCACAGAGGAAGGCAGTTGCAGCTATTGGAGTATCCCAAATTGTAATTTTGGACAATAGAAGGCAACGCCAAGGTCGTTCATGGGTAACATCATCAAGAGATGACCGTTATCTCCGGTTAACAGCCCGTCGATGCAAGAGGCTGAATGCAACTCAGTTTCAACGGAATCCCCAGGGAGCAACAGGATGCACTATATCAACAAAAACGCACGGAGGTATGATGTGTGTTCCATAAAACCACGACACCTTTTAGCCCGCAGACACTGGGCGGAGGAATATCAGGATTGGAGTCGTAACGAATAGCGCCGGGTTCTGTTCACAGATGAGTCAAGATTTGGTATTTCGCCGGACAGTTGTCGCTCCCTCATCTGAGAGAATGTGGAACTCGGAACAATCCTGATAATGAGCAGAAAACATCGCCAAATCGTGGTAGTGGACGAATGGTGTGGGAAGGAGTCAGTACGGATTTCTATGTGGTACAGAATAGCGCCTTGACTGCTCACAAGTACGCTGGTGGCATAGGAAATGGGTTGCTTCTGGTGGACGATAATACACGTCCCTACAGAGCTGCACTGGTGGGAATTGAATAAATGCAGGACCAGATTCTTCACCGAACTTAAACCGGATTTCTGGGTTGCACGTGGCAGACGCAGTGCAGCCATAACGTCTGCAGAGCTGGGTATCGCACTCATGGAAGAATGGCGAAATGTCTCTCAAGACTTGAAGAAGGAAGGGACGAAGATTAGAGTTTAAGGAAAGAAGGAAAAGAGCTTAGGGTTTAACGTCCTGTCGACAGCGTGGTCATTAGAGGCGGAGCTTATGCCCGGATTGTTTGGGTAATTATGGGGGAAGGAAATCGGCCGTGCCCTTTCAAAGGAACCATCCCGGCATTTGCCTGGAGTGATTTAGGGAAATCAGCCGGCTGCGGTGGCCGAGGGGACTGCGGCGCTCCAGTCACGGTCTGCACGGCCACTACGGTCGGGGGTTCGAATCACTCCACGGGCATAGATATTTGTGGCGTCCTTAGTGTTAGCTAGTTCATAAGTACTTCGTAATTTTCGGGACTGATGACCCCGTAGTTAAGTCCCATAAGCTATACAAAAATTTGAACGTTTTTAGGGAAATGACGAAAAACCAAATCTGCATGCTCGGAGGTAGATTTGAATTACCTTCCTCCCGAACGTGTCCAGTGTATTACCACTGCGCCACCTCGCTTGGTCTCAACAGACGATTGATAACTTCATGCCGGCCGCGGTGGCCGAGGACACTGAGGCGCTTCAGTCACGGTCTCCACGGCCACTACGGTCGGGGGTTCGAATCCCCCCTCGGACATGGATATTTGTGCCGTCCTTAGTTGTAGGTAGTTCATAAGTAGTTTGTAAGTTTATGGACTGATGACCCCGTAGTTAAGTCCCATAAGCTTAACAAACATTTGAACATTTTTTTGATAACTTCATACCTCATACCATACAGGTGAACAACTGTTCTGGCCGTCGTACCATATTGGCAACGGGCACTTCTTTTTCACTATTATGGTAGCTCCATGATGCCTCACTCTATGTAAACGCCATTTAAACCTCAGGTAAAGAGTTGTGACAGCAAAATAACGTACTGTATATTGTTATGATATCTCACTGGATCCCATTATTGTAGTGAGCAGTTTATATAATCGATAATCTGGACAGGTGTAAAAATTTATAAGGAGATCAATTCCAATTGTAAAATGATACGTATGGTACGAAAAGTGGCAATCGATCATGAAGAAAGAAAAGTGTGAGGTTGTACACATAAGTACTAAAATAAATGCGTTACGTTTTGGTTACACGATAAACAGCACAAATGTTAAGTCTATCAATTCAACTAAATATCTACGGATTACGGATACAAGCAATTTGATTGGAAAGAACGACAATATTATCTGCTTTTCTGGCAGATCACTTTCAAGATGCAACAAATCCACTAAAATAACTGCCTACACCACACTTGCCTCTCCTCTGCTCGAATATTACTGCGCGATATGGAATGCATACCGTGTATGATAGAGAACTACGGGAAGCTACATCGAAGAGCAGCTCGGGAGAGAGATATGTTACGCAAGCTGGGTTGGCAAAGGTTGCGACGAGATCCATTTACAAAATTTCACACACCATCTTTCTGCTTCGAATGCTGAAATATGTTGTTGACCCCTATCTGTATAGGAAGAAACGATCATCATAAAGAAACAGTGCTGGGACGCGTTATTGTAAACGCTAGACAAAAATGCTGAAAATGCCCTGAAGAAACGTATTCCAGGCACTTAAGTGATACTGTAGATTAGTCAACTAGATGTAAATTATTTTTGGAGTCAAAAGATTATGTTAAGAAGACTTGAGGACTATTTAAGTTTTCAGAGGATATGACTTTCGTGCCATTCCTAATCATCCTTAGGAAGGTGATGAGAACCTAGAAGCAAGTCAGACCATAACATGTCGACCTAGTCAATCGCTCTGAAGTTTTACAGAAAAGATGCCTGTTGTTTCAGACACATGCGAAACATTAACAAACGTAAATTTATGGATTAGAATTACTTCAGCATCTCCACTGTTTCAGGACACTGAATCAAATGCAGTTGTAAAGTAGAAAATTTGTGTGGGGCCGGGACACGATCGCTGATTTTCCTTTTTCGAAGATCAATCGCTTTAATCATTAGACTATCCTGACCGCTTCTCGATCTGCCCTAATTTTCAGCTTAATGCGCACTACTATTTCAGTGCCCATGTCTATTACTAACTCTTGGTCCCAGTTTTAAATATATTTCCGCAAGGGATAGTACGTATTTCTCCATTCGCCCAGAAACTGTTATTTGCCTGTTGGAGCCAACGCGGCCAATGTTTAAAGCGACCGATTGCTCGACGCGGAAAATCTGGGTTCGTGTCCGGGTCCGGCGCAAATTTCCCATTTCACAATTGAATTTAATTCAGTGCCATGAAATAGCCAAGACGACAAGAAATTGTTCAAATATTTGTAAACCTATTGGACCAAACTCTATGGTCATCATTCCTCAGACTTGCAAACGAACTAACTTCCACTAAGAACAACACACACTTTCATGGCCGTGAGAAGACTCAAACCTCCGGAAGGAATGACCACCCAGTCCGTAGGATGACGCCTTAGACCACGCAGCCAATCCGTGCGGACCCCACTGAAGACGAGTAGCTATATATGTTGCTGTGGTATTTTGCGAGATACCCAAGTGTTCATGCAGTTTGCTTTGCAATGTTATCTTTGCAAGTGCTTAAGAACGACCAGCTTTAACATTTTATGTTGGGTTTGAAACCAACTGTCGTTTACCAATCATAAAATTTTCATATCGGTTAGGATCTTTTACGAGCCTTATTCTATATTGCAGATCTCCCAGAAACCCAATCAATAAAGTTCGTGTATGCTTACGATTGGTCCCCCGCTACAAGATGTAGCACAATTGTGGCATTTGAGGTCATCCTAATGATAGACCTGAAGATAATGGGTGTATATTTCCGTAAGTGGAGATTTGAACCAAATGTTTTGCAAAACAGAGGTTAGTTGTTTCCATCTCAACAACAAACTCGCAGGAAAGGAACTAAAAAAAAAAAAAGTTCAAATGTTTGTATAGTCTATGGGACTTAACTACGGGGTCATCAGTCCCTAAACTTACAAACTACTTATGAACTAACGAAGACAAAGGACGGCACAAATATCCATGCCCGAGGGGGGATTCGAACCCCCGACCGTAGTGGCCGTGCACACCGTGACTGGAGCGCCTCAGTCCCCTCGGCCACCGCGGCCGGCGAAAGGAACTCAACATTCGATTTGAAAACACCATTCTCAGGCTCAATAAATCTCCGAAGAACTTGGGCATGACGATGGACAGAACACTATCTTTTAATGAGCACCTAACAATGACTGCCGAAAAATTAAAAATAAGAAACATCATTATTCAAAAGCTCAGTGGCACCATCTGGAGAACATCGGCCTCCACTCTCCGCACCATTGCTTTAGCAGTTGCATTCTCGGCTGGCCGAATACTGTGCTCCGATTTGGGTGAACAGCCCACATGTAAAAAAGGTGGATGTCCAGCTGCTTAACACTCTGAGGGTGATCTCTGATGTAATTAAACTCACTCCAACGTAGTGGTTCCCAATATTAAGCCACATCTCACCGCCACACCTGCGAAGTATTGACGCCTTTGTACGTGAATACAAAAACATCTAGGGAAATCGAAGTCTACCGAGACATTTAAACTTGCAAACAGAAATAGGCATCCATCTAGGGACAAGAGCAGCGAAGACCTGTGTACAAGAGGGTTTCAGTATCACAAACGCATGGTTTGAAAAATGGAACGCATGGAAAGATCGTAACATGCCTTGCATCACACAAAAGCCACCTGGTTTTCACCTACCACGCAAAATGTGGTCTAATCTAAATAGGATTCAAACTCATCATGCCAGATGTGCTCACTCCCTGTATAAATGAGGTGAACAACCATCCCCTCAGTGTGACAGTGGAGAGAATCAGACCATCAGCTATATTGTTGAAGAGTGTCCCAGAAGAGCCTACAATGGGAGCCCAGGCGACTTCCTGTTCGCAATTTTAGAGTCGGCAGATTACATTAATAGACCTGATGTTTGTTTGAAATTCTTGAAGTTTGTTATATCAGTGATGTTTGCTTGCTATTCTTAACGTTTTTTGTACCAGTGATTTGTCTATTTCTTTCTTATGTGTTTGTATTGCCATAGGATGTATAATTAATAAAAGGCTGCAATTTATACATTATTTCTTATAGATACGTTGGGCAATCCGCCTTGATACCTCAAGATACTGGGCATCAACATTCACGACGTGGTAATGGACACGTTGTGCTGCGCAGTGCGCGGCTGATCCCCGTCGTAGGTTCGAGTCATCCAGGTTCGTGTGTATTGTCTTTCTCGCAAGTTTTTCAAGTAATTTGTAGGTCTAGAGACCGATGGTCAATCCAGTTTGGTTCCAAAGGTTTACAAACGTATGTTGTTGTTGTTGTGGTCTTCAGTCCTCAGACTGGTTTGATGCAGCTCTCCACGCTACCCTGTCCTGTGCAAGTCTCTTCATCTGAGAATACGTTTGGCAGCCTACATGCTTTTGAATCTGCTTACTGTATTCGTCCCTCGGTCTCCCTCTACGATTTTTACCCAAGACGCTTTCTTCTAAAGCTGAGTGGACAATTCCTTGATGTCTCAGAATGTGTCCAACCAATCTATCCCTTCTCATAGTCAGGATATGCCAGAAACTCCTTTTCTCCCCGATTCGGTTAAGCACCTTCTCATTAATTATGTGATCTACTTATCTAATTTTCATCATTCGTCTCTAGCACCACATTTCAAAAGCTTCTATCATCTTTTTATCTGAACTCCTTATCGTCCACGTTTCACTCCCATACAATGCTACACTCCAAACAAATGCTTTCAGAAAGGACTTCCTAACATTTCAATTAATATTGGATGTTAACAAGTTACGCTTCTTTCGAAACGCTTTTCTTCCCAAAGCCATTCTGCATTTTTATATCTTCTTTACTTCGGTCATCAGAAGTTGTCTTGCTGCCAAAATAACAAAATTCATCTACTACTTTTTATTGTCTCCTTACCTTATCTAATTCCTTCAGCATCGCCTGATTTTCTGACATTGCATTCCATTACGTTCGCTTTACTCTTGTTAATGTTCATCTTATATCTTCCTTTCAAGACACTTTCCATTCCATTCAATTGCTCTTCCAGATCTTTTGCGGTCTCTGACAGAATTACTATGTCATCAGCAAACCGCAATGTTTTTATTTCTTCTACCTGCACTTTAATGCCCTCTCCAAATTTCTCCTTCCATTCCTTCACTGCCTGCTCAATGTAGAGATTGAACAACATTGGGGAAAGGCTACAACCCTTACCAACTTCTGCGTCCCTTTCTTGCGCTTCGACTGTAATAACCGCTGTCTGGCTTTTGTACAGGTTGAATATAACTCTTCGCTCCCTATATTTTACCCCTGATACCTTCAGAATTTGGAAGAGTGTATTCCAGTCGACATTTTTCAAAAGCTGAACAAATGATCGTTTTGAAATAGGCACGTACAAACACGACGACTCCTATTTACCCTTCTGCCACTTCTCCTCGTCGAATAATCTTAATGCGCTGATTGCCATCGACAAGGGATCCCAAATCGATTCCATATTCCTGGATTTCAGGAAGGCTTTTGACACTGTACCCCACAAGCGGCTTCTTATGAAATTGCGTTCTTATGGAATATCTCCCCAATTGTGCGATTGGATTCACGACTTCCTATCAGAAAGAACACAGTTCGTTGTAATTGACGATAAGTCATCGAGTAAAACAGAAGTGATATCTGGCGTTCCACAGGGAAGCGTTATAGGTCCATTACTCTTCCTCGTGTTTATAAACGATTTAGGAGACAATCTGAATAGCTCCCTTAGACTGTTCGCGGATGTTGCTGTCGTTTATCGGTTAGTGAAGTCAATTGAGGATCAAAAGCAACTGCAAAGCGATTTAGACAAAATTTCTGCACGGTGCGAAAATTGGCAATTGACACTAAATAAAGAAAAGTGTGAAGTAATACACATGACCACTAAAAGAAATCCACTGAACTTTAATTACGCGATAAATCAGTCAAATCTTAAGGTCGTAGATTCTACGAAATACCTAGGAGTTACAATTACGAACAACTTAGACTAGAGAGAACACACAGAAAATATTGTCGGGAAGGCGAACGAAAGATTACGTTGCATCGGCAGAACGCTTCGAAGATGCACCAGCTCCACCAAAGAGACTGCCTACATCACACTTGTGCGTCCTCTCCTGGAGTACTGTTGCCCCTTGTGGGACCCTCACCAGGTGGGACTGACGGAAGATATTGAAAAGGTTTAGAGAAGGGCAGCTCGTTTTGTTTTATCACGTTACGGGGGGAAAGCGTCACGGAAATGTTGCAAGAATTGGGGTGGAAATCATTAAAAGAAAGACGTTATTCATTGCGGCGTGATCTGTTTGCGAAGTTTCAGTCACCGACTTTTAGTTCTGAATGTGAAAATATTTTGCTAGCACCCACCTACTTAGGGAGACATGACCATCAGATCGAAAACGGAACGATTTAGGTGTTCTTTCTTCCCGCGCGCTATTAGAGAATGGAACGGTAGAGAAAAGTTATGAAAGTGGTTAATGAACCCTCTGCCAGGCACTTAAATGTGATTTGCAGAGTATCTAGGTAGATGTAGATTCCATACAACCGACTACCTGGAATTACGTCATAGTTAGTGTGTCAGATGGCCGACTGGTACGTCCCCTACAGCATCTGCAGCGGTCCATATCGGCCAGTGGTGTCTTGTAAGCAGAGTGCACAACGGTATTCCTTACCACTTGCCACACAGGGCCTGCCTTATAACGCTTTCCTCACTCCGTCGTGAGAGCCTCACCACTGGCCTGTTGGTGTGGCTGCAGGATGCCCTCTCGCTGGACCTGTCTGGGCTGCGCGGCAGCCACGCCGGCGCCAACTTCACGCTGCTCAGGATGGTCGACCAACAGCGCCTCCTACAGGACACTCCAGCGAACCTCGGCTCCAGCCACACGGTAAGCTGCGGTGCGCCGCTAATAGCTAGCACTTCATGTTGCTGTTTCTTCAGTCTTAACGCCATTAATAGATTAGATTAGATTAATAGGAAAGGCAGCTCTTCATTTTTAGCTTTTGTAGATTTGGAGAAAGCTTTTATCAATGTTGAATGGAGTACACTCTTTCAAATTCTGAAGTCATCAGGGGTAAAATCAAGGAAAAGGAGAGTAATTTACAACTTGTATAAAAGTCAGATCATTAGTTGGGAAGGGAGTAAGACAGGATTGTAGCCTTTCTCCGATGTTATTCAATTTGTATATCGAGCAGGTGGTGAAGGAAAGCAAGGAAAAGTTTGGAATAGGGATTAAAGTTCAGGGTGAAGAAATAAAAACATTGCGTTTGCTGATGATATAGTAATTCTGTCAAAGGACCTCGAAGAGCAATTGAATGGAATGGACAGTGTGTTGAAGAGAGCGTATAAAATGAACATTAACAAGAGCGAAACAAAGATAATGGAATGCAGTCTTAGAAAATCAGGCGATGCTGAAGAAATTAGATTAGGTAACGAAACAATGAAGGTGGTAGATGAGTTTTGTTACTTGGGTAGTAAAATAACATGCGATAGTTGGAGTACAGAGGATATAAAATGCAGAATGTCATGGGAGGAAAAGTATTTTTGAAAAAGAGAAATTTGCTAACCTCGAATATTAATCTAAGTGTAAGGAAGTTTTTCTGGAGGCATTTGTGTGGAGTTTTGCCTTGAACGGGAGTGAAACATGGACGATAAACAGTGTGGACAGGAAGAGAATAGAGGCTTTTGAAATGTGGTGCTACAGAAGAATGCTAAAGGTTAGGTGGGTAGATCGCATAACTAATGAAGAAGTACTGAACAGAATTGGTGAGAAAAGGAATTTTGTACATGCCTTGATTAAAGAAGGGATCGCTTGGTATGACACATTCTTAAACATCGAGGAATCGTAAATTTAGCATTGGAGGGAAGTGTGGGGTAAAAATCGCAGAGGGAGATCAAGAGACGCGTATAGTAAGCAGATTCAAATGGGCGTGGATTGCCGTTCTTATGAGGAGATGAAAAGGCTTGCTCAGGTTAAAGTAGGGTGGAGAGCTGCATCAAACCATAACAACAACAGATTAGTACTTGTTCCATAGATCATATATATGACATTTCGTAATGATGTGGAACGTGTCAGTTTCGTAAATGTTGTCTACACTTGACAATAAATATTTTAAGGATTTTTATTAATTTTTGTTGGTTTTTATATACTTTTTTAAAGTTTTATCTAAAAATTCATCTACATTGTAGAAGGAGTTACCATTCAGAAATTCCTTTAATTTCTTTTTAAATACTAGTTGGCTATCTGTTAGACTTTTGATGCTACTTGGCAAGTGATCAAAGACTTTTGTGGCTGCATAATTCACCCCTCTCTGAGCCAAAGTTAGATTTAACCTTTGATAGTGTATATCACCCTTTCTCCTAATGTTGTAGCTATGCACACTGCTATTACTTTTGAATTGGTTCAGACTGTTAATAACAAATTTCATGAGTGAATATATATATATCGTGAAGCTACAGTGAAGATCCCTACATCCCTAAATAAACGTCTGAAGGATGCGCTTGGGTGGGCTCCAGCAATTATTCTGATTACTCGCTTTTGTGCAAAGAATACTTTTTTACTCAATGTCGAATTGCCCCAGAATATGATCCCATATGAAAGTAATGAATGAAAATAGGCGTAGTAAGCTAATTTACTGAGATGTTTATCACCAAATTGTTTAATGACTCTGATAGCATAAGTAGCTGAATTCAAACGTTTCAGATCTTCAATATCTTTCTTCCAATTCAGTCCCTTGTCAATGCAAACACCTAAAAATTTTGAATAGTCTACCTTAGCTACAGATTTATGTTCAAAGTCTAAATTTATTAATGGTGTCATGCCATTTACTGTATGAAACTGTATACTCTGGTTTTTATCAAAGTTTAATGAGAGTCCATTTGTATAGAACCACTTAACAACTTTCTGAAACATATCATTTACTATTTTATCAATTAATTGCTGTTTGTCAAGTGTGATAGCTATACTTGTATCATCAGCAAAAAGTACTAGCTTAACATCTTTGTGAATGTAGAACTGCAATTCATTAATATATAATAAGAACAGCAAAGGACGCAAGATCGAACCTTGTGGGATCCCATTTTTGATAACTCCCCAGTTCAGAAATTAATTGTTTCATCTATATCATGTGTACTGCTTATTTCAACTTTCTGCACTCTTCCAGTTAAGTATGATTTAAACCATTTGTGCACTGTCCCACTCATACCACAATACTTAAGCTTATCTAGAAGAATCCCATGATTTACACAATCAAAAACCTTTGAGAGATCAGAAAAATCCCAACTGGTGATGTACGGTTATTCAAAACATTTAATATTTCATCAGTGAAGGTATATATAGCATTTTCTGTTGAGAAGCTTTTTTGAAAACCAAACTGACATTTTGTTAGAACTTTATTTTTACTAATATGTGAAGCAACTCGAGAGTACATAACTTTTTCAAAATTTTTGGATAAAATGGAGGGGAAACCTACTCATAGACGATTTGGACCAAATTTATGGTACATGTAGGCCGTGGTGAAACATGAAAGTGTACCAAGTGGGAACTCCAGAAGGTCAAGCGTTTACGAAATAACAGGAATTTTGATACGGATCACTCACCATAAATCTTCAATATGTTTCTTCCAATTCAGTCCCTCGTCAATGCAAACACCATAAAATTTATCAACTGCCCCTGTGGGAATGTGTTCTGGAACCGGTTTGTTTTAGCGGTAAGAAATCGGATTCGTCGCGTTTTCGACTACGCCTCGTGGCAAATATATTTGTGCTTCTTGTCAATGTGTTCACTACTGACGTCACAATAACTGGAACATCATGTGTAATTTTTATAATTTATAGGACATATATCGGCAATGTAATTCAGATTGGTTATATAAAACAAACGTGGGCAGATACAGAAAAATATTTATTGTACAAAAATCAATAACTGTTAAACTACATTCCTACATAGCATCCGAAATTTTGTAGACACTTGTCATAGCGTGGCACAAGTTTTTGTATGCTTTCTTCATCGAAGGTTGCCGCCTGTGTATTCAACCATGTGGTAACATGTTCTTTCAGCTCGTCATCATCGTTGAAGCGTTGACTGCCAAGGACAGAATTTAGGTGTAAGAAGAGACGAAAGTCGCTAGGAGCGAGGCTCTACGGAGGATGATCAAACACGTCCCAGTGAAATTCCTGTAAGATTTATTTGGTCACATTCGCCGTGTCAGGTCGGGAATTATCGTAGAAAAATACAACACCTTTTGACAGTAATCCTCGGTGCTTGTTCTGTATTGCTCGATGCAATTTCTTAATGGTCTCGCAGAAACCACGTGCATTGATTGTTTGGAATCGTTGTAAGGAATCAATCAGCAAAATGCTTTTTCTGTCCCAAAAATCGATGCACATTGTAAGAAGATTGCCTGCTGGAGGTCGTCAAAAAATCTCAAAATTCAGAATGCGTAATGATATGTTCTAGTAATAATAATTTTGGTTATTGAATGTTGTAGCAAATCACAACTAATGGGTCGCAACAACACTTTCGCATTGTAAGTTAGAATTTTGAATAAATAAAAAAATGATATTAATTAACTTAAAACAGTCACTGTAGTAATTAATTAAGCTTGGCCCTATCTGACTTAGCATTGACTACAGCCTCCAACTAGCACCTCTTACGATTCACGAACAGCACATCTTCACTAACAAATGTGTGAGAATTCATGTAGTGGTGATGGCGTGTTCGTGTTATAATCAAAATTGTAATAGCAGATAGACTCTAATTACAATGATAATAGCTCAATACAGTGAAACTCCGTGGTGCAATGCGCTTCACAAATACTACAGTCAAGGTTCTCAATAATTTTGATATTATTGTTTAAAGCATTCAAGTTCCTTATAAAACTTTACGTAAACTATTTTTTTTTTTTTTTTTTTTTTTTTTTTTTTTTTTTTTTTTTTTTTTTTTTTGTAATTGGTTCCAGGGCCTGGGTAGCGTACGCGTGTAACTGGCTGAGCACAGTTTGGCATTTAACGTATTTCATAAAAAAATTACTTCAGTCAAGTCTGGTTACTTTCTACATAATTGAAATCAACTTTACTTTACTTGCAAACTCTCTTGCACTTTATACTAGTCTCTGTGGTTGTAACACGTTTAGCAATTCTTTAACTCGTCTAGCAATTTCTTTAAAACTGATCGTAATTACTTTGAAAAATGATTGAACTTGTTGGTCAATGTACAGGCTTGCATAATCTAATAATGGTGATAATGGGGTGACTACAACTACTTACAAAATTAAGACTGGTTTCAAAATAAGTCATGTATAACTGAACCAAAGTTCTGATTGGGTGGACACTACATTTACATGCATACAAAATGAAATGTTACAATAGCACTCATCTGTTTTCGTCGTCTTCGTCGTGAAGTCCAAACAAGACAGATATGATTACAATAGGTACTCTTACTACAACAACGGTCACACTCGGTGACAATAGACTTGATACCCAAACAATTACTTTTCTTGCACACATGGAAAAAGATTACACTGATCGAGTATAAATAAACTTATTTCGCACTTCGTTCAATACATTAAACAGTACGCCTCTCAGGCTTATTGCAATTGCATTAAACTCGCGCCACACTGCGCCTACCGTGCCTCTGCACTATCAACAAAACATTTATGTGTTTACTATAGCGAGTCCGCTCCGCGACTGCAATTATGTCTTTACTTTGGCGAGTCCGCACCGCGACTGCTTCAGCAGCGCGACACTCACAGCTACTACTTCTGTGGCAAAGACAGTCTTTACCACAGGTTCAACATTGTCTCTGGCGCATTGCTAACTTACAAAGAATGTCCGTGCATTCATGTGGGTTTACACATACAGTACATGTTTACACTAGATGATTCAATATTGAAAGTGACGTTACATAACAAATATCTCTAGCATACAAGAAATGAAAAATACATGAACTAAACACATTTAAGACAATATATACATTACTTTAAATCAAACTGTAAGATACACCAACAGGTGTACTCTTACAATATGACTTTTCGAGGTGTTAAGATTTGCTTAGGCTTAACCTTCATTGGGGACGAAGTGGGCCTCCATTCCATTGATTGCCGTTTTGTTTTGAGGGTGTCGTACAATACCCAAGTTTCATCCCCCATCATTACCCGAGAAAGAAAACCATCGCCTTCTTCATTGTAGCGTGTCAAAAATTGAAGTACACTGCCCATCCGTTGTTTTTTGTTGTTGTTATTGTTGTTGTTATTGGGGTTGGTCATCAGCGCCCATTTATGGGACTTAACTAAAATGTTCAAATGTCTGTAAATCTATCGGACCAAACTGCGTGGTCATCAGTCCGTAGCTTACAAACTACTTAAACTTAGGTAAACTAACCTACGGACAAACACACACACCCATGCCCCAGGGAGGACTCGAACCTCCACGGCGAGCAACCGCGCGCTCCGTAGCGAGGTGCTTTAGACCGCTCGGCTACTCCACCGCGGCGGGGACTTAACTACGGCGTCATCAGTCCCTAAACTTACAAACTACTTATGAACTAACTAATACTAAGGATGGCACAAATATCCATGCCCGAGGGGGGATTCGAACCCCCGACCGTAGTGGCCGTACAGACCGTGACTGGAGCGCCTCAGTCCCCTCGGCCACCGCGGCCGCCTAGGCATTGCCAAGGAACATGAAAATGTATAGTACCGAGCGTAGTTGAAGACGTTACCGTTTCAATACGAATCAGATCTCTTACCGCTGAACCAAACAACGCTTCCTAAACACACATTCACAGTGACTATTATTAGTGGCCGAGGGGACTGCGGCGCGCCAGTCACGTTCAGCACGGTCACTACGGTCGGCGGTTCGAATCCCCCCTCGGGCATGGACATGTATTAGCTAGTTCATAAGTCGTTTGTAAGTTTCGGGACTGATGACCCCCTATTGTAGTCCCATAAGCTCTACAAACATTTGAACATTTTGAGTATTGTTAAGGTGTATATGGTGACAGATCCGTATCAAAATTCCTTTCATTTCTTAAACACTTGGCCATCTGAAATTCACACTTGGGACACCTTCATGTTTCTCCACGCCCTACCATACTCCATAAATTTGGACGAATTCGACGACGCCGAGTAGGAGTGCTCTGTTTGTCAGCTTCTTCCACTGCTCGAAACGTTCATGTTCGAACGAGAAATTTTACTGACACATTAGAAGAAATGATACTTTACTTGATCAAAAATCCAAGTAATACACATTACTGCCAAATTAATTAAGTTCTCACCTGTTGTTCCTCAACTATCTAACGTTTACCATGCCAAAATAAAAAATAAAAAAAAAAAAAATCTGTATTGAACTACTTTTAAAATTTAAATCCCTGTCGTATTTTACTCATAAGAGATAAAAATATTATGTAAGTCTTGACACAATCAGACAGATATTACAGTTACGAACCGTGTGTTTGTCTTCAAGTTTACAGCACCCAGACTTTGAAAATTCCTAAGAGAGGGACCTTTTCTTTTCACGGGAAAGAGCTCTACCGACTTCTTTTTCTCTTTTTAGTGGGCATTGATTCTACATCTACATGCGATACTCTGCAAATCACATTTAAGTGCCTGGCAGAGGGTTCATCGAACCACTATTATAATATTTGTCTCCCATTCCATTCTCGAATAGCGCGCGGGAAGAAAGAACACATGAATCTCTCCGTTCGAGCTCCGATTTCTCGTATTTTATTCTGATGGTCATTTCTACCTATGTAAGTGGGAGATGAAGATTATTGAAAATTTGTGCCCCAGCCAGGATGAATCCGGATCATTCTGCTAACTTTTATCTTCTTTTTTTCTCGCTGACCTTTCTTATTTTTTCTTTAAACGCTTTAACTAGTTTTTATTTCTTCTCGTTTTTTTAAATTTATTTTTCTTCATATTGCAACTTTTACTCTTTGATGAATGAAGTGGGAAATAAGTAAATAACTAAAATTATATATATATATATATATATATATATATATATATATATATATATATATATAATTACAATTCACAACGTTCATTTCCTTTGCTTTCTTTGAATTCCTTTAGAACAAGAAAAATGGCTTCTCCTAGTCATTATGTTCTTAGATCCAATGATTTCTTTCCAGAATTTAAGAAAAAAATTAAACTTCAGGAAGGTATTTATGGAGACTTTCTGATAGTCTGGAGCCGTGGCCATCATCTAGCGTTTGTCTGTTACAGGTAAATTCCAGTAATATTTTTCTGCTTTTCTTAATTAATCCATTGTCTTTATTATTAATAATAATATCTGCTCATGCCTGGCTTCAATGAACCATCAAGAAGCCATCAAACATCTTCAGCGGAAAGTTTGCGTAATTTTTCCAAATGTTTCAAATGTTTGTATAGCTTATGGGACTTAACTACGGGGTCATCAGTCCCTAAACTTACAAACTACTTATGAAATAACTAACACTAAGGACGGCACAAATATCCATGCTCGAGGGGGGCATTCGAATCCCCGACCGTAGTGGCCGTGCAGACTATGACTCGCGCGCCTCAGTCCCATCGGCCACCGCGGCCGGTCGTAATTTTTCCGGTAAGTTTAGAATGTTTGTATAAAAGTTGTATAATCACCGACGTCGTGTTCCGTTATGGCTAATATGAAGTGCACTGAAATTCCTTTCAGCCAGTTTACTGTATTTCTCTTCGTATTCAGGCATGGAATGTCATCAGGATAGAGTGAGGTCGTCATTGCAAATAGCATGAGGCGCACTGTGTTGGACGAAGACCAGAAGGCGGCATAGCAGTTGCCACACTTTCTTTGTCTCTTCCGCCGATTAGGCGGCGTGTGTGTGTGTGTGTGTGTGTGTGTGTGTGTGTGTGTGCGTGATGCACGTGGCACGTGTGACACAATGGCGTGGTCGCGAGGTGGATGTTTTGCAGACGTGACTGCGTAGAAGTACCATGTAGTCCGTGTCACTGTCGGTGAGTAGTGGATTGTACGTGACACCAGACCGCATTCCAGTCGACCCTTGGATGTCTTCTTTCGACGACGTTCCATCGATGTGTTATCATGAGGGTTCCGTATACTTTACGGACTAAGGCGAGTATTACACTGTAAAAGATCTTTGACAAAGATCTTTTATCAAAGCTATTTAGTCAAATCTTTGACAGTGTAAATAGGTCGTCTTTTATAAAAGATTTCTTTTATAAAAGATATTTGATAAAAGTTAGCGGGAGAGCCTAGCTTTTATAAAAGTTCGAAATAGTATACATGCTTCTTTCCTTGCTTTGACGTCTTTTAACCTACAAATTAACGTCAAAGTGCATTTGTTGTGTGCCACTGCCACAGTCATCGTTTCAAAGTGAGAAGTGTACGGAATATTTCTTAATACAAAGCACATTTACTAAAACATACGGTTATAATCGTATAAAGAAAAAGCTACTGCTGTCAGTTGTATTCAAAGGGACTCACTGTCGACGATGATAGGGAAGAAATTATATGGATCAACGGATATATGGAGATGCATAAGTGATATAAATGTTTTTGTACTCTAACCTAACCTCGTCCTCCTAAAGTGATTTACAATTTGGTTCACTTATGTCTGGAATAATGCATGAAATCTTAGGCCTACACTGTGCAATTCGTGTATTTTACTGCCTGCTGGAATAGATTTTGTATGTGGATATAAATGAGACGATCTTCAGCGGAAAAGACAATCATGATTTGCGTAATGAGATACTGCACTAGTTAGCTCCATATTTTTTCTTGCTTTGCACAATGTTTCTCGACTTTTAATCACAAGTCCAGATATTTATACGGATATTTTATGTTTCGGATAATCAGGCATACTAAACTATAAAAATGTCTTTCGGACCGCATAATCCGCAATGAAGTATAACATGAAAGAACTACGAAAATATTCTCATGTTATTATGATAAAGTGTCTAACGAGGATATGTTTAGCATGACACACGTAAATTACTTCAGTGTTTCATTATTTACCAATGACACAGGTTTAGGGCTTCCTGAAACATCGATTATAATGAAGTATTTATAAATATGTGGGCGAATTAAAGTGTTTGTACACAGGTTCTTAAACAATACAGATTATTATGTCGTAGCAGTGTTGTACATTTGTGCGAGCACTTTTCGCATTTTTCTCTCGCTATTCACGGTGTTACCTAAAATTGTTATCAGTTTTCGTTCTTTGCAGTGAATGCACTCCCGAGCAACAATATACTACGTACTAACTATAATAGAGACGATTGACTATTTTGGAGTCTGTTCAGAGCAACTATGACGAAATATTTTACGCTAGTGTAATGTCCTCCGGTGAAGTAGTTTCGTCAAACATCTTGGATAAAATCTTTTACAAAGATCTTTATCAAAGATCTTTTACAGTGTAATGCCGGCCTAACGTGCATGCAGTTGTCATCGCATGGTGTGTCAAGTAGTAAAAAAATATTACTGCTATTCTAGCTGAGAGAACACATAAGCGACGTGTTGGATCGTTATTGGGTGCAGTTGTATTTGATGAACTTTTTTGTTCACTGCAGATATTAATCACAAATATCACAGAAGCGACACTAACGCTCCAAGCGGTAGTACTATAGTTACATAAGAATGGCGGTTGGCTCTTTCTGCGCTACGGGAGATACTGTCGCTCCAAACGATAGACGTATTTTGAATAACACAATTCTGAGTATTAATTCGCGTCATTTTTTAAAACATCAAAAGAATTGACGACGTTTCGACCACTGCTCAGGGTGGTTAACTGTTGGATGCTGCTGAATGTATACCCCTATATACTGTGCATTTTTCGGTTATCTGACACCGACATCATACGTCTAGGATGGTGAATAGTTGGCAGCAGCGTATCACTAGGCTCTTACGTTTGCTACCCTGATAATTCATTGGTAGGCAAAATCTTGTATCTGATTGGGAAGGCAACAGCCAATTGGCTACTAGCACCCAGGGGATGGTATTTCACATATACAGGGTGTTTCACTAGGTGTATTTGCCTCTGCAACTTATAAAATAATAAATGACGGGAAATTTTAATGCGGTAGGTCAACACAAGAAACGTTACACATTCTGTGGAGCTATGAACATAGTTTATTGTATCATTTTCCAAAGAGTTACAGCACAAAGATATAATTTTTTAAATGGAACAATAATTTTTTCTATCGTGCATTGGAATCGTTGGAACCAACTGCGTCCAAATCAATTTAAACTACATTCCTATAACTGTTACTTTGGGAGCTACAACCCTTCAAAGTTTCGGGGGCGGAGGCTGCGATAGCGTAGCTGACTGGCCGAGTGGCTATCCCCTGGGGCACGGCCCACTGTCTCGTGATCACCAGCCAGTCAGCTACGCTGTCGTAGATGACCATACTGAGTACCACATGTTTCAAGATAACTTTTAAATTGTCTATGCCTCAGGCTTCGCGATCGGATGGAAATTGTGACGTGTACCGTCATATACATAACATTTCTAATTTTCTTAGTTTGCTCATAGATTCTCTTGATAAACTATGGAGTGAACGGCAGTGAGTTCTTGTGTTGCACCAGAAACATGTTTCATACGTTCTTTCATCAGTGCTATTAATCCCACATTAACTCCTTCCATAGACAGAGCCTCATCTGTTGCAACAGACAAAAGTTTATTCCAACTCAGTCCAACGTTTCCATCACCTTTTCAACGCTTTTGAAATTCGGCAACCCAGTGGTGGTACCCTTGAAGGGGATCAAATTTAAAAATTCCTCTGTTATATTGAGTTTATCATCGATGTTCCGAATGGAATAGCTAACTGTGCAGTATCCGATATGTCAGTAGTCTCATCGACAGCTAAAAAGTAATGTGTAACCTTACATACTGAAACACCCAGTACTTTCTGCACATCTACAGCTATGTCCCAAAAAGTCGCATAACAGTTTTTGGACACAAACTAACTTTGAAAGTAGATTGTTACGTTTTCTAAATAAGATCTCGGGCAGTTGAGATTTGCAAATGCAAGTTAAAACGCTCACTGCTGCTCAAAATTACTTTGTGAGTGGCCACAGTACTCGCACAATGGAAATTTATCTAACTGCTCACTCCTTAAGGGAGCAGCAAACGTTTTAACAAACACAAAATAAATGTTAAAAAAAGGTATAGATAATTAAAAATGGGACGGGGATTACGAAATTATAAAGCAGAGAATTGATACTTGAAATCATAATGTGGGGAGAACATATTAAGCACCATAAAGCACACATCTTGTACAAGAGTGAATTAAATCATAAAGTTAGTCGGCCGCGGTGGCCAAGGGGACTGAGGCGCTCCAGTCATGGTCTGCACGGCCACTATGGTCGGGGGTTCAAATCCCCCCTCGGGCATGGATATTTGTGCTGTCCTTAGTCTTAGCTAGTTCATAAGTAGTCTGTAAGTTTAGGAACTGATGGCCCTATAGTTAAGTCCCATAAGTTTAACAAACATTTGAACATTTCATAAAGTTACTGCCCTTAATAAGATTGTTTTTGCCCTTTTACAAATATAGAGGTAATATAGGAGGAAATTCGCAAATACGCAGTGGATAAAGGAAAACATACTCATTCACTCACAGACACAAGCATAATGCTTGTGACACATTACTAATGTGGCAACACTTGATAGCAGCGGCAAAGTGAAGCGTCAGCAGTGTTTTGACAAGATGGCAGGTGCCTTGAAGCACTAATTAAAACACACTATGCACCAAACGAACTCATGTGTGGGATGCAGTGGAATACTATCCTCAAGTACCATGTGGTGTGCAATCATGATGAATTACATAGAATTTACAAAAAATAAATTAATTTACAATAAACAAGTAAAATACATGTGAGAAGCTAGTATTAGTAAAAGCATGGCTGAAGGCCGAAGTGAAGATCGTTATGAAAGGATGTGGTGCAATAGGTCATACCAAAGCAGGAAAGACGGAATCAGAAAATCTGAGAAATATTTAGCATACTCGCAGATACAGATAAGATGCGAAAATGTTAGTCAAAAAGCAGCAAGGAAATTCAAACATAACAAGTTAACATGAAGTCTCAAGGCCACACACGTGAATTCTAAATTGAGAAAAAACGGACACAAAATCTACACTGGAATGAGAATGCAAATACTGAATTTAAACTGAATCACTCGAGTTCTGTGAATGAAGAAACACTTTGCCTTGCATGGCGAAAGAATTACTCAAGGAAACTATCACTGATAAACCAAGACTGCCTGATCAGAAAGAAACCAACATTCCAACAGCATGCCATACCCTCAGCATGATACGATGATGTACTTACTTTGACAGTCGCAGCAAGAGTGAAACCTAAGGCTACGCCAGAAGCCTTCCCCACAACACACCAGATGTAGAGCTTGTTCAGAGCATACCGTCTAACAACCCTTGCTACTTGAAGAACATAATATCCTCTTCTAAGCTCCAGAGAGGTCTCTTTTGTCACCTCTTTTGACCATGATTATGTTGGTACTACACTAAGAACAAGCCACCTCGCCATCTTGCCAAGTAAGCTTGTCTCTGGCCACCCAGCAGACGGCACTGCAGACAACATACGAAGCCATGCGTTCTTAACTAAACGAGGCCTAAAGCGCAAGGTGGCGACTGTAAGCCATTGCGCGGCACTCATTCAATATTAAAAGCAACCTTCCACATTTACATGAACACACAAGATCAATCACACAGGTGGAAACATATGTAAACATGGAGCATTGATCATTAGTAAAAAGAATAAAATAATTGACATACAAATAGACGGTATTAATGGCGGAGAATAACACCAAATGCAAAATGACCACACATTCAGTGGACGTGTTTCAACTTTCTCAAAGTCTTCTAACAAATGTGGACACATTTCTTCAGCGTGCATTACAATCACTTCTTTCACAAAGTCTCTCACAGTAAATGGTCTTTTTTGGCTATATGTAGAGATATTCCGTAACTCAGACGGACAGACGCTTTGCTACACTGACAGTCCTCCTCATCAGCACGTTCCTTTCATTGAGATATTAAGGCGTCTCGTTCTTTTCCTTCATATTTCCCAAACCCATTTGTGTGTCCCAGGGAATAATGATGCTGTTAATTACTTTTTTATATATGCTTCGTACTTCTCTGTTACACACCAAACACTTTGCAACTTCACCACATTGCACAAAAAGAATCAAAAAATCAAATCAAAAATGTTTGTAAATCTATCGGACCAAACTGCGTGGTCATCCATCCGTAGCTTACAAACTACTTAATCTAAGATAAACTAACCTAAGGACAAATACACACACCCATGCCCCACGGAGGACTCGAACCTCCACGGCGAGCAGCCGCGCGCTCCGCAGCGAGACGCTTTAGACCGCTTAGCTACTCCACTGCGGCAATCAAAAAATCAAATGTTCAAATGTCTGTAAATATATCGGACCAAACTGCGTGGTCATCAGTCCGTAGCTTACAAACTACTTAAACCTAGGTAAACTAACCTACGGACAAAGACACACACCCATGCCCCAGGGAGGACTCGAACCTCCACGGCGAGCAACCGCGCGCTCCGCAGCGAGACGCTTTACACCGCTCAGCTACTCCACCGCAGCAAAAAGAATCAGATTGCTCCGGTTTGCTTGTACTCGTCATGGTATTTTCGTCCAGACCGCTACTGTTAACTGAGCCCTCCATCTCTGTACTCACAGCCCCCTTCATCTAGGCAACACTGCGTGCACTGCTCTCGCCTGACGTCACACTGATTGACAGCGTGGCCGGCGAGAAAGACAGACCCCAGCGCGGACGGCATGCCACGTAAGCAAGGTAGTTCCGAGGCGCCGCGTATGCTAGCCGATTGGCCGGCAGCTAGGGCACTGCCCACTGCGTCATAGCGGCAGCCACTGAGCTAGCGATCGCGCCGGCTCGGAACTACCTTGCTTACGTGGCACGCCGTCCGCGCTGGGGCCTGTCTTTCTCGTTGGCCGCGGCTTGACAGGCTTATTCTGCCTGCTCACGCGTCACATCGCCTGAAGTTCTCTGGTCGTTAGGGGACATACATACATACTCACACACATCCATTTTTATTGATAAGTTTACTCCTATACTCTGACTGTGATCACGTTTTAGATTGTGAACACACTCTGAAGGGTAATGAATAATAATTGTGCCAGCAGTCGGGTGTGTCGTGTTCCAGGTCGGCGAGTCGCTGATGCAGGACGCGGTGGAGGTGCTGTCGGCGGCACTGTTCCAGCAGCACGAGGTGCGACCGCTGCAGGTCGCCAGCCACACGTGCGACGGACCGCCCTGGAAGCGAGGCCGCGGCGTGCGCCGGGCCCTCTATGACGTCAGTAACCACCACCGTTCCCACCTCTGCAGAGCAGGCCTTGTATTACAACACATCCATACATACAGCAGGGTTTTGGAACATATCCTGTATTCAAATATTATGAATTACCTCGAACTTTCGATCTATTGACCCAAGGTCAACACGGATTTAGAAAATATCGTTCATGCGAAACACAACTAGCTCTTTACTCACACGAAGTGATGTATGTTATCGACAAGGGTTCGCAAATCGATTCCTATTTCTTGATTTCCAGAAGGCTTTTCACACCGTACCTCACAAACGGCTTTTAACCCTTTCGTGGTTGTTGGGACATATACGTCCCACTAACTTCGGACCTCATTTGTACCACAAGGTGGCGAGTTGCGTAATTCTCCATAGTGTGCCGTCTGTTGGTGGCCCTTCAGAACGCGGAAAAAAATCGAGGCACTGAAATTCTTACAGTGTAGAAGGCTGTGACTGTTTATATGGGCTGCCGCGTGAATTTTCGCGCCGTACCATTGTTTATTGTGCCTTGAATCGGTTTTCGTCGTTTTCTTGCTACCGAAAATGTCCGAAGTAGGTATATTTGCTATTTTATGTTTCTTAGAAGTTTACAAACAACAATTAGGCTTTCTAAAACTCATTCTACTTCAAAAGTTTTTTTCAGTAAATTTACAATTAGTGGGACGTATGTGTACCACTTTTTTTTTTTTTTTTTTTTTTTTTTTTTATAGGAAAAATCGAATGTGCTAAAATTTTTTGAGTGGCATATTTGTAATCCTGACCCAAATCAGACTCTGTAACAGCTGAGATAACTTAAGATATTCTAAAAAATGAGTAAAAACCACGAAAGGGTTAATCAAATTGCGTGGTCATGGTATATCGCCCCAAATTTGCGATTGGATAGGGGATTTCTTGTCAGAGAGGACACAGTTCGTAGTAATCGATGGTAAGGCATCGACTAAAACAGAGGTGATATCAGGCGTTCCACAGGGTAGTGTTATTGGTCCTCTGCTGTTCGTTATTTACATAAACGATTTAGGGGAAAATCTAAGTAGCTCTCTTAGGTTGTCTGCAGATGACGCCGTCATTTACCGTCTAGTAAAATCATCTGAAGATCAAAACCAACTGCAGAACGATCTGAATAAGATATCAGTATGATGTAAAAATTGGTAATTGACTCTAAGTAATGAGAAGTGTGAAGTCGTCCACATGAGTACGAAAAGAAATCCGTTACACTTTGTTTACAAGATACATCAATCAAAAGTGAAGGACATAAACTCCACAAAATACCTAGGAATTACTATTACTTCAGACTTAAATTGGAAAGAACACGTAGATAATATCGTGGGAAAGGCGAACCAGAGACTGCGTTTTATTGGCAGAACCCTTAAAACATGTAACAGAACTACAAAAGAAACTGCATACACTACGCTTGTCAGTCCATTTTTGGAGTATTGCAGCCCAGTGTGGGATCCGTATCAGGTGGGTTTGACGGAGGAGATCGACAAAGTCCAAAGAAGAGCAGCTCGTTTCGTATTGTCACGATACAGGGGAGACAGCGTTGCGGAAATGATACAGGATCTGGGATGGGAATCATTACAACAACGGCGCTTATCGCTGCGGCGTGGGCTACTTGCGAAACTCCAATCGCCAACATTCTCCTCCGAATGCGAAAATATATTGTTGACTCCCACTTGCATAGGTAGAAATGATCATCAGAATAAAATACGAGAAATCAGAGCTCGAACAGAGAGATTCAGGTGTTCTTTCTTCCCGCGCGCTATTCGAGAATGGAATGGGAGATAAAATAATATAATGGTGGTTCGATGAACCCTCTTCCAGGCACTTAAATGTTATTTGCAGAGTATCCCAGGTAGATGTAGATACTTAATTTTTAAGTATTGTACCTTGCTATTTAGAGTCAAAAACTTTATCGAAACTCTGAAAAGTACTCTAAACGAAAAAGGAGAACCAGTCGCGGCTGAACATAATGTGCTAATGTGCTGCAGCACACTGTAAATATATTACGGAAGTTATGCCATTTCTCTTCGAATGCAAGCGAGAAATCGCTGTAAAATTACATCCTTTCTCTTGTAATACGAGCCAGATATCACAATAAAATTATGCCAATTCCCTTCCAATGCGTATTAGAACGCTAGTAATAAGAATGAAAACGCATTTTGGAGCGCTCTCGCCGCGATAGCTGAAGTTGGATTCAGCCGCGCTGGTACGTGCGCAGAGAGGCGGCGCAGTTGGCTGTTCGCTAGTGCGCATGCGCAGACGTGACGTCAGGCCTGGCGACTCGTGTGTGCTGAGACCGACTGCAGCACCAGATCAATATTTCTCTTCCCGCTGCGTGTAACGGCTTCGGAAGAATAGTATATGACGAATATTGCGGCATACAGAGTCAGATAGCGCGCTGGTTCAGGCGTCGTGCGCGTTGTATCTCAAACCTAATTGTGTGAGGCTCGTATTCAAATACCTCTGAGTCTAAATTTTTAATTTCTGTAAATAAAACTTCAATCACAAACATTAGTAATGTATAGTCAACAACGGCTCTTTTCAGCCAAGCAGTTTCATTGGTCGTTTATGTAGAACGCAGATGACGTGGCGGGGATATTGCTAAGCTCCGTTATTTCCATTGTCAGTCACACTTTTTATTTTAGTATATTTTGTTGCCTGTTTATTTTTGTAATATTGTAGCACAATGTTCAAATTTTGTACGAGCCACCACTGACGAGAACTACTACATTAAGAATGCTGATTAATATTACCAAAGGGAAATACAGAAGACTAGAAAAATGAAAGACTGTGAAGTGTTCATCAACTGAACAGATATCACATCGAAAGCCTTGATCGCAATTTCTATTCATAATTCTAGTTTCGGCTGCTTTCTTTTCCACCTTCAGATCTAAAATACAAAACTATTTAAGATTTAAGTGCATAAAGGAACATCAAAAATTTTTCTTACAGTACATACTTTATGTAATGGTCATTCGGTACGTACCGGCCAAAAAGGCAATATAGCATCCAAATACAGAATTACGATCTTTATTACAAAGGCAGTATAACGTTCTGAAGGTGCACACACATTGGCATTTTTATGGTGGAAGGAAGGACACTTAGGGTTTAACGTCCCGTCGACAGCGTGGTCATTAGAGACGGAGCTAATGCTCGGTGTTTGGGTAAGGATGGGGAAGGAAATCGGCCGTGCCCTCTGAAAGGAACCATCCCAGCATATACCTGGAGTGATTTAGGGAAATCACGGAAAACCTAAATCTGGATAGCCGGAGGTGGACCTGAACCACCATGCTTCCTAATACGAGTCCAGTGTGTTACCACTGCACTCCTACCTCGGTGTTTTTATGGTGTACAATAAAAATAAAATCAACCATTTCTCATTAAAAGCATCAACCGTCAGTCTCATAAATTCACTACACAACCTTTTAATCCCTATTACATACCATAATGGTCTGATAAAATAACTTTTTTTTAAAAATCGAGGTCAACTAATTACTTCTGATAACTGTGCCACATGGTGGCTGCTGTCATGATGAACTTCAGTTGACAGGCCAACAGTCATCTAAAAACATAGTTACATAATAATCTGCCTAATGTCGTATTTTATAAAAGTATTACTACGTTATAAACATTTCAGGTGACATTGCAGTAAAAAATGTATCAGATCAGAAAATATAAAAAGTTATGTATTTTATTGGGTTTTTAATTGAGATTTTACAAGAGATTGTCATATGACAAGATAATATTCCTTTCTGTTTTATACACACTATTTTTATACATAAAATGTAACATCAAAGACATTACAGTTGTATCGTGCTTTTCAAATAATTGACCATAAATTTGCAATATGCAGATATTTTACGTATTTAAGAGAATGATGAGAAACCATATACTATGAAATACATAATAACAGCAGCTGACAGTCAACCTTTACATATTACAATAACAATACTCATAAAAACTCAAAACGTGGATTGGACTTATCCCTATAGTCAGCCAAGCACCCTAAGCCAAAATTCAGTGTGCTTATTTTATAAAAATATCAAGAGTATGTCTAAATTATAGCAAACTTTTTATATAGAGAAACATTATAAATAGTTATGGCTTAAGAATCAGGCTAGGCTGTGGAGCGTAGTATATAGTTGAAAAATCAGTCTCCCCCCCTCCCCCCACAGGGGCTCACGGTTCTTTCGTGAATATGTGCGTGGTGAGCACAGGGCCCCAAGCTAGTGCAAGTCTTTCTCCTTCTTTCCTCCTTTCACTGCATTTCCTTTCCTTTCCCTTTCCCTCTTCCCTATCCTCACTCCTTCCGCCCCCCACTGGAGGACTGATGATCTAGGCAGTTTTGTCCCCTTGTCCCAAACAACCAACCAACCGTAAGTTTTCTTAAATTATGGTCTGAGGTATCGATTCGATTTGTGGCATAATTTCTAACTTCATCTGCAGACTGCAGTCCATGAAGATGTGTAACTTATACCTGTACCCAAAACTTTAGCTTCATGTGTAGCAAAAAAATTAAGTACAACGTCTAGCTTATAGTCTAAATAAATTTTAGCTCAAACATATACAAACATCTGTAGCCTCAGGTCTAATATTATATATACAGTATTCTAAGGTTTATATAATAATGGAAAGTCCATGTTAGAATTAATAATATAGTAAAGACAGTTTACAACTCACCTAGCTACGACAGGCACATACGAAAGACACACACATACAACACTTTCAGCTATCGGCCATGGCCTTCTTCAGAAAATAGAACACTCACGCAATCACACAGGCACACAACACAGTTATACAACTATCACCTCCGTCTGCTGCACTTCGAATTCGAAGTCCTGGAGGTGATCGTTGTATGACTGTGTTGTGTGCCTGTGTGATTGCGTGAGTGCTCTATTTTCTGAAGAAGGTCATGGCCGATAGCTGAAAGTGTTGTATGTGTGTGTGTGTGTGTGTGTGTGTGTGTGTGTGTGTGTGTGTGTCTTTTGTATGCCTGACGCAGCTCGTCGCCAAGTATTTTAAGGTTTACTTACATCTGTGGTCTAAGGTCTATGTATCTGTAAATATAGACCTAGGTTGATCTGTAACTTAGATCTTGGTACACTGTATAAAGTTAAGGCGCTTATTATGCCTATTTATAGAATGTAAAAAAAAACAACGTATTTACAGATGATAATAGCAATACACAGCTACTTCTCTGTGTTGTCATCAGAGTCACTGTTGGGTTGGGTTGTTTGGCTGGGATAGGGGGACTGAACTGCTAAGATTACCATTCCTCCAGTGGGGAGGGGAAGGAATGAGGATATGAAAGGAGGGTTGGGGAAAAGGAAATGCAGTCCGGGAAGTAAAGAAGGAACGAAGACTGCATTAGCTCGGGGCCCCGTGCTCGCCACGCACGTACTCATGAACGATACGTGAGTCCCCTGGCGGGCATCACTGTTGCAAAATGATAAATAAATAATACCATAGAAGTCCAACTATGTTAATGTAATAGAGAAACGTGACAAATTATGTATAATTAAACAGAAATTTTATGGTATAGATTGTAAACCAATACACAAAAGAAATTACATATTTGGAAACTAATATCACAAGGTTCAATGAAGATGGCACAGTCTTAACGTGGTTTGTGCAAGGTTTAGTTATGATCATAGCTTAAGGTGTATGTGGCACTTGTAGACTAAGGTCTAGGTTTCATTTGTTTAATAAGGTGTAGTCGCATTTCTGAACCAAGTTCTAGGTTGCATGTGTGACAAAGGTCTATGTTACATTTGTGGACCAAGATCTAGGTTGCATGTGTGACAAAGGTCTAGGTTACATTTGTGGACCAAGATCTAGGTTCATAAGTGGTTCAAGGAAAAAAATGTAGGCTCACAATATTGCTCCAGGTTTGGGTAACGCTATACGCTTTGGTGTGTGATCAGTAATTAACTAAGATGTGGACTAATTTTAATAACAATATGAATTGTGGATACACAATATCAATTTCGCACAATGTTTGATTTTTCAATTATAATATATTGGCAGAAAATCAGAACTTTAAAGGTATGGAGGTAGAGTTTAACTATGAGATGACAGGAATTCATCAGATGACAGGAATTCATCAGATGACAGGAATTCATCAAATGTCCTGAAAAAGTTATTCTGGTTGAATTCAAGTTGATCATTTAATAAATTCGTACGCATAACATAGACATTTCAGATGACTCATAATTAGCATCACTTAATATTACTAACATGTACACTAATATATCCACATCAGAATTAAAAATAAGAAACTTAATTTAGGAGAAACTATTGATTTAATTGAACGTTTAGAATTTACACGGCGTTACAACTATTTTGAATGTAACAGAAAAATTTATTGTCAGAAAAAGTCTTCCGATGGGTAACAGCCTAGCAGAAATATTTGCTCATATGTATATTGAAATTCATTTTGCCATATATCCATATTTGGAACATATTACAAAAGATATGTTGATGATGTATAGACATATTTCAAGGAAATGGAAGAGAGTAACGTATTTAACAGTATGCATCATAAAATTTAGTTCGCATTACAGACAGATCAGGGTAATACAATTAATTGTTGGACTTATCTATATCAAGAGACGTTTATAAGCACTACCTTTATAACGGCCAGCAACTAGCTACGGCAGTCCTAAAGGGTCCAGCACCGGCAACGTGGGCTGTATATTTATTATTTCTGAAGATGAACTATATTAGGTTGAAACCGGTGAAATGAAATAGTTTTACCTCTGCGATCAAGACTGTTATTATAATATAAATGAGTTAGTGGCTTCAGTCTGGCAGACCGACACAACGGCCAGGAATGCGGGGTGCTGACAGCGCCCCTCTCCATAGTGCATCCGGTGACGCTTGCGGGCGGACGAGGATACGGTGACCGGTCGGTACCCGTTGGGCCCTTGAGGCCTGTGTGGGGCGGAGTTTAGTTTAGTTTAGTTTTATATTTAAGATCTACAGTATTGCTAACATCCATATTTGTTATTGACAGGCCACGAATTCTTTATACGAATGTAAATTTTTGTGTCCCGACTTCGTCGCCGCTTTTGTGTCCCAGCCTCGTCGTAGGTGTCGGTGGCCGAATGGAATGAGACCGACACGCTGGTGCACGTACGGAGGGGAGCAGCCAGAAACTATAAACACTCGAGTAAATTAGAAAGAGATATATTGCACAGAATGTAACAATACTTAACTTTTACATAGTACTGCAGAATGTTGATACATAGTTGTTAGAGGCCTGCCTAGTGCCTGTACAATAGCAAAGTCTTCACTGGTGCCTATCAGATTACGAAGGTCCTAACTGGTTGCTATCTCCGTCCGAAGTACCCAGTCCTTCAGTGGTGGCCACGAGCGGAGTTGTCGCAGAGGGCGCTCGTGGCTGTCGTCGTAAGATCGCCGCGCCGTGCGTGCATGGCGGCGCGCGGCGAAAGTAGGTGGCGCGCACTTTGTACTTGTGCGACACCACATAAATTACTAAAGAGGGGCGGCCGAGGAGACTGAGGCGCTCCAGTCACGGTCTGCACGGCCACTACGGTCGGGGGGTCGAATCCCCCCTCGGGCATGGATATTTGTACCGTCCTTAGTTGTAAGTAGTTCATAAGTAGTTTGTAAGTTTAGGGACTGATGACCCCGTAGTTAAGTCCCATAGACTCTACAAACATTCGAACATTTACTAAAGAGGCACCTGAAGAAATGCATCGTCCGTTAATAAATCCCGATATTAGTGACTGAAGAGGAGTTCATTTTATTTTAAAGCAAATAATTTGAACACAATACTTTATTCATCGGGCAACCACAGTCGAATTGATTCATTTTGTTGATAACACACCGCTGCGACTGTTTACTAATTTAATATTCATAGAATATATGACATCAACTGCGATTGGGCAAAGCTGAAAATGTGTATCCAGCCAATCGCAGTTGATGTCATATATTCTATGAATATTAAATAATAACAGCTGCAGGATCAGAAGTGACGTCTGTTCTTTCGGAACAGACGCCACATGTATATGTTTACTAATTCTTTACTAAGAACTCACGACTGGTTTCGCAAATTAAATTTGCATCATCAGATCTTAACCATATGTTACTTTGACTCTATACTAGCTGATCCCCGTTATTATTCTAGAGTTGTAACCAACTGGCCTATAAAACTATCTATAAAATCTCTTTCTTCAAAATGTGGGGCTCCGTCAAACATGTATTAAAAACCGAATAAAATACCATTTTTTTCAAACAGAAAATATTCATCAGCCATTGGCCTACCTCAGATATAAAACACTAAGAACGGTATTCAGCATGAAAGCCGCGTCAGGCGGTAAAAGATGATTAAAATCTGCTGCAGCATTGACACTTTACCTCCAAAGCAGACAGCTGGGAGGACAGGAGTGATGGTGGCAGCAACAACAACGCCCCACAACGGAGCCCCACTTTTTGAAGAAAGAGATTTTATTGATGGTTTTATAGGCCAGTTGGTAACAACCCTAGAACAATAACGGGGATCAGCTAGTATAGAGTCAAAGTAACATATGGTTAAGACCTGAAAGAAATAAGCACCTGATGTAAATTTAATTTGCAAAACCGATCGTCAGTCCTTAGTGCAGAATTTTTAAGTCTCAGATGTGTGTTATCAAAAAAATCAACTAATTTGAGTTTTCTCATATTTTTAATGCAGATTTTTCCTTAGTTTTTTGTTCTAGTGTCAACAATTTATGAATTTAAAATTCTCCCAGACGATTTATAACTTCATTAAAATGCTTGTAAACTGTTTCGACCACCTCTACTAATGTAGACGACATACTCTTGCTGTGTGATGTTAATGTTACTGTTTCATGTGCTTATAAGATTTCCCATCTGGAATAGATGGCCACGAAAAATAGATGTGGACGATGGACAATTTAATTTGCTTCTACCGAATGTGTTGAGTGAGGAGCACATGGCACGACATAGGCCAGTTCATTCTTCTAAAATATTCCTGACCAGACGCTTTTGTACTTGTCAGCCATATTTACCACAGTGTCATAAGATTGCCCTCTTCAGTATTTAATGCTCAACCCATATTGTTCTATTTTTGTAGGATCTCTTGAGTAAGAGCTTCTCCTATTGCCTCTATAAAAGAGTCAACAAAACATTTCACAACTTCTAGCTTCTACTTGAGTCATCTTTCCATTGTGGCTGTTACTGGAGTGCAGTCAGACATCAATGAAAAGAATGTAGCATCTAAAATATCTGTAATTCTATATAATTTTCTTGGATTGACATCAAGGAACTCAACTTTATATTTTAGAAATTATAGGTAACCTGCCCTTTCCGCCTTGCACTGAATGAAATTTTATGTAGTCAGTTACCTCCATCTTGGTTTAAAAATAATTTTTTTTTTTTTTTTTTTTAAATTCATCAAGATCGGAGCAAAACTTTGGATTTTATAGTTTTCAAAATGACAAGCCAAGATCGCACACTAACAATTTATTAAATGACGTCACCATCAGTATTTGAGTATTTTACAAAATCATGTCATGTTTAAAACTTATGTATTTTTATATAGTGACTAATTGCAATGTTGCACTTGTTATTTTATACCCAATTTTTTTAATAAGATAACCAGCTTATAACATGTATGTGATGAGATGATGGTGACACAGTGCACCGAAACCGGTCGTCATTTAATAAATTGTTAGTATGCGATCTTGGCTTGTCATTTTGAAAAACTATAAAACGATTAGATCGCCTCCAGACCAGACTATATCAGGTAATCTTAACTTTGGATTTTGTTAAATTCCGTGAGTGAAGTACCTTCCGCCGTGCACTAAATGAAATTTTATGTAAACATTTTCCTATCTCTAGGCTTAAAGGTCAAACATTTATCAAGAACGGATATTCTCGAAATCCATAAGTAAAGTACCCTCCGCTGCGCATCGGTTGAACTTTTATGTAGACAGTAACCTTCCTTTTGTTTTGTAGGACAAGTGTGCAAAATTCCACCCAGATCAAAATAAAATTACAGATTTCTATGCAATGGTTTTTCCTCACATTTTCCACTATTCCGGAACATTCCCCAAGAATTTCATTTCATCTACATAGATACTCCGCAAATCACATTTAAGTGCCTGGCAGAGAGTTCATTAACCACTTTCATAACTTTTCTCTACCGTTCCATTCTCCAATAGCGCGCGGGAAGAAAGAAAACCTAAATCGTTCCGTTTTCGATCTGATTTTATTTTATTTTATTGGGATGGTCATGTCTCCCTAACTAGATGTGTGCTAGCAAAATATTTTCACATTCAGAAGTAATAGTCGGTGATTGAAACTTTGCAAACAGATCACGCCGCAATGAATAACTTCTTTCTTTCAATGATTTCCACCCCAGTTCGTGCAACATTTCCGTGACGCTTTCCCCCCGCTAACGTGATAAAACAAAACGAACTGCCCTTCTCTGAACCTTCTCAATACCTTCCGTCAGTCCCACCTTGTGAGGGTCCCACAAGGGGCAACAGTACTCCAGGAGAGGACGCACAAGTGTGATGTAGGCAGTCTCTTTGGTGGAGATGGTGCATCTTCTAAGCGTTCTGCCAATGAAACGTGATCTTTGGTTCGCCTTCCCCACAGTATTTTCTATGTGTTCTCTCCAGTCAAAGTTGTTCGTAATTGTAATTCCTAGGTATTTGGTAGAATTTACGACCTTGAGGTTTGAGTGATTTATCGCGTAATTGAAGTTCAGCGGATTTCTCTTTGTGGTGACGTGTATTACTTCACACTTCTCTTTATTTAGAGTCAATTGCCAGTTTTCGCACCATGTAGAAATTTTGTCTAAATCGCTTTGCAGTTGCTTTTGATCCTCTGTTCATACAATCCTTGTCCTGAGAATTATGAACACAACAAGAAAACGATCAGCTAAACCGGCAGAGCCGTTCTTAAGTTATGGCATGACCAGTGGAAATAAGGATTCATTTAGATATACATCAGACATTTGAAGCTGTAGTTCTCACCCCCATGAAGTCAATTCGTCTTTATTTTTGTTTTGGTACCTTACCACTATTCCGTCGGAATGGCGTATGTCAGAATACGATTTTAATAAGATATCTGTATGGTGTAAAAATTGGCAATTGACTCTAAATAATGAGAAGTGTGAAGTCGTCCACATGAGTACGAAAAGAAATCCGTTAAACTTTGTTTACATGATAAATCAATCAAATGTAAAGGCCTAAACTCCACAAAATACCTAGGAATTACAATTACTTCTGACTTAAATGGGAAAGAACACGTCGATAGTGTCGTGGGAAAGGCGAACCAGAGACTGCGTTTTATTGGCAGAACCCTTAAAAGATGCAACAGAACTACTAAAGAAACTGCGTACAATACGCTACACAACAACGACGCTTATCGCTGCGGCGTGGGCTGCTTACGAAACTACAATCGCCAACATTCTCCTCCGAATGCGAAAATATATTGCTGACTCCCACTTACATAGGTATAAATGATCATCAGAATAAAATACGAGAAATCAGAGCCCGAACGGAGAGATTCAGGTGTTCATTCTTCCCGCGCGCTATTCGAGGATGGAATGGGAGATAAAATAGTATAACGGTGGTTCGATGAACCCTCTGCCAGGCACTTAAATGTGATTTGCAGAGTATCCCATGTAGATGTAGATGTAGATGTCGATTTCAAGTGGCCGGACGGAGCAGTGAACAGCGTCCTCTTGGCGCACTATTCCTGGCGGCGGTCAAGTAGCGGGGTGTTCATTCCCTCTCGGAATAGTTTCCTTTTATCTGCGCCCACAAACAGAAAAAAAGAAAAGAAAAAATTATGATGTCCTCGCACAAGCTACCAGAAACCACGCGACTCCTTTGTAGGAAATGTTTCTCTTAGTGACAGTTCATAACTACGCTTACAAGGGTCCACATCAAATACAATTTAAGAATAGAAGAGTCTCTTCAAGAACATAGTAAGATCCTAGATTGATATTTTAACTCTGTTGCGGAGTGTCCGATGATAAGAAACTTCGTGGAAAATTAAAACGGCCCGCAACTGTGATTTGTGTACAAGCGCTCTACCGTCTGAGCTATCCCGGCACGCTTCACAGCTCATCCTCGCAACTTTACTTCCACCATTACCTCGCCTCCTACTTTCCAAACTTCACATAATTTCTCCTGCGAACCTTTCATGACTAGCACTCTGGAAGAAAGCCTTGTTTCTACATCTACATGGGATACTCTGCAAATCACATTTAAGTGCCTGGCAGAGGGTTCATCGAACCAACATTATACTATTTATCTCCCATTCCATTCTGGAATAGCGCGCGGGAAGAAAGAACACCTGAATCTCTCCGTTCGAGCTCCGATTTCTCGTATTTTATTCTGATGATCATATCTACCTATGTAAGTGGGAGTCAATAATATATTTTCGCATTCGGAGGAGAATGTTGGCGATTGTAGTTTCGTAAGTAGCCCACGCCGCAGCGATAAGCGCCGTTGTTGTAATGATCCCCATCCCAGATCCTGTATCATTTCCGTAACGCTGTCTCCCCTGTATCGTGACAATACGAAACGAGCTGCCCTTCTTTGGACTCTTTCGATGTCCTCCGTCAAACCCACCTGATAAGGATCCCACACTCGGCAGCAATACTCCAGAAATGGATGGACGAGCGTAGTGTATGCAGTTTCTTTTGTAGTTCTGTTGCATCTTTTAAG
Organism: Locusta migratoria; assembly: GCA_026315105.1. NCBI lineage: Eukaryota > Metazoa > Arthropoda > Insecta > Orthoptera > Acrididae > Locusta > Locusta migratoria. The sequence goes on from CM048745.1 coordinate 405,780,493, forward strand.
GGTTCTGCTAATAAAACGCAGTCTATGGTTCGCCTTTCCCACGACATTATCTACGTGTTCTTTCCAATTTAAGTCTGAAGTAATAGTAATTCCTAGGTATTTTGTGGAGTTTACGGCCTTCACTTTTGATTGATTTATGTTGTACACAAAGTTTAACGGATTTCTTTTCGTACTCATGTGGACGACTTCACACTTTTCATTATTTAGAGTCAATTGCCAATTTTTACACCATACTGATATCTTTGATATCTTATTCAGATCGTTCTGCAGTTTGTTTTGATCTTAAGATCATTTTACTAGACGGTAAATGACGGCGTCATCTGTAAACAACCGAAGAGAGCTGCTTAGATTTTCCCCTAAATCGTTTATGTAAATAAGGAACAGCAGAGGACCAATAACACTACCCTGTGGAACGCCCGATAGCACCTCTGTTTTAGTCGATGCCTTACCATCGATTACTACGACCTATGTTCTCTCTGGCAGAAAATCCCCTATCCAATCGCAAATTTGGGGCGATATACCATAACCACGCAATTTGATTAAAAGCCGTTTGTGAGGTACGGTGTCAAAAGCCTTCTGCAAATCAAGAAATACGGAATCGAATTGTTCAAGTTTCCAGAGTGAAATTTTCACTTCGCAGTGGAGTACGCACAGATATGAAACTTCCTCAGAGATGTGCCGAATCCGGGACCAGAGCTTAACACTTTTGCTTTTATGTGAAGTTTGGCAAGTAGGAGAAGAGACACTGGCGTAAGTGTAGTTGTGAGGAGGGGTCGTGAAGTGTAGTTGTGAGGAGGGGTCGTGAAGCGTGATGGGATATATCAGGTATAGCTCTAGGCCGCGAAAAGCAAAGGTCTCAGGTTCGAATCCCAGTTCCAGTAGTCAACAACACGTATATTGGTTTCAACACCACAGTGCTTTACTAGGCATGGTCGTGTTTGGAGTTGGTATGCCAGCCAATTACAGGGAGACATACAATTTAACATGGGTTCTGAACCACGATGCAGCTCGATATTTTTTTCACATCAGCACCATTGCCAAAGGAGAAACAAGCGGAAAGTGACAGATAAAAATCCCACGACCTGGCGGAGATTGAACCCACGACCTTTAGAGTCATAGTTTTGCACCGTATCACTGTGTCACCGAGCCTCGACTGTGTATAATTCCAGTATAAATCACGGTACGAAGTCGGTCATGTGGTCTTCCCCGTCAACAAAAGAACCTAGTAACTAGTGCTGCCTGCTCACATGATCTGCCAATTTCAATGCAACATTCATAATAGTAATCTATTATTATAGACCATTGTCGTGTGAATGTTAAAAGGCTCAGTAAATGAAATTATGCTTAAACTTTGTTGGAAGTTGCTAAACATTATATTATAAAAAATCTGGAGAATGATTCGGTATCATCAGTTAAAAAAAACCTTCCTGTGTGATTTGTCGACAGAAAACAAAGCGCCATCTATTGAGAGCGAGTCATTTTTTGTGGGCGAGTGGCTGTCGACTTTAGAGTCGAAAAAGACTGGTGACAGTTATGAAGAAACGAAGGCTAATTCTTCCGAATCTTGGTTTTTCTTCCTCGCCTTGATAATAATGCATCATACCATTCCCGCAAAGTGAAAAGAGTTCAGTTTAAGAATGATAATGTTGAAGCGAAAAGTCCTGACTGTCTTCGAGAAAAATAAACCGTTTGTAATCCTTACGCTGTAGACGCCATGGCATGTTCATGAAACAATCTGTATTAAGAATATCGGCATACCACTATGAAATGAATGCTATTGAACTTGTATGGGCACATACTAAAACTTATGTCGCAGCAATGATGATTTTTCTGTCTGTGGTGAAAAAAAGTTAATAAATGAAGAGGAAGAACTCACCCATTAAAATTAACGTGGTGTCACTTGTATGGGCACATACTAAAAATTATGTCGCAGCAATGATAATTTTTCTGTCTGTGGTGAAAAAAATTTAATAGATGAAGAGGAAGAACTCACCCGTTAAAATTAATGTGGTGTCACTTGTGTCACAGGAAGCAGGAAAGAGTGAGCACTTTATTGTGTCCATAACAACAGACGTTATTGAAGTACCTGCTTTTCATTTCCGAAGCGTTACGCTTTACGCATGCTAAGGGTTATGCGCCGAGACAGCGCACTTTCCGTTTGCTCAACCCTGACGACCTCGTCATCAGATTACATTAGTTTTCGTTCCGTAGATCCATGTTGAGGAGATCCTCGTGGATGTGGAACATGTCAAGAAACAAACTTTACAAGCTGAATAATAGATAATACTAATAATATAAATACAGATATATACATTTTTAAGTTTTTTCTGATAATATAATAATACTAACATAGTGTGAGTACCGATACGTGCATTATTTGGTACAATTTAGAAATTCACTAAAGGAGTAGGAGTTGGCCACTAGAAAGTCTTTTAGGTTCCTCTTAAACTTATCTTTATTTGTAGCTAAATTTTTTATACTTGATTGTAAATTGTTGAAAATGTGTGTTCCTGAGTGGTGGACTACTTTTTGAACTAAATTAAGTGCTTTTAGGTCCTTGTGTAGATGATTTTTATTCCTAGTATTGTATGTATGAACTGAGCTGTTTGTTGGGAAAAGGGATATATTATTTATGACAAATTTCATTAAGGAATAAATATACTGAGAGGCAGTAGTTAATATAACCAGTTCTTTGAAGAGGCTTCTACAGGACGTCCGTGAATTTACTCCACAAATAATACGTATTACACGCTTTTGGACTCTGGAGACTTTTGACTGACTGGAAGAGTTACCTCAAAATAGCCTATTATACCATATGACATTATGGAATGAAAGTAAGCAAAGTATGCAAGCTTTGTTATTTTTATGTCTCCTATGTCTGTTAACACTCGTATTGAAAATACAGATTTGTTGAGTCGTTTCTGCAGTTCTGTGGTGCGTTCCTCCCAACTGAATTTATTATCAAGCTGTAATCCCAGGAATTTAATACTGTCAACCTTTTCTATCTGCTCTTCTTCAAACTTTATGCATGTGCTGGCGGGAAATCTCTTACATGTTCTCAACTGCATGTAATGAGTCTTTTCAAAGTTTAATGGCAATGAGTTGGCTTTAAACCTTTTATTAATATTCATGAAAATATCATTAGCAGACCTTTCGATAACTATGCTTGACGTACTTTTTATTGCAATACTTGTATCATCTGCAAACAAAACTAACTCTGCTTCTGGTAGAGTAACTGATGAGAGGTACGCTTCTGCGACGCTGCCCAGCGCATGGCACTGTTCCCAACCAATGTCTCGACTCGGTTAATGAAGTATAGTAATTTTCATCGTGCAGGGTATCAGCATCAACTCTATTTCATAACTTACTCATTACTGTTGCCATAGTTCAAGAACAATATTATTGTACACAGAGTATTATCGAAGTTTGTTAATTGCTGTAACAGATACCATAGTGTCATCAAGACAGGTATGTCTATAGTTTGGATCCAAAATAAATCAACATTCACTGCCATGGCCAGAACTTTGATCTGGTTTAGCTATTATCAGTATTATTTGTAATAAAAACAGGTGTCTTAGACTACACTAGGCTGGTCACATAATATATGGGCATGTAACAATGTTCCAAAGTCTTGTTTGTGTCAGTCTTAGCCACAAACATGACCAAAATAACCAGTTATCATTATTATTCTCCTAAAAAGAGGTTGTTATGTGATATACCACAAGATTAGAAAGCATAAGGATATGACTATGGCCAGTCGCATTTATCACATGAAAGGATAGAAGATAGTATCATTATCTGAAGTAAGAAGATTTTATGCAATTAGAAGAAATGTAAGTAAATTTTGATGTACTGTAGGATTGGTTATAGTAGATTGAAACACGTCCATATAGCGTGTTCCATTTATTTTATCCCCAGTAAATAAATGTTGGGGGCTTCAGACATTCCTTTGAGTGTAGCGAGACGCTCCATTCGCACTATGCGAGAAACCAGATGTACACGATGCTTTCTTGCCCAAAATATGGAATAATTATGTTGTGTTTCATAATATTAAAATGTCTTTTTTATTTATTTATTTATTTATTTATTTATTATTTATTTATTTATTTATTTATTTATTTTTTTTTTTTTTTTTTTTTTTTTTTTTTTTGTATGAGACCCTATATGATATGATATGTTCCCACTGACCCCTCTTCCGCAGAATGGATAGGACTTGTGTACAGAACAGTTTAAACAAGCGTTAGCCGCACCTCGTTGCTCTTGTCGTCTGCTGGTTCTAACAGCATGGCAGCTGTTGCCTATGGTGCTCGTCAAGTTCTGCAACTCCCGGCCAGAGGCACATCTTGAGCAAAGATGCTTAGCGAAGGTTCCCATTCACTCCCCTTGACTGGTGTCACAGTCAAATATGACTGTTAAAGTGATTCCAACCTGCGGAAGTTTTGTATTTTATTTCCAATGATTAGAAAAACATTGCGATAGTATGAGCACAGACAAATATATACAGACGGGAAACCTCCGTAAGGGCCCGGTCCCACGCTCAGGGGTGCGGGGCGGGGGGGGGGGGGTGCTGAAGCAGTTCCGTAAGATGTCCCATGATGGCGCTGCGGTCAGAAGCAGCCCTTTAAACTGGCCAGAGCAGGCGGCAGGTAGCGGCTGCCCCCACCTCCACCTCCCCTCAAACGCCGGCACACCAGACACATCCGTGGCCACGTGGCAGGCGGCACGAGCTCTCCCCTCAGCCTCCCCTCCACGCTACCCTCAGAAGCGCCTCAAGTGTGGTCTACCGGTACTAAGCCGGGGAACCGCCTGACACCTGCTAGCATCTTACGGAACTACGAGGGGGGCGTAGGACAGTGGTTTAGGGGTGGCTGCTTCTCTGTATATGTTACTCTGTGCTGGTGTGCACGTTTGCCTACCTGAGTCGGCTAAACCATTTGCAGAGGTTCCCCCTCCATCTTAGGTAGCTGGAGAGTAGCAACCACGAGGGCGGCCAGGAGTCGTGGTCCGGTCCTTGGAGAGGTGAGATGCTTTTGGTTTTGGCTGTGTTCTGAGCAGGTGAAAATTCTCATTTGCGTCTCTATTTCTCGCTATAACATCACCGCCATGTCTAGCGATGAGATTTTATTTAGTTTTGTTTTGGATTGCTAATTTCATGATGATTATAGCCGAAGTTTCATTTCACGGTCTCAATGGTGTTCGTTAACAGAATACTTGCATTCCCTGACTGTAGAGCCCTTCCTTCCTACGTTTAAATGTGTTTAAAAGTTTCTCCTGTTCATTTGGTCTGTAAATCTGATTTTTTTCGGGAACTTTTCGATAGTTCCGGTGTCTGCCCTTTGTCCACAGAACACTTGGACGGTATGAGATAAAGCACTCAGCTCACTCCATCACCCTATGCGAACGAGTTATTAACTATGACCTTGCTTAGATGTTGTGTTCTACACCGTAGTCATTCCTATTAGATAGCTCTTCTTCCCCTGAGTAGACTGAATCGTTACACGACATATCTCGCGTTTTTTTTTTTTTTTTTAAATTGTCATTTTTCCCTTTTCAATTGTTCAAATGTTTGTATAGTCTATGGGACTTGTATAGTCTATAGGGACTACTTGTATAGTCTATGGGACTACGGGGTCATCAGTCCCTAAACTTACAAACTACTTATGAACTACTTACGAACTAGGACGGCACAAATATCCATGCCCGAGGGGGGATTCGAACCCCCGACCGTAGTGGCCGTGCAGACCGTGACTGGAGCACGTCAGTCCCCTCGGCCACCGCGGCCGGCTTTTTTCCTTTTCCAACTTTTTGTCATCCAACCCCGCGAAGTACTGTTGGATTCTGTAACCTTGCTTATTAGCTAAATATCATTTCCCAGAGTAGAACGAATGGTTACACGACTTATCTCGCCATCTTATTTCTTACGAAACTGAATTTTTCCAACTACATCAAATTTCTCGATCCGACCCCGTGGCATGTCTTACTTTCAGTAACCTTGCTTATTACCTAGATATCAGTCCCTTAGGTACAAGGAATGGTTGCACAACCTATCTCGCGGTCTTACTTGTGCTAAAAGTATTTTTATTTTTTATTTTTGGGATTCTAAGATCCGACCCTGTAGAGTGTTATTTCGAACTGAAGCCTTTAACATTCAGTAGTTCTCTTTCCCCTTTGCAAAACGAGCGCCAGAACGCACTTTTTATGTATTATTTAGCGAACTTTCCTATAAAAACGATATCTTGAATTTCTCTGGAAACTCCTGTATCACACGCCACGTGGTTCCCGCTGATAGCTACACTGAAGAACAAAGTATTCCTTTTATTGGTGCGCGAGTGACCCTGCTGTTCCGTACAGCGTCCTGCTACTGACGTTGCTGCTTTTTTTATGTTCGGTGCTGCTAAGTACCTGCATGACTTGGTGCATGTATCTGTATGATAATGTGTATCAATTCCCCCTTTCTCCCCTCTGAAAAATAATCATTATTGATTAAACTATTACTACTTTTGCAGGTGGGCAGATTTTAGGACCATATAATCTTATGTAAATATGGATTCTCTGTTTATTATATTTAAATTGGTCTCTCCCCCTTTGTTGTTTTATGTCTTGCGCAATAAATCACGTTGTTAAACGTTAACCCTTTGTTCTAATTTAAATTTCCACACACTACATATTTTATAAATGTTATGTAGTTAAATCAAATATCTTGTCTGTTCAAAATGTTCAAATGTTTGTATAGATTATGGGACTTAACTACGGGGTCACCTCTTTATCTTAGCATCATTGATAATCATCCATTTATTATTTCATCATGCTATTACCTCGCGTACCATTTCCTTATTCATAATCCGAAAGATGTAGTACTCAACCTACCATGTTCTTTTATGTAATTATCTACCATCCTTAATTCGTTTTGATACTTTGTGTAATTAATTCAACACGTGGTCATGCTGCTTACACGATAAAAGTGGTGTCCCTTACAAACTCTGAATGCACCAGTCATGTAATGTTGGCAGCGCATTGCACTAGAGTAGTTAATAACATCTGAAACATAAACTTGGTTAATAAAACTAAACATCATGTTTTCATAAAGCGAATCAACAGCAGTTAATTGTCCAGTAACATCATTTTGCATAACTTTACAGAGCAATAGAAACAGAGAGTATACTAGGGATGGCGGTTATCGATGAAACAACCGGTTTTCGGTTGTACCGTTTCTTTTCATCTCCAGTTTAACCGCTCCGTCAAAATTGCTCAAGATACCGGTTTTTTAAATAAACGGTTTTCGGTTTTTTATTGCTATTATTTCCAGTAGAGTTCGACCGAAACATATTTTGCGACAGAAACAGAAACCGTAATAGAATTTTCGGTTCTTCTAGTTTCGGCCGAAACCGAAACTTTCGAAATTTAGTTAAAATTTAGGTACATTTACGTTATAAGACAAATCACTAGTCTTTCCATATTTTGCAAGATCCCCTCCCAATACTACGCCTTTGAGTGTGTGTAAGCCTAGCCAGAAGTCCGTAGAAGACAATATACGAAGCATACAGATTTACTGGCCTAATATTTCCACTCAGCAGTTGCGAATATTGAGCCAACCACTCCGTAAGTTGGACTTGTGAGCCAGCGCATACGAATATCTCGTTACATAAGTAATATATATATATATAAATTACAGTCAGTAAATGAACTTCAATCAGTGCTGCAGAAGTATTTAGAAAAATAAAGTCAGGATTCGGACTAACAGTATGATTTTTGTCGGTGTAAAATTACGCAAATTGAACTAGGAAAGGCCGGCCGCGGTGGCCGAGGGGATTGAGGCGCTCCAGTCACGGTCCGCACGGCCACGACGGTCGGGGGTTCGAATCCCCCCTCGGGCATGGATACTTGTGCCGTCCTTGGTTGTAAGTAGTTCATAAGTAGTTTGTAAGTTTAGGGACTGATGACCCCGTAGTTAAGTCCCATAGACTCTACAAATATTTGAACTTTTTTGAACTAGGAAAGCTCTGTACCACATGATCAAAGAATGTTCAAATGGGCGGGAGTTCCTAAGAGACCTAAATGCTTAGGTCATCGGTCCCTAGACTTACAAACTACTTCATCTAACTTAAACTAACTTACGCTAAGGACAACATACACACCCATGACCGAAGTAGGAGGGAGGACTCGAACCTCCGACTGGAGCAGCCGCGCAGTCCGTGACACGGAGCCTCAGGGTCTTTCGATCTTCTTATTTTAAGGTGTCTAAATAAGGCAAAGACACAGTTTTGTAATCAAAAATAAGTTGCCATTAGTACGTTTGCGATTTACAATGCTCTTAAATTTTAGAAAAAGGGATTCCTGTAATATTAGGTATCATTTATTATGGGCTAGCTGAAAACGTGGTGTTACTCGGGTATTTACTTATTCCAGTATTCAGTTAGCCCGTGTACTCTCTGCTCCCTCTGTCCATCCCCTCCTCCGTCTCTCTGTCTACTTACCTTCCCCTCCCCATTCTCACATCCATCCCAAGAAGGAAACCCTACTTCAACGAACGCTTTTATCGCATCTACGTCTTGTTCAGTTTTCATCGCGAAAGGCCCACTTCCGGAACTCATTTCCTCACATACAGAACAGAACACTTTGTCGCACTTTTCGTCGTATAAAACCCACTTATATTTGTCTTTCCACTGTTTATGAAAAGAACGGCCATCACCAACACGACCAGTTATCTTCTTTTCATTCGATACACCGGCTGAATCGGAACCACTTGCCGCGACGGAGCGGCCGGACGCATTGAGGCGCTATGCTACGGTGCGCGAGACCGTTCCCCGTCGGGGGTTCGAATCCCCCCTCGGGCATGGACGTTTGTGCTGCCTTTAGTATAAGTTAGTTCATAAGTGGTTTGTATGTTTAGGGACTGATGACCCCGCAGTTAAGTCCCTTAATGTTTTTATTAAAAAAAAAAAAAAAAAAAAAAAAAAAAAAAAAAAAAAAAAAAAAAGCACTTGAACAACATCGGAACCACCGGAAGTAGCTTCTAGGTGTGTCGTAGCCGAATCACTTTTTTTCAGCGACGAGCGAACAACGAATTTATCCATTACAAAAACCAACTATAAAAGATAAAAATAAATTTATAAAATTGTAATTCTCTTTGTAAATTATAACGTGTTAAGAAAAAGAAATAAATATAAAAACTTACTGCTCCATAAAGAACGGCTGAATGAAAGAATATCTAAGGACTCAAAATAGGCGGCTTAAATACCTGTCGGCAACTCCGTTCAAAACCATTCGTGACCAGTGTTGCCAGACGTAGGGAATTTTCCCTACACGTAGGTACTTTTCAGCATTAAAATCATGTAGGGAATTTTCATCCGAAAGTCCCCAAAGCGTAGGTACTTCGGTAAAATTTTACAATCTCTGACACAGGCCTAGCTGATAATGCTGGCAACAGAACAGTTGTCAGCACGCGGGAATGAGGCCGAGCAATTGTGGCAAAGTTTGAAGCAGCCAATGATATTTTAGACGGCATAGTTGTTTTCTGTTCATAGTAAATATTATTAATTTGAAAATATAGTTTCAGACACATTACAATTGCAGCGAATTACGATGATTTCAACGTATATCAGTGGAATGGAGAGTCGGTTTGGAAATAGTCTTAGAAATATGTCAGCACAAGAAAAATTCGTTGTTTCCATGAACGAAACACATTTTATTACCTTGACTAGACTGTTATTTATTTACGACAGGACGATATACTAGTAAGTACTTGTAAATGAGAAGATGCTGACAAGAAAATGCTAAAACATTTGCGACAGCCAACGTTGTAAAGAACAAAGCGCTAGATATTTGTTGTCAACGTAGCATTACTCTTTGAAAATCGAATCATGTAGTTTGACGGACTTCCTTTTTTGTGCTGACTGTGATCTAAATAATTACTACTGTTCCTACTGTATGGTTGATAGTGTCTCGATGTATCCTTGTGCGGTCAATAAATCAGTTATCCTCCTGTAACAGTGCACTCGGAATTAGCTGCCTATTTTGGGAAGCGAATGAATGCTCTTTGTCTCTATGGTTTCCAGATTCTTGATGAACCCTTGTCCGATCGATAAATCAGTAATTTTCTTGTTACAGAGCACTTTGATATCGCGGCATAATCTACACTTGACTCCATCAATCAGTAACGATCAGTCACTGGAAAAACGTATCTAGCAAGTCAAGGACGATGCCAAATATTTATTTTAAAGTTTTTCAAAATTGTAACATGTCACATTAATCAACTGGTTAACGTCTGCTGGCCGGACTCCTGGATTCAGCCCCTCCCAGACCCAAATCCTGGCTACGAGCCAGGACATTTTGCGGGACATTAATGGGGTGGTAGGGAGAAAGTAGGGAAAACGTAGGTACATTTTTGTGTGACTGTAGGTATTACCTCTCTCTGCCATCTGGCAACACTGTTCGTGACGGTTCCGACAGAGTAGCGCCGAGCACTAATAAATTGTTTCTGGAGGACAGAGAATAGAATCGTTAGCAGGCTGTTGCAGCAGGTGTGCTGTCTTCACCGAGCACTGTCGCTCGCTCACGCTGACAACAATCAAATGGGCCAGCGCGCGGCAGATTCTTGTAATTTGTCAGCTGTGCTTTACATGTGGCTACCTCATACTCCAAGCTGCTTCGATGTAGCTTCATGCTATCAGTGGCGACGCTAGACGAAAACCGGGCGTCGGCGAACACGCCTTTGCGAGGCCCCTTTCAATTTTTCATCAAGGAAGAAAATGTTAAATAAAATGAGCTGAATTATACATCAATAATCATTATACTAAAATTTTATTAATATAATACACAAGTATTATTACAATGACAAATTACAAGAAATAAACACAAATTAACAGAGAAACCTATCGGCTTTTCGCCTCACTGAAGTTTTTAAAATCACATCTTAGATAATACTAGCCCCTATTTCGGCTTCTATTGACAGTACTGGCAACGTAGATAGTCTTTCTTGGGTCATTGTGATTCTCAAGTAAGTCTTAATTTTAACTTATAGAAGCTTCTCTCGGCTGTAGCTGTACTGACAAACTGTAAGCTTGATTCTGATTGTTATATAAACATTTGGATATACTTCTTCCAAATTGTTTTCTAAAATGTATTGAAGAAGTTGTTTTGCAAGTATTTAACTAAAAATTTCATCAATGCTGCACTCATTCGGAAATAAATATGGAAACTTAATAGCTGCCGGCGGGGAATGACCGAGCGCACTAAAGCGTCATACCATGGTGAGCGAGGTCGCTTTTGTTGGCGCCGAATCGCACTCTTGGGTACGGCTGTTATGTTCGACCTTTGGTTAAGCTAGTGTAAGTTAGATCTAGGTCGTCGCTACATAACATAGCCGTTGAAAAGTGCCGTTAACTGAGTGCGCCACGTATGTTGACTCAGTTCTATTACACTTTTCACATGAACGCATGACAGTACTAAGTTTATAGTTAATTTTCTACAAGGTGGATGTACTATCACTCACTCAGATATTAATAGTATTACACATTTTTGGCTAATTAATACGAATTTATTTCGACACCACAATTCCAAATACTACGCGTCTAATCAAGAAATATGTGTGTAATATTGATCACTTTCGTTCCAAAAAATTTTAATTATTTAATGTGACAGTTCATGGTACTTCTTATTATTACTGCAGATGAAAATCCAAGAATTTAAATCATACAATTTAACTGACAAAAGATTATGTTTTACTATCAGCTTTGAAAACAAATATGTTCGTACTGAATGTCTACTGAAATATTGTTGTAACAGTTTACAGACAGCCCAACTCAGTAATTTCATAAAGGTCAAGGATCATATCTGTAGTCTTCTTAGTCTGTAGTTGCAACATGCTTCCTGCAAACAAAAGTCTTACATGAATCACACTTTATTGTTGTGTTAATATTCTTGGCTCTTCCACAAATAATACACCGTCTTCGTTTGTTAGAAAAAGGCTGCATAAGCTACTCAGATGTTGTCTGGTACCTTTGAAGGAACAGCGAAATATGCTTAGGAAGACTTGGATTTTTTGCCCTTTCTACTAGATGTGCTTTCATGAGATCATAAGCCAAGTTCTTTAGAAAAATCCTTCTTGACACCTTATGATTTTGTCCGTTTGAATAAAATAGGATCTGGGCGTTGATGCCCGCAATGTCCATTAGAGCGAAAAAGATCACCAAGGGCCATCTTCTCATAATACGAGCCACAGAATACGTGCAGCACACCTGGTCCACTGTATCAATGCCACCCTTCGTGGCATTATAATCTAACACAATATCAGGCTTACATGAATCTTCATCGATAGTACCTGAATCATGCATAGTTGACAGCAACAGAACCGCCTTGTTCTTCTTTGGCACATACGAAATCAGTGTCATATCTTTATTATACCCTAGGCAAAAATTCCAAGGGAATTCCTCGTTTGTTTTTTCTCAGTGTCCCAATACATGTAAGCTTTTTCTGTAATAGTGATATGGCCAAGGTACAACTTGTGTACCAATTGTCCATTGTTATATTTCTGTTGAATCCCTCTATATGACTCACTAGCATGTGAACTATTTCTGAAGCTGAATTGGAGACTGCGTAAGGTCCTTCAGGTTGCTTTCCACAATATACCTCGAGATTGCTTGTAAAAAATGTTTTCGCGTCACAAAGTGCGAATATCTTATGCCATATTTGGCAGGTTTGTTGGGAATGTATTGTACAAATCCACAACGTCCCCGAGAAGCTTGAAGTTTTTCATCAATGGTTACATACTCACTAAGATTGTACGTACTTTTACAATTGGTGACAAACTCTTCCAAAATGAAGCGTACTGCAGCCAACTTATCAAATTTTCTTCTCTCTGCTCTAGTTGTTTTATCATCAAAACGAATACAACGTAGCAAGAACAGGAATCGCCTGTAGCTCATCACAGCTCTTGCAATTTCGATTCCTGATCCATCGGTATTCCACATCTCCATTACATTTGTATGATTAGCTTTCTTCATTCGGAAAAGTTAAAGTAAACCAAGTAATGCCAGTATTTCAGTTCTCGTCGTTTCTTTTTTATCTCTTTCTCTTTGATGATCAGGTATGAGCTGAATGTATTTGTTTGTGTAATGTACAATTGTATCAATTACTTCCATGCTAACTTTCTTACTGAATCCAGAAATCTCGGTTGTTACATCCCTAGCAATAGCCTTTGGTCCTGGAAATGTTTTTACAATATTTTTTCTTCTGGCTTTGCTTTTGGCTGTGCTCACTACTTTCATCAACATAGTTGTTTTGTTCTTTCCCACGAACCAATCACCAGTACAACCTGACTGACAGTTACTGTCTTCATTTTCATCAAACTCGTACTCTTGTTCACTTTCAGTGTTATGGTCACTTTGAGCAATTACCTCTTTTTCACCATCAGTGTCATCATCCAACATACTGTCTACATCTTTCAAAATATATGGATCTTCATTCAAGAACCACTCGAGTTCCTCGCTGATTAAACGCTTCCTTGCCCTAAAATAAAGTATTCTCATGAACACGGACCTTAGGAATAACGTAACTGAAATGAAACACTGCGTTTGAGAAAATAAATAAATAAATACTCACATGACCAGTCGCACGGCGCACTGAGTGTGCCAGTTATGACAGCGCTTCACAAATTCTCCTGTTAAGAATTTTCTTGAGCACCGAAAAGTACCAGACTGCACACAACAATAGTCAGGATAACAGTGGAGGAATAGCTAGAGTTTCAAACGTCTCCATTGTTACCAAAATAACGAAAACCATGTTCATTTAACTATGGCGCACTCAGTGCGCCAGCGCGACCGCTCGAGGGTTAAGCATAAAAAAGGATAAAATCTAAAATTTCAACAATGTTTTGCGAGGCCCCCACAGGCGCGAGGCCGTCGGCGGTGGCCGACGTCGCCGATGCATAGCGCCGCCACTGCAAGCTATATCCGGGAAACACGCAATTCAGGAAATAAATACAAAACATCTGTTTCAAAAACATCTGAGTACTTTTTATTAGGCTTCTGAAATGTAACTTTCCGAACAAAAATGGAATAATCAGGCGTCAATCAATCGCAGCATCAATATGGAATTTTTACCCCCCCCCCCCCCCCTCTTTCGTCTGGTTGCTGAGCACACGCAGAAATTTTCTGGGGGGTGCGCCAACACCGGAGCACACACGGAGTCGGCGCCCCTGAGTGGTCCATTGCTAGTGACCGGCCCAAATAACTCACGAAATAAGCATCAAACTAAAAAACTACAAAGAACAAAATTTTTCTAGCCTGAAGGGGGAAAACAGATGGCGTTATGGTAGGCCCACTAGATGGCTAATTTTTTTTAATAGGTACCCCCATTTTTATTATATATTCGTCTAGTACGTAAATAAATATGAATCTTTTATGTGGAACACTTGTTTCCTATGTGATTGGTGGAGCTGTAATATCACAGCCACAGTCACAGTTGTGACTGTGCACTTTAGTGTGTATGGGCCACGAGGAAATTGGCGTGCCGTTATAGGCTCTATGTCAGGGGCTGTGCGACCGCTCCTGCCGGAGGTTCGATTCCTCCCTAGGACATGGCTTTGTTTGTTCTACTTAGCGTAAGTTAGTTTCAGTTATTGTTAAAATTTTGTACACTGTCCTCCATAACTTTGGAAATACCATGCTGCGTATTACGACGGAGAAAGATGGCCGTGATCTATGTGAGCGATTCGTTAGAATACAGAATAGCAGGCTCAAATAAGGGTTAATAATGGCACAGTATTTTAGATTTAATTGTTGTACATATACGTACATTTTGAAACGTGCTAGAATTACCCGTTTTATGTAAACCGACATTACCTGTCCAAGGAGTTGTACTAAACGCGCCAGGTGGCGTGAGTAGACCGCATGGCTATGTAGAGGTACGTTGTTTACAGTTCTGTTCACTTGTAGTTGCGTTTGCATAAAGGCATAACACGCCGCGAAAGTAATTGAAAGGGCCCCAAAGTGCCAGATTCTTTATGAATCACGGGTAATGATAATCGCTCTGCACCAAGAAGGCAATAGTGTCCGATAAATAGCAAAGAAACTGAAGATTTCCATCAGCGAAGTTGTCAAAACCATAGTGGAGAGTGGGCTACACTGGACATGGGGTAAAAGTGGACATACATTTATTTCAGTGATGTTATCGTTGGAATTTTTTAATTTTCATGTTGGTAGTACCACAGAATTTACTAAACAACTAAACAAAATTTGTCGCCAATTGCTCTTTCTTGTCCAATACTGCATCTAAATAAAATACACTCGTTAGTGTTTGGTTTCATATCCAAAATGGACCCTTGGGGTAAGTATGGACAGATGGAGTGGAGTCAGCGAGGAAAGTGTCCACGCTCACCCCACTTCTGACTGCGCCATAGGTCCACTTTCAGCCTTATATTTTTACTGTTAAAATTATTTTGAGTGAATTATCTATATTGTAGATGGTGAGGACATACATCTGCAGAACTGTGAGAGCTAATATTGTTGAAGGAAAACTTCAGAGACCCGTAAAAGTTCTGTTAAAAAAAAGGGAGAGTATTCAACATACTGCAGAAAAATATGGACTGAAGAAGTCAGTGTTGCAGAAAAGCATTATCACAGCTAAGAAATATAGAGCTGAAAGCATTCAGTTCAGTCAGCTTAAGTTTCCAAACACCTATGTTAACTGTTTTTGTAAAACTATTTGCTTAGCCAAATAAAAGTTATAGTGAAATGGTTTTAAAAAATCCTCTTCTATTGTGTAATTGTTCCTGAATACAGCGCCCAGTTACTTTTTTTCCAGATGCATGTGATGGAAGTGATTCTGGAAAAGCAGACCATGCGAAATATAATTTTGGTATTCTAAGATCCGACCCTGTAGAGTGCTATTTTGACCTGAAACCTTTAACATTCAGTAGTTCTCTTCCCCCTTTGCGAAACGAGCACCAGAACGCACGTTTTTAAGTATTATTTAGCAAACTTTTCTATTAAATATAATTTGAACACTACAAATTGTAGCGACAGGAAATTTTAAAGAGAGTATACACATATATAGGTGAATGTAGCTTCTAAATTGTATCACATTCCGACACGTAATTCACGAGATATGAGCACATAAACAGTAACGTTCCACTGTTCATAGTCTAAGGCTACAGCATTGGGCATGACGTTACAATTTATAATTTCTGCACTGCATATTGTAACCGCAGCAAATTTTACAGACAATATAAACACATATAGCTGAATGTACCTTCGAAATACAGTATGACACGTAGTTCATGAGATATGAGCACATAAACAGTATCGTTAATGGAAAACCGCCCCTTCACGTACCAAGTTTTAATCTATTACGTCTGTACTACTAATTGTATTGCCAAGAGGTTTTACAGACATACAGGCCTGATACAAAATGAATATATACCTTAAAAATGTCAGGAATAAATAAATACCCGGGCAACGCCTGGTTTTCAGCTAGTACTTAATAAAGGCCTCATGTTTACATCATGCACTCACGTGAACTGGCGTACATGTAATCTAAAAAATTAAACACAAACAATTACCCAAGGATGACATTCATTGAAGAAGATTTTAGGCCATCAGAAGTAACTGAGCAGCCAACAACCTCTACAGCAAGTTGTGAAACACCTTCACCTAGAGAACCTGTAACTGTATGTGTTGCTTCATCTTCCACTTCAGGTGTGACTCTAACTGAAATACCAACTCCTGAAGAGTGTACACCTTTTCCAAAATTTGCAAGGCGAGAAGCAAACTCAAGGCAAAAGAAATCTACAGATTACACTAGCATTATTGTCAAAGATGGACTAGAAGCATTAGCAATGGCTAAAATGAGACCAGCTTAAAAGAGAACACTGCTCCAGGACAAGACCGAATTGAAGACATCTGCAAAAAATAAAATCTATGATACAGACAGTGAATCAGAAACCTTTCCACCAAGTGTGCTGGAATCTGAGAATGAAGGATGCTGTAAAATAGAAGATGATGAAGCCAAAATTTAACAAAAGTTGACAGATGATGAGGAAAGAAGACTTTAAATGTTATGTAGGATAATATACAACTGGGAAATAAGAAGTGTTTGTATCCTATTTGCGGAAAAAAGGCTTCAGATTTGTGTTCCCCGTTGCTCAGACGAATCGATATTAGAGAGGTCTGACACTATTTGTCTCTTGCCTTCTGCAAAAAGACTTCGGAGACAAAGACCAGAGAGGATGTTCCAGTCAATGTTTATAAATTAAACATTTTTGGGAATTTCGGGCTTATTTATACAAACAAGACACTGTCCACTTTTACCCCACTTTCAGCCAATCGTCACACAGATTGCAGAAATTTGGTTTTATTCATTTGGTGGTCAAATAATTGAAAATATAAAGAATTACTTCTATGCTTCTTATAGGGTGGAAACAACTTAGTGCTCAGATAGTAAATTTCGAAAATCAGCATCAATTTGGTTTAAGATAAAACATGACACATAAAAAGTGTCCACACAGCCCCACTTTTCCCCGACAGGCTCCTATGAAGATCGTCCTCGCTCAGGAGCACCCGGGGAAATATCACAACGCCAGGAAAAGTATTTGGTAGTGACCAGTAAACGTAACAAATTGAAAGCAGTCCATGAATTGAACTGTAAAGCATGGAGGGGGTATGGTATGGGGATCCTTTGGAGGAAATCAAGTCGGAGATTTGGTGAAAGTAGATGGAAAAATGAACCAAAAGGATTATCATGCCATTCTTCAGCGACATGCGAAGACATCGGGTTTGCGTCTGATTGGAAAAGGGTATGTCCTGCAGCAAGACAACGACCCGAAACATACGTCTCGCTTGTGTCAGAACTGTGTGAAGTCTGTAGTCTAAAATATGGAAAAACGTGGAATGACCGCACCCAATCGAGCTGCTATGGGATGAATTGGACAGGAGGATCTGAAAACGGAAAATCATGAATGGGACACAATTGTGGGAGGCCCTGCAGCAAGAATGGAGAAAAAAATCGAACTAAAACCTTACGCAGCATGCCGAGAGTGTTCAAGGCAGAGATGAACAAAAAAAAAAAAAAAAAAAAAAAAAAAAAAAAAAAAAACGGCTATTCTGAGGAATCGAAAATTTAAATTTAGCATCTTCCTGTGTATTATTTAAGCTTAAAAAACAACAACAAAATACGTTTTTATACTACATTTCCTTTCCATTGTCTTTAATTACTAGATGTTTCCAAGCTTAAGGAGGGTAGCGTAAATCTACGAACCGAGGACATAATACTTTGGTCCCATAGGTTTACAAATATTCTTTTATTGTGTGTGTCTGCAAACATGTCACTGCCGTATTTACTGGTTCTTGGATTCGAAGGAGAGGTCCTATGGAGTGCGAGGTCACCTTACCTGAATCCCCTTGATTGTTTAATATGGGAGTATGAGACCCCACTGGATACCGAGATGGAATTAGTTGTTGGAATCGAGGGGCTTCCGGCAAGAAAGTGCCAAGCCACATTTCACTGCTTTCGGGATAAAGCAATATGAATGTTTGAACATATCCTCATGTTACAAAAATTATTAATTTTTTGTTAGATACATGTATCATGTTTCTCTGGCGTGTTTCAGTTTGTTTTATGAGACCTAATACAAATATTTTAAAATACATTAAATAAAAACTTATATTTTAAACTTTGCTTGGAATGATGTTAAACAAATAAAATGTATTTGGAAAATATTTTTATTAACCTTGTTGGTGCTTGTAAACAAATGTTTATTTACTTCCTTTTTTAAAGATAATGTTAGATTTGAAAAATAGATTAACAGTACCTAAAACACCGCTTCTACAATTTCTTTTCTCCGTAATCTTCGTCACTGACAGAAGCAGGCAGCAAGTTGTGATTAAAATCGCAGCATTTTGGTGGAAAATAGTCAATTAACCTCATTACATAATCTGTTTCGCTTTCTTAATTTTAATAGGTCTATTGTTTTTTGTTCGCAGAGCCATGCTACTTGCGTTTTTCTTCCTTGTACAAACCTTGCCAAACTCCATGTTCAGTCACTTTTTCAGTTTCATAACCTATCAGTTGGTTTGTTCAACTATGATACAAACAGCGTCTGAGAATTTTAAGTTCAAAATAAATAAATAAATAAAAATAAAAAAAAATAAAAATTTCCTATTACTTCTAAGCCACCCACATTTTAGTACTTTTGCCTCACCGAGCGAGGTGGCGCAGTGGTAGCACACTGGACTCGCATTCTGAAGGATGGTGGTTCAAATCCACCTCCGGCCAACCAGATTTAGGTTTTCCGTGATTTCCTTAAATCACTCCAGGCAAATGCCGGGATGGTTCCTTTGAATGAGCACGGCCGATTTCCTTCCACATACTTACCTAAAGTCCGAGCGTAAGCTCCGTCTCTAATGACCACGCTGTCGATGGGACGTTAAAACTCCAATCTTCCTTCCACCTTCCTTTTGCCTCAAAGAGATCACCGCTTTCAGTTTGCGATGTTAATACGTTCTCAGAAAATAGTGAATATTCAGAGTGAGAACTAGCGTCTCTGTTTTCATCACTGTTTTCCGTGAAAAAGTTAATTCTAGAAGCCCATCTTCATCAAATTCGTTTTGTTGCTAGACACTGTCTTGCCGTTACGGATGATACGTGAAGCATTCGATCAAGAATATAAACCTCAAAACAGCGCTGTATCGTGAGGTTTTTCAGAATCACTTGACGCCATGGTTGTCAGTTTAACTCTCTGTAGAAAATGTCACAGTTAGTTCCATTTTCTAGAATTTCGACTTGACAATAGCTCGCCGAGATCTCGTCAATTGTAGCTGGTTGTGCTGTCATTCGAAACACACCAGGGTATTTGTCAGGGTGCGTCATAATCTTGTTCGCCGGTGTCACGCTAAGATTGAGGGTGATAGCCCGTCAGTTTCAGCACAATTTGTAAGATACAGGGGAAATGGTACGTTAATAGTGTCAATGATGGTAAGCTCACAGTAATGTGAATGTATTCCTACTGTCTCCTAAGGTGGGTTACCCAAACGCGGCTGTTAACTGCGATTGCGGCTCGGCCCCCCTTTATCTCCCTTTTCCGGCCGTGGCGGACGGTGGCGAGTCGGGAGCACGACGCGAGCCGCTGCCGTTTACCAAGGCGCGGCTCCTGGTCGGCGACTCGGGAAATTCATGGTCAAAATAAAATTTCCGATTTTTTTGCTGTAAAAAATACTGCGTGTTAGGGAAGCAAAGCTACATCAGTTCCCATATTTCGTTTTTCGTTACAGATTCTCGTTTTCCGTTAAAAAATTAAAAAGCACTACTTTCGGTTGCGCATGTTTTTTTTTCACTTTTTATTGCATCTCTGTCGAGTTTGAGGAAACTAACATGCAAAAAAATTTGGTTTTTGCATATCTTGTAGTTTCATACCCCAGCTTGGTAACGAATTGTCTATTTTCTCAAAATTCCTCATAGTTATTCAGATACTTAATTTTTAAGTAACCTATTGCATTAAACTTGAAGTGTTTACATCGAAAAATGTAGTCGCTGGCTACTTTGCGTATGGTTCATTTTAGCTCATACATTGTTGCGGATGAAATGAAGCCAATAATTGGAATTATTTTTAAAGTTGAGAGCAGGACGATACCGGTCTCCGTTTTCGAGATTTTGGCTAGTATATCTACGGTACGGGAGCGTCGCGACTAGCGCGTCAGTTCTCTCCACGTGCAACCTGAATTGTGCGGAGGTAACAATCATCACATCTTATAAACTGTTGAAGATATTGAACACTTTTTTTAAATGATAGCCTGGGAAGGAATTCATGTTTTACACAATCATTAATACTCAACGCTTTTTTTGTCTACCGGTATACAGAAATAACTATAGTTTTTTACGATGAAACGAGATATTGATTAAACAGTATTTAATATTTATGGAGGTTTATTTCCGTCTATTGCAACTAAATGAAAGGCGTTTCGCTTCTTTATTTGTGAACCATCATCAATGGCAGTTTATTAAGTGTTAATTCTATGTGCGACTTCATGGAGCTGTGTGTGTATTCTCCAAAGGGATGGAAGTTTTGGTTCTTTATTTCATCAGATTGCCGTGTACTTCACTATGTCATTGCAGATTTTAACTGTTAGGGTTTTCTATATATTGATTCTATTTTTGTGACACATGACCACGAAAGCTGTTAAAACATTTTTATTAACAGACACCTTTTAAATGACGACACGAAATTCATACTTGAGTTTAGATTAATTGGAACTTGCAGAGAGTGACATACAAACAAAATCCTATAACCGATTCAACAAATCTATCAGAGCAGCTGAAAAAAAAAAAAAAAATAAATAAAAATAAAAATAAAAATAAAACGCAGTGATGTTAAGGTAATTGTTGTTCTTTTATTTTCTTATTTACGATTGCGGTGCTGTATATAAGGCCAGGAGTGTGTTTATCTGAAACTCCTGATGCAGCTTACATCTCTCTCGTCTCAGGCTTTTTTTCATTTTAACTGATTGGATTCACCTTCTGCATTGCCTTTGAAATAAGTCCCAGTGTTCGAAAACATACAGTTGAAATTTTTTCCAAGGGAGATCGAAAATAGCAAACGCATACGAAACAAAAGATTTTTCTGTAGCTTGTTAAATGTATCAACAACAGTTGTAAGACTGTTTGCTGTTTTGTTATAATTTATTTCATTCTGACCGGTTTCTGTCCTAAACCATCTTCCAGGGAATATGGAAAACAAAAAGATTTTAAAATATCGAAGATGTCATCCATACCGTACATGAAACATTTGAATCTAAATGTGACACCACAACATTTATCTTTGTTCATATAAACTAAGATAATTTATACGGCGCGCCACAAAACAGGCCTGTATTGGTATGAATGCAATTAATGAAAACATTACATTAACGTTGTCATGCATTTCCTTACACCTGTGGGATCACCTAAACAAAAAAATTAGTTACCACCTGTCACATTTTTTATTTCCATAACCCTAGAGGACAATACAGCTCCTTTTACAACCTTCATTTCTCTTTTATTTCTTCGAATATTTTCAGACTACTCTTATATATGTCACTAGAGTGCCATGAAATCTAAATATGTACGACGCACAAAGGCAATAACTTAATGGCGAGACGAACTCATGAGTGGTTCATATCCGTTTTTCTTCGGTCCGCTTGGCTCGACATCTTTCTGCCGCTGCCTTGAGTCGTCCGACTCCCATCGCAACACTGCTCACTGGTGCAGTCAACACAGAAGGTGTTGGTGCAGTCCTGCCACAGAATAAGGAGTATACAGAAAGGAAACTCCCGATGCAGTGTGTCGTCCAAAATTTAGTGCGCATGCGCGGAATCGGCCATCTTGAAAAGCAGTAAACGCGTGGTCACTCCCTACTCTGTGGCGTGGTAATGCGTCGTCTTTGTTTGTTAATTGTGTATTTTAGCTGCCTGAATCGCATAAAAGTAAGCAAGTATTTGGTGCAATGAAAATAAAGAACTGTGTGTCAGTAGGTGTAGCTGTTCCGTTTTTATTACGAGCAGCAATAAAAGTAAAGGCGGCCGATGGTGTTCAGCACCTAACTGCCGCAATAATTCTCATACAAATAAGGATATAAGCTTCTTCACCTTCCCAAAAGATTTTTAACGGTCAGTGAACGTCGCTGTATGTGTGGTAAAAGTTAAATGTTATCAGTTTCGAATGAGAGATATGTGTGCATAATTATTAAAAGTAGCCTTGCTTCTTCTCTTGAAGATAACTCTCGCTGTTGCTGTAGCAGTTCAACAGCATCGAAATGTTGAAGTACATTTATATTTTGTAATTATAAGTTTAACGTCACAGGGAATTATATAAAATGAAAGACAAAGAATAGTGCGTAAGTAGCGGGACTTCAACATTTTGCGCGTGCGTTCCCTTTTCCGGTTGCCCACATAGGCGAGATATTTCAGGAATTTTTAAGGCTCATCTACTTGCTCACCTTCACATAATTTGATGCAAACGGTAAAATTTTACTAACGACAACGGAGGCGTAGCTTCCTAATGTTAACGACCGGTGATCCTCTTACAAGGGGAGGTCGGCAATCGGGACCCGCCGATTTCGCCCAAACTGCGTGTGTAGAAGGAGATTGGTCTCCCTATAACCTGCCTGAAATATTTCGCCTGAGTGGGCCTTAGGAAAGGAGAAAATGCTCTCGAAAGAGCTTCCTTTTTTTTTTTTTCCATTACGCTACGTCATTTATTCACGAACAGAGCGCTGAATAACATGTACAGTGCTATTGGAAAAACTTTCGAGAGCATTTCCTCCTTTCCTAAGGCCCACTCAGACGAAATATTTCAGGCACGTTATGTGGAGACCCACCTTCTTCTACACACGTAACTTGGGCGAAATCGGCGGGTCCCGATTGTCGACCTCCCCTTGTTACGATATTCAAACAAATGGAATAAGGGGAATAATCTTGCTGTTCTTGCTCTGTGGTTTGCAGTTTCTTGTATCTACCTTTCTCTGGTCGGTAAAGTAATTGTCCTCGTAAAACGAACACTATGTTGCCAACATTAAAACATTACTCCTCCACTGCCGTAAGTAAAACTTAACCAATCAAATCGATGACACTCATCCTGCCTCCTCCCCTTGTTCTACACTGCTTAGGCAGGTAAAATTTTACTTACGGCAATGGAGGCGTAGTGTGCTAATGTTGGCAACGAATGCTCTTCGGATACCGGAACAAATAGATTAAAGGGAATAATTATTTTATGGTGTTCCTGCTCTATGGTTGACAGATTTTTCTATATGCCCTTCTCCGATCAGTAAATTAATTATCCTCCTAAAGCAAATACAACTTTTCCAACATTGAAACACTACATCATTGCCATAAGTAAAATATAACATATAGGCATGTTTTAAAGGCAGTATTTATTTTCAGTGCTAAGAAACGGACTGTGAATTCAAGGAGAGCTGATTTACTTAAAAATATATTATCCAATATTGAGTACAACTTTTGTCAGAGTGAGAATTTTCTATTTCTTGAAGTTCACAAACAGAGACTTGAAATATAAAACCAAAATTGAAAAAAAAAAAAAAAAATAATAATAATAATAAAATAATTCAAAGTCATATAAGTGACCCTTCTGTGAGGTACAAATGGTGTGTAATGTTCTAGTAAATGCATATTGACAAGGAAGACTAAGAAGAAAACGATGAACACTTTTTCCTTTGTTATAACTGAAACAATGTTTGCCACAATATGACAAGTACAGAGTAAGTTTGTTATGTAGTTTTATCTTTCCGCAACCTGTCGATTTGTGTGTAATTTAACAGTTTTATATATGCCCAGATATAATTAATTCTGTGTAATCACGTTGTACTACTAAGTCTGACCTGTGCAAATTAGTTTGTGTCAAATAAAACCTGGCAATTGTAAAGTCACTTTCTTGTTTATAACTAATTTCCCAAACATAACTTCGCGTTACTCGGGAGTTTTCTGGAGATAAGCACCAAAGAAAACGATCATTGATTCCACCGTACATTTTCGTTGCATTACAATTAGGTGCAAGAACAGGGCACAAAATAGAGGAGAGTATAATGAAAAGCCGTTTCCTTTCTTAAAAGTCGGTGAGGTTAGCTGCAGTTCGTAAAAAGTCCATTTCCAGCCAAAGTAGCTTACTAAGTGGCTATAGTTCCGCGTTTACTGCTTTTCAATATGGCGTCGAGCGCAACGTTTGGTAACATACAGATCAAAGGCGCCGCCTCCAGCTTTCCGTTCTGTATGCTCCTTATTCTGTGGTCCTGCGATTGTCGCGGCATCAGCCGCTCGCCGCACTCCAAACTCGAAGTGCGCATGCGCGAGCAGCCAGCCTCTGACGTCACGAGCCGATCCATCGCAGCCGCAGGCAGCAATCGCGCCTTGGACAACCCACCTTAAGCTGGCTTCTCCGACCGTAGGTTTCCTACCCCAAATAGTTCAGTGCAAGATCTACTAGATCCCTTTAAAAGTTTGCACGCTCTTAAGCACTCTGTATGTTGGCGTAAATAACATTTTGTGGACTTTTTAACTAGGGTTGCCAGATTGAACTCGAGGCAGGCCCGGAGACCAGACGTGCCCCCCCCCCCCCCCAACCAGCATTACATGTGGAAAAAAAAAAAAGAAAAAAAAAAATCATCTCCTCCCTCCCAGCAAGTTATGTAAAATATGACAACAACAATTGGCTTTGATTAAGTTTTCATTTTCTTCTTTCAATTTGGTGAAGACAGAATTGTGTTTCCCGAAATTAACTGATGCATTGTCAGTTGAATACGAAACTACATTATTTAGTGTCAAACCATTTTCCAATAAAATGAGTTTTAGTTTGTTTCAGATGGCTTTTGCAGATTCGTTAACATCTTCGTAGAAATCAAGAACTTCGTTACATTTTCCCTTATCTTTGGAGAAGTATGTTACAACTATCAGATAATATTTTTATTGCCCTTGTTTGAAGCGTCTGAACCTAATGAAAACGGAACATTTTGTTTTAATTCGCTTAGTAGCTTCTCTTTAGCATAAGGCAGAAGCAAATTTTTTACTAATGCCTCGCTTTTTGTTCGACCGCATCTTACTTTGGTTGCCACTGAGGAACTTTAAAAACATAAGGCTATAGCTTATTACCACAATCTTGAGAATTGTAAGAATGGTGGTGTTTCACACCATGATAAGTCAAAGTTAATTCCGTTGCAGTGACTTTGTCGTCTTCTGCAGAAAATTTTTTCGGCAAGAATTTAAGAAGCGGCTGATTCTTCTTTTGTGTGGTAATATTCGCTTTGTGTCTTTCTGATTGTAAATGTTTATTCACAGCTTTCACTCCGTCGTGCTTAACAGTAAATGAGATATTGCATATTCTGCACTTACACATACACTCGTCAGTATCGACTATTTGTAGCCACTCTAAATTTTCTTCCTGCAACCATTCTTCACGGAACGAACTTAGATATCGTCTCTTCATTTCACTGTTATTACTCACCAATCTGAGTTAATGTAAGCTTGTCTGTTCACACACGATCCGAGTATTCCAAAAATTGCCGGTAAACTGATAACAAACAATGAACGAACGAACACAAATAATAGACGTCGCCAGTTGACACGTTGCCGCAACAGTGTTTGCTTAATAATGCGCTAGCCGATTACTACCGACGCAACAATGAAAGGTTTTCAGAGAAAGAATAGAAAAGTAGCGTTTTGTTGCAATAAGAAATTGACATTTATATAAAGTTATTCATAATTTCTAGAGAGGAACCGGCCGGGAATGGCCGAGCGCACTGAGGCGTCTTGCCACGGTGCGCGAGGCTGCTCCCGCCAGAGGTTCGAATCCCCCCTCCCCCTATGGCATGGATGTTGTGTTCGTCCTTAGTTTGTTACGTTAAGTTCGATGTAGATCGTCGCTACATGAGCATAGTACTTAAAAAGCGTCGTAAAAAAAAAAAATAATAGAAGTTAAGATGAAGGTTACATTCAAGCCCGGAGATGAGAGTGATTGACCTGTAGACCCGGAGAATTCATTCCAAACCCGGGCACTCCGGGCGGCGCCCGGAGATCTGGCAACCCTATTTTTAACTGGAGCAGGTAGTGGTGCAGCGCTTGAGTGTTGGCTGCGACTGCGCAGGCGCAGCACGAGGGCGCGTCGGGCAGCGTGTCGTTCGACCGGCGGGGCCGTCGCGTCGGCTTCTGGCTGGAGGCGCTGCAGCTGTCTGCCACGGGCTTCCGGCGCGTCGGCACCTGGACTCCAGGCCGCGGCTTCTCCACCACCAGGAGCTCCGGGCAGGACCTGGAGGAGACGCAGGCCATCCTCAGGGGCCGGCACCTCATCGTCTCCTCCAGGATCGTGAGTACCAAACTGTTGTTGTTGTTGGATTTTTGAAGGGACTAAACAGCAACGGTTATCAGTCCCTTGTTCCGGTCTGACACCCAAACCTTCAGATTTCAGACACTCAGAACCACACCAAACGTTGTATTTCGATAATCAACCGAAACTTCGGCTTAACTTTACTATCCGGGCCGCCGCGCAGTATCGAGTGTTTAGATCAGGGCCGCTCAAGGTGCATGCACCGGCGCATCGCACAGTGCAGAGTGCAGAAGACGGCTGCGCTGTGTTGACGACGGTGCAAACCACACACTCCTCGGCTTTGCGCCGCTTCTCTCTTTTCTTACGCCGCCTGTCTCGATCTTTTCAAAAGTTTTACCCTGTTTTCTTCTTCATTGCCAAAAACTTATGTACACTAGGCGGAGAGCTTATTTTGGTGGAACACGATTACCGGTATAAAATAGCTTTAAGTAATATTAATAACTGTAATGATAATAATTTTAAATTTGGTTTCAACACAAATTTATCTCTCCTATGTTCTCTTTTATTTATTTTCAATTATGCTACTAATATCTGGAACAAGAGATCGGCTGACAGCATTTTTGAAGTTACTATTAGAAATACTTGCACGCAATCTAGTTTTCGTACAAGACAAAACAGAAAAAAACCTTTCACATACACATGTGGAGCCAAACATAGAAATAATCTTCGCTGCTTCTCTGTGTAACTTGGTAAATTCTTCCTTTGACAAATTCTGGTTGAACTGGAGCAAACCTTTTGTGTTGTAAAACAAATCCTTTCGGTGAACATCGGTTTGCAAATCAATCAGTTCGAAATGTAAATCTCGTTTGTAGATACAGAATTCTCTTCTGCAAGAGTTTTCACCTTCCGCAATTCTTCCTCTCTGGCATCCCCTGTGATATCACTATACTTTTCTGAATGCAATTTGCTGTAGTGTCTTTCAATAGACGATTTTCTGACACACGTAATTAGTGTACCGCAGATTAGACATTTGGCTTTATCGTCACAACGAACAAAAAAGTAAGAGAGTTCACATTCCGGTTTTAATTGACTTTCGGGAAAATTTGCTTTTTTTTTGAGCAGGTGGTTCCATTATTGTAGTAACTGTCTTGCGCTTACTTATCCAATGTTGACCAAGCCGTCTGGCAGCGCATTCGGCAGCGTACGGCGACGGCGTCACCCAACAAGCCGAGTTGAGGCGAAGTATACCGAGTTGAACCGATGCACTGTGCAAACACTCTCTGCACCTCGCTTTTCGCCGGCCGCGGTGGCCGAGGTGACTGAGGCGCTTCAGTCAGGGTCAGCACGGCCACTACGGTCGGGGGTTCGAATCCCCCCTCGGGCATGGATATTTGTGCCGTCTGTAGTCTTAGCTAGTTCATAAGTAGTTTGTAAGCTTAGGGATTGATGACGCGATAGTTAAGTCCCATAAGTTGTACAAACATTTGATTCTTTTTGCACCTCGCTTTGCACGCGTGCGGTTTTCCGTGATTGTGCGGCCCTGGTTTAGATGTTGGCTTAAATGACGTCATCTGACCAGCCAATCAGGTGGTAGTATACGGCAGCCAATGAAATTGGTTCTTTTATACTGGCGCAATATTTGAATGTATTCCCTTCCGTAACAGGGACCATTTAATTTCAAATCTATCACAGTTAAGTATTCCATCTGGTACGAATATGGTCTCTCTAGACGTTAAAAATATGTATTCAAATATTCCAACCAACCAGGTTAAAGAAATCATATCTCGTAATTTACGTACACACAGTAGGCGCCCAATCGAAGAAATTGAAGAAGTACTTCAGCTTTTAGACCTAATTCTAAAATATAACTATTTCAAGTTCGGTGATCAAACCTATCTTCAAACTCAGGGCCTTGCTATGGGTTCGCCACTAGCATACTGTCTTGCTAATATCTACATCACAAACTTTGAATACAATCACGTACAACAGTCTTCCCAACACGCGAACAAAATCATAGCATGGTACCGATACGTCGACGATGTGTTTCTGCTGTATAACGGTTCGAATACAGAATTTACATTGTACGGTAACCGGCTTCTTAATAGAAGCGACTTATTTACATTTCGTGTGTACTTTCTCTTGCAGCTCTTTATACTTTAGTGTGCTCGCGTGTTTGTTTATTAAGAATCGCGTTTATTTGTCAGCTCAGTTACTGAAATTTTTGATTTATTAGCTCGCGTATATATTTTTCAGATTCGCCGTTAATAAACAGTTCAGCGTTAGGTCTATACTTTACAAAGATCACTGTTTATCAAACTACTGAGTCCTCTGACGTACTTACTTGGAAGAAACAAAGGTTTTTAGAATGGCTAGGAACTGTGACTGCTGCGAACGGATGGAGGCAGAGTTGGTGACTCTTCGCTCGCAGCTTCAGGCGGCGTTGGCTTCGCTGGCAACGCTTGAGACTGCGGTGGGTGGGCGCCGCTGTTGTGGGCCGCTCGCGGGGGTGCAGCAGACGCCCTGTGCGACTGTCGTGCCCTCCGATCGGCCTGCGGCTGTGGCCAGCCCGCTCACTGCCCACGAGGAGGTAGCCCCCCAATCCGTGGTGGATTGGGAGGTCCCCTCAGCGCGTGTCAGGCGGCGTAAGACTTCCCGGGGGCCGAAGTGGAGGCCTCCCCGGTTAGTCTTGCCAACAGATTCGAGGCGCTGTCTGTGGCAGGGGATGTTCCTGATGCGGATGGTGTCGCTTGTCCTGTACTCGCCCCTCTGCCTTCAAGATCCGGGCACTCACAGAGGATGGGTTTGTTGGTAGTTGGGAGCTCCAACGTTAGGCGGGTAATGGAGCCCCTTAGGAAAATGGCTACTAGGGAGGGGAAGAATTCCAATGTGCACTCCGTGTGCATACCGGGGGGAGTCATTCCGGATGTGGAACGGCTCCTTCCGGATGCCATGAAGAGCACAGGGTGCAGCCAACTGCAGGTGGTGGCTCATGTTGGGACCAATGATGTGTGTCGCTTTGGATCGGAAGAGATCCTCTCTGGTTTTGAGCGGCTATCAGAAGTGGTTAAGACTGCCAGTCTTGCTTGCAAGATGAAAGCGGAGCTCACCATCTGCAGCATTGTCGACAGGACTGACTGCGGACCTTTGGTTCAGAGCCGAGTGGAGGGTCTGAATCAGAGGCTCAGACGGTTCTGCGACCGTGTCGGCTGCAGATTCCTCGACTTGCGCCAAAGGGTGGTGGGTTTTCGGGTTCCGCTAAATAGGTCGGGAGTCCACTACACTCAGGAAGCGGCTACACGGGTAGCGGGGGCTGTGTGGCGTGGACTGGGCGGTTTTTTAGGTTAGATGGCCTCGGGAATACACAAAATGGGTTTCAGTCTCAAAGGGGGCAAGTCAGACACGGGAAGAAAGTAGACATAAAAACCATTGGTGTAACAGTTGTAAATTGTCGTAGCTGTGTTGGGAAAATTCCAGAGCTCCAAGCGCTGATAGAAAGTACTGAGGCACAAATCGTTATAGGTTCTGAAAGCTGGCTGACGCCTGAGATAAATTCGGCTGAAATTTTTTCAAAGGGCCAAATGGTCTTCAGAAAGGATAGAATAAATAAAACAGGGGGTGGCGTGTTTATTGCTGTTACAAACGGTTTATCCTGCAACGAAATTGAGGAAGATACTTCCTGTGAATTGGTCTGGGTAGAGGTTATACCTGAACACCGAAATAAATTAATAATTGGATCATTTTATCGGCCCCCTGACTCAGACGATGCGGTTGCAGAAATGTTCAAAGAAAGCTTGAATCATATTTCAAATAGGTATCCGAAGCATACTGTTATAATCGGTGGCGACTTTAATTTACCCTCGATATGTTGGCATAATTACGTATTCAAAACCGGGGGCAAATATAAAACATCGTCCGAACTAGTTCTGAATGCTTTTTCTGAGAACTACTTCGAACAGTTAGTTCATGAACCCACTAGAATAGTACGTGGTTGCGAAAATACTCTTGATCTCCTAGCAACAAATAATCCCGAGATAGTAAAGAGCATCAAAACAGATACAGGGATTAGAGAACATCGAGTTGTAGTAGCGAGACTGAATATCGAAATTCCCAAATGCACCAAAAATAAACGAAAAATATATCTATTCAATAAAGCAGATAAAAATTCGCTTCACGCTTTCCTGAGTGATAGTCTCCAGTCCTTCAAAACTAAAAATGCGAGTGTAGATCAGTTGTGGCTTACATTCAAAGACATAATATCAGTAGCAATCGAGAGATTTATACCAAATAAATTAATGAAAGAGGGGGCTGACCCCCCGTGGTACACAAAACAGGTCAGATCACTGTAGCAGAAACAAAGGAAAACGCATGCAAAATTTAAAAAGACACAGAATCCGCAAGACTGGCAATCTTTTACTGAAACTCGCAACCTAGCGCGGACTTCAATGCGAGAATCTTATAGTTGTTTCCACAACGAAATCCTGTCTCGTAATCTTGCAGAAAATCCAAAGAAATTCTGGTCATATGTGAAGTACACTAGCGGCAAAACACAAACAATACCTTCACTACGCGATAGCAATGGTAATACTACCGACGACAGTACTGCTAAGGCAGAATTACTAAACACAGCTTTCCGAAATTCTTTCACCAAAGAAGACGAAGTGAACACTCCAGTATTCAATCCAAGAACAGCTGCCAGCATGCGAAACTTAGAAGTAGATGTTCCTGGAGTAGTAAAACAACTTAAGTCACTAAACAAAAATAAATCTTCCGGGCCAGATTGTATACCAACTAGATTCCTCTCAGAGTATGCTGATGAAATAGCTCCGTACTAAGCTATAATTTACAACCGATCACTCAGCGAAAGATCCGTACCCAAAGACTGGAAAGTTGCCCAAATTACTCCAATATTCAAGAAAGGCAATAGGAGTGATCCCCAAAATTACAGGCCTATCTCATTGACGTCGATTTGCAGTAGGATTTTGGAACATATACTTTGTTCGAATATTATGTACTACCTCGAAGAGAACGACCTATTAACCAATAGTCAGCACGGATTCAGAAAGTATCGCTCCTGCGAAACACAGCTTGCCCTTTATTCACATGAAGTGTTAAGTGCCATCGACAAGGGATCTCAAATCGATTCCATATTTCTGGATTTCCGGAAGGCTTTTGATACTGTACCCCACAAGCAGCTTCTAATGAAATTGCGTGCTTATGGAATATCTCCCCAATTGTGCGATTGGATTCACGATTTCCTATCAGAAAGGACACAGTTCGTTGTAATTGACGGTAAGTCATCGAGTAAAACAGAAGTGATATCTGGCGTTCCACAGGGAAGCGTTATTGGTCCCCTACTCTTCCTCGTGTTTATAAACGATTTAGGAGATAATCTGAATAGCTCCCTTAGACTGTTCGCGGATGATGCTGTCGTTTATCGGTTAGTGAAGTCAACAGAGGATCAAAAGCAACTGCAAAGCGATTTAGACAAAATTTCTACTTGGTGCGAAAATTGGCAATTGACACTAAATAAAGAAAAGTGTGAAGTAATACACATGACCACTAAAAGAAATCCGCTGAACTTCAATTACGCGATAAATCAGTCAAACCTTAAGGTCGTAAATTCTACCAAATACCTAGGAGTTACAATTACGAACAACTTTGACTGGAGAGAACACATAGAAAATATTGTGGGGAAGGCGAACCAAAGGTTACGTTTCATTGGCAGAACGCTTAGACGATGCACCAGCTCCACCAAAGAGACTGCCTACATCACACTTGTGCGTCCTCTCTTGGAGTACTGTTGCCCCTTGTGGGACCCTCACCAGGTGGGACTGACGGAAGATATTGAGAAGGTTCAGAGAAGGGCAGCTCGTTTTGTTTTATCACGTTACGGGGGGGAAAGCGTCACGGAAATGTTGCACGAATTGGGGTGGAAATCATTAAAAGAAAGACGTTATTCATTGCGGCGTGATCTGTTTGCGAAGTTTCAATCACCGACTTTTGGTTCTGAGTGTGAAAATATTTTGCTAGCACCCACCTACTTAGGGAGACATGACCATCCCAATAAAATAAGAGAAATCAGATCGAAAACGGAACGATTTAGGTGTTCTTTCTTCCCGCGCGCTATTAGAGAATGGAACGGTAGAGAAAAGTTATGAAGGTGGTTAATGAACCCTCTGCCAGGCACTTAAATGTGATTTGCAGAGTATCGATGTAGATGTAGATGTAGATGTAGACTTGTTAGTCACCGAGCTGAACTCTCAACAAGAACATGTACAATTCACAATTGAACATAACAAAGAAGGCAAACTTCCGTATCTGGACTTACTCATCACTTTAAAAGAATCTAAATTCAGTTACGATATTTTTCGCAAACCTTCCACCACAGATACACTGATACACCAAACTTCCAACCACCCGGAAAAATACAAGAAGGCAGCATTTAGATCATTTTTGTATCGACTTCATAACGTGCCTCTTTCAGAGGAAGCCTTTAAACGGGAATACCAAACCATCCAGTATTTAGCATATTCAAACGGCTATAGTACAGATTACGTAGATAACATAAATAGGGAGATAATGAAAAAGTTACGGATAACCCCACCTATTACTCCTAGGCAAGAAGAGAGGACACTTATAACTTTATTACCAGCAGATCAGGACAAAAAACTAAGTTACCATAGAGTCCCATACTTAGGAAATTTATCGGACCGGATAGGTAAGCAACTTAGAAAGAAGAACATTATTCCAGCCTTCTTCATTCCAAAAAATGTCGGAGCCAGATACAGACACCAAGAAACGTCAAAATTTAATCCGTATAAGGGAACAGGTGTCTATTCAATCACCTGTAATGACTGCCCACAAAAGTATATTGGACAGACAGGACGAGGCTTCGACGTCCGTTTTAAAGAACATACGAAATTGACTAACTCAAAGTCCGCCATCACCGTTCATTTAAGGGAAACCAAACACACAATATCCAATATAGAAAACAACCTAACTATTCTACACAAAGAGAGTAAAAGTAACATCCTAAATATTCTGGAAGAAGTGCAGATCATAAGATCTTTAAAACAGTCAGCTGCTCAAACACTGAATAACCAAACCGAGTTAAAACACCGTTCCATTTTGGCTAATTTTGATTATCTGAATCTAAATTGAATGTCCCTTCACTCAGCTCCATGCCAGAATGAACATCTTCAATTTTATATTTACAAATTTTACCGAATGACATTCAGGGTCTATCGAGAATTTTTCTACAAAGATTATTACCGCCAGAAATATTACCCCAACCTACATGTTCCTAACAATTAAATTACATGCCAGTTCATGTGTTTCCAGGGCCGCGGTGGAGTAGCCGAGCGGTCTAAAGCGACTCGCTGCGGAGCGCGCGGTTGCTCGCCGTGGAGGTTCGAGTCCTCCCTGGGGCATGGGTGTGTCTGTCTGTCCTTAGGTTACTTTACCTAGGTTTAAGTAGTTTGTAAGCTACGGACTGATGACTACGCAGTTTGGTCCGATAGATTTACAAACATTTGAACATTTTTCATGTGTTTCAATTTTGTAATACGAGCCCCAACCTTCAGTTGTTTTCTCTGACTGACAGTCCAGGTACCATACTACAGCGCGCGTGCGCAAATTTGTTTTCCTCCATCACGCCACACCACAGCCCGCGTTCAGTTTACTTCGCCACTTCGCAGTGCACTCCTCTACGCCTCCATAGGTCTGCTATAATTTGATGTTTCTAATTACAGACCTTCAGTTTTACAATGGCCACCTTCACTCCATTGCCAATCTACGGGTGTCAATTTAACATGTTTTAATGCTCCCCATATCCTAACGACTACTTTATTTGTCAACTGACATAGGTGCAACCCTCCCCCCCCATCAACTACTCTTCCCCTATGATTTATTTTATAACTATAGACACAAAACTGTCACGTGTCTCTTTCTTTTTACCTTCAGGTTTTATCGAAAATACGGTGGTCAAAATCACGCGACTACATGTCCCACATTTTAACGCCCATGTTTTTTATCCTGAAAGACAACCATTTGATTTTGGACTTGGACTCATGTATTTGGCCCTATTGAATTTTTAACCAATTGACGGATGAAACCAACTAGAATGTTGGGACTCAGTAGCGAATTATGACGAGAGAATAAAAAGTTGTAAGTAATACCTTGTACAATTCATGTATCGCGTTTATTAAGTTATTGGTCCTGTAATTTTAATTATTGTTTTGTTATTTAACACAGTAACACCTGAAGATGCGTCTCTACTGACGCGAAACCGGTTGTGGACCTGTACATAAAAGGATCTCAATAAAAACAGCTGAAGCGGCTCCAGAATTTATTGATTGTTTCATAAGAGGACATTTCTATTTATTTCCAAAATAGTTTCTTTTATTATATAAATTCATACAATCAATTTTTTAAAACAATTGATAAATTCATAAAAGAAAATGTATTTACTCAGCTGCGGATGCCCCAATTATAAAATAACTTATTCCCTTAGTATTGAGTATTTACAGTCAATTTACTGAGCGGACAAGGGTACATCGAGAACCTGTCAACCATAGAGCAGGAACAGCATTAATAACTTATTTGATGGTCAGTGCAAAAAATTAATTATTTATTATGTCAATTTATAGTTACGTAAGTTGTCATTCGCAATGTGGTAGTACTTTCTATTCTCAAAGAAATTGTATTGATTTCTATAGTGATGTTTTGCATATATGTATCACTGCGCTGTTTATCTGCTTAGGGATTGCGAGTTACAGGAAAAATTTCATTCTGAATGGATATTCGGCGAAAGATAATGATGAAGAATGTTTCCTGATTGTCATTGCAGTTTTTTTCTTCGAAAGCTGCTTTTTGGCCATACTACCTTGTCAAGACAGTGTTCACAAGTGATTTTAATTATGGTGATTGTAAGACTTTTGCCGCTTTCTTGAATGGACATAACGTTGAGTGTTACGACATATGGCTTCCTTTAAGAGAGTTGAATGACCATTTCAATAAGTTGCATTATGAGCGTAGCCAAAGGCATTAGAAAAATTTTCATAATTCATTTCATTTAAGAGAAAGACACACTTATTTCGATTCACGTTACAGGAAATTACTGAATTTAAACAAGAACCCTGTCCTTGTACAGAAACGTAATTCTGTAGTCAGCGATGTTCCGCATTCGAATAGTGCTATTCATTTTAAAAATAAAGTAGTTGAAACGTGATGTTAACACCTTTTTTTCACATGTTGTGATGATAGTGTGTTACGGTCAAAGTCAGGAAGTTCTAAACAACGATCACTACGCTAACATAAAATACGATTCTTATTTCGTGATACTAATTATAACAGTGTTGAACATGTATCATTTGCAGTTACTGATGAATTTTTCGTGTGGTGTTCATTATAAATTGCGTAATATTTCAGTGCTTTCTTCTCAGTGTTTTTTCACCTACGTCATAATTATTACTACGTTTTTCGTACATTAGAATAGGCAATATTTCATCTCGTCTTGATGTGCGTGTTTGACATTACTTTACTATCAATATCATCTACCGTCAAAGCATCACATATATTACGCTATATGTGATTGGCTGTCACCGTCTGTGTTACGATTGGTTGGCCGCGGCCGCTACCAACATCTGAACATTCGATACTGCGCGGCGGCCCGGATTGTAAAGTTTTACCGAAACTTCTATAGAATTCGTGATTTTTGCTGCCGTCCAGTAGAACGTGCGTAAATTATAATAATAAGTAATATCTAACCTACGGAGTAGAGGAAAAGCTTGTCTGTGAGGAGCAATCACGTCACACCACCGTCGGCTAGTTGGTACAGCTTTAGCTTGTCGTGCAGAAGGTCCTGGGTTCAAGCTCCACCTCGCTCTAATTTTTTTCATTGTTTAAACTACAGTACGTTGGAAATTGTTAAAAGGGGCAACGTGCTCCTCATATGTAAAAGGACTGTTTCGATTTTGTAGCAATGTGTTATTGGCAGTTTACTCTCGCTTCGTTTTATTTGAAAGTAGGAAGCCTGTACAGTGTTATTACTTTAAGTACGCTTATTGTTTTGAACATTACTATTATTTTGTTATTGTTATTACTGTTATTACCATTATTACTATTAATACAGCTGTATGTGTGATGCAGTTCTTTTTTTAATCATATGTTCTGATTATGTTTGTTTATTCTGTGAAACTACGATTAAACCCTACAGATTTGTTACTTTCAAATAACACGAAGCAAGAGTAAACTGCCAATAACACATTGCTACAAAATGGAAACAGTCCTTTTACATATGAGGAACACGTTGCTCCTTTTAACAGTTTCCATCATACTGTAGTTTAATCAATGAAAAAATTTAAAGCATAGGTGGTGCTTGAACCCAGGACCCTCTGCACGACAATCTAATGCTCTACCTACTAAACCACGGAAGCGTGACGTGATTATGTCTCACAGATACGCTTTTCCTCTATTCCGCAGGTTAGTTGTTACTTATTATTATAGTTTATACACGTTCTACTGGACGACAGCACAAATCACGAATTATATAGAAGTTTCGGTTGATACTCTATCGATATACAACGTTTGGAACGTATCTGAGTGTCTGACATCTGAAGGTTTGGGTGTGAGAGATAAAACATTGTGTCAAGCGTTCCTAAGGAAATGCGTCAACAAGTCAAAGAGTAAAAATCACTGGTAAATATGAGCAAAGGATACAAGTAAAAACGAAGAAGAAAACACACCACCATTAAAGCACATGATAAAAACCAGCTGCGCGAATAAAATCTAAAACACGTTCAACCATAGCAGTATCATCTCCTAGCATAATAGAAAGCGCGTCTGGCAGATTAAAAGATTGTCGCAAGGCAACTAAACGTGGACAGTCCACCAGAATGTGGACCACTGTCAAGGGGGCGCCACAGTCACACTGTGGTGCGTCCTCCCGCCGAAGAAGGTGCCCATGCGTCAGCCATGTGTGGACGATTCGTAGGCGACAGAGAACAACCGATTCCCTACGAGACGACCGCAGTGAGGACTTCCATGCGACCGTAGATAGCTTCACTGCACGAAGCTTGTTGGGTTGAGCAGAGTTAGCCCACTCGGAATCCCACAGGCCACGGATCTTCCGATGGAACTCCAGTCGGAGATCGCTCTCCGGAAGACCAGTAGCCAATGGACTTGAGGAAGTAGCCTGCTTAGCCAGCTGATCCACACGTTCGTTTCCAGGAATGCCGATGTGGCCTGGGGTCGAAACAAAGACCACAGAGGGACCTGACCGATCAAGCCTGGAAACAGACTCCTGAATGGATAGCACCAAAGGGTGTTTTGGGAAACACTTTGCGAGAGCTTGCAAGCCACTCAGGAAGTCAGAACAGATGACCAGAGACTCCCCAGGGCACGCTCTGAGATGTTCAAGTGCCCGATAGATGGCAACCAATTCCGCAGTGAACACGCTACTCCCACAGGGCAATGAATGCTTTTCGACATGCTCACCATGGACACTTTGGTAATATCTTTTGATGTCATTTGAAACTTTACTGTCCTATGCTTGTATTACTAGTTAGTGGATGAAATGACTTGCTCTGCAGGTTCCGAAGTGGAACAACGAAATCAGTTAACTCTTCTCGCAACACAGTTGAGGAACAGCCTATCTGCAGAGACCCATTTCTTCCCAGTGTTGCGTACAGGCAACACAAAATTCAGCCTTACAAAATGCAGTCGAAATGGACTTACTATACAAAACTCACCACACATGTGTTAAAAGGCATTCACGAACTCTCTGTACATGTGTTAAAGTATCACAATTACCTTAACACTTCGTAATAAGATGCAAGATTTACAAACGTCAGACGATCTACATACACAAGAAATGTCAAGTTCAGCTTCACAGAGAGTGTTTTCCAATATTTCATGAGTGATACCATCAATGTAAGTCAGAGTTATCATATAATAGACAATAACGCACAGTTTGAACAAATAGAAGAAGGTGATCACAAAAACTAAATTTTTCTATTTTTTTTTACTAGGAAACAGCGCAACATTATGGGTGGTGCAAATTACAACACGTACTGCTAGTTTGTAATATTTGTAATGCTATTTCAATTATTTTAAAGAGAACCTGATGACTAAATATAACACTTTTTCACAATTTCTATTTTTGGGAAGAAATGGGTTAAAGGTTAAAGCGCAACGGGAAACTTCGCCACTCCCAGACGGGGAGAGCCAAGGCTGACTAATATTTAAATTAAATTTGAGAGGGGTGCTAAGGAACAGAAAATACGTTTAACAAGTTTGTATTCTGAAAAATGCTTATGAAATGGGGAGACCAATTTGAAACATTAAACAGCACACACCTTATAAAATTCAACATTGAACTTGATAAACGGCCCATTTGATTGCCCACCTATCAATAAAGCTAATAATTCAGAAAATGGGGTAAAATTGTGCGTGATTAGACATACATTCAGTCACACACACTCATCAAAGCTCTCGCGACACTTATTCAACAGCGACCAGCGTCTGCAGCAGAAAATGAGAGGAAGAGCAAGCTTGGAGCACGCACAAATATTAATGCAAAACTCGATTGTTATTCCGTAATCGGGACACGTGGTTGTTCACAGGCTACTGGACTGGTTCACAACTCAAATCGCAATCTTGAAATACATGGAACTAAAACACGACACGCGGAAGAATTGAATAAATAGAAGCAAATTATTAACCTGAATCGCCTGAGCGGCCTTAAAGCAATTTGATGATCGGTATCGGATTCATAATAGCTAACACACGTGGCATGACTAACAGGCAAAGCAACTTCGTTAAAATTTGAACAAATCACAGGAAAATTACCGCGGAAACAAGATAATAGAATAGCACTGTTTAATAATAATCGCGAACCAAACTAAACATATTCAAGGGCTGAAATCCTAACATGAACAAAAGAACAAAGGCACACGTTAGATAACAAAAGTTTTAACACTAAACTCGTTAGTTCTAATCGAAATATCCACCGCGTATTACGAACGAAATCTTGAAGTAGTTTAAGACTGCTGCGAGCATTTCGACTCAGAACCTAACACCATGAAATTATTCAGCAATTCTCCTCAGAGCACCAGTCCAGTTAAAGCCGCTTACCTCGAGCGCGTCCGACGGAAGAGTGCCTTGGCCGCCGCGTGTCCTGAGCGATTCGCCGTTTGCGAGTCTTTAGCGGGAGGGGTGGGGGTTGTGACCAGCTAGCGAGCCCTTCAGCAACGGCCGGAACCAGAGGATTAGTCTCGGTATCATAGCATCTCTGCAGCTCACCGGACAGGAGATACTTTGGTGTAAAAGAAAGCGTTGCTTCAGAGGGGACTGTAGTAGACGATTACATGCTTACAGGGATGTAACCAGCTCGTCTGCAGAGCGCGGAGGCAGCACTCCACATTGGTATTGCAACACGCAAGGTAGCGACACAATCCACACACACACACACACACACACACACACACAATCATTCAGTGGCGATGTTAGTCAGGGCAATGTACAACATAACACATAAAATATTACGAGATAATTAAAGGAATAAGACGCAATGTTGGGGCGTCATAAAATAGTTGCATAAGCGAATTTACAGAGTCGCTTAGCAACACAACAAATATAATTTCTTCATTAAATAATATGGGACAGGTTCACATTATGTGGACGTGTTTCACATTGTACAACTTTGTCCTAGTACTGAGACAAATCACGCACCAGTTGTCACTTATATCAAATTTTATGTCAGCACTACATGTTTCTGGACATGTTCAAATGTTTGTAATGGTATGGGACCAAACTACATTGGTCATCAATCCCTAGAATTACAAACAACTACAACTAACTTATGCTAAGGACAACACACACACACATACATATACGCCAAAGAGTCCAACCTCCGACGCGGAACAGACGCGCACTCCGCAGCAAGGCGCCTTAGAACTCTCGGCCACTCCCGTGCGGCTATTATCACAATCTCAAGTTCTATAAAACGCATCTGCCATTAGACAACGTCATTTATTCCTTTAGTGTAAACTTCACCACTGTTAAAGCTCTCTAGTCCTCCAATGTTATTCAAAGAACCAACACGAATGATTGCCACAGTAAGCCATTCACAACCTGGTTGATGACTATCATTCTTCTCTATACTAAAACTGAAAGTAGCTTCTACGAAAAAACAGAAGCGCCGTGAAGTATAACCTGCAGGTTGTGCATGGCTTACTATAGCAATCGTTCGTGTTGATTCATTAAATATAATTATTGGTCGTGACAGTGCTTTACAGTGCTAAAAATCGCGCTACATGTGGTATTAGTCTGTTTCTCACTCTCTCTCTCACTCACTCACTGTGTGTATGTGTGTGTGTGTGTGTGTGTGTGTGTGTGTGTGTGTGTAAGAGAGAGAGAGAGAATGAAACAGAATCATACAATCAGCAAAATTATTATTAATCAGGAACGTATTAAATAAACTGCAACATTGTGCGGTCTGTAAGGGTGAGACGTACCACTGCACATTGCTGTTACAGGGCGCCCCCTACCTGATGCTGAAGAAACCGACGACCCCGCCACGCGTCGGCAACGACCGCTATGAAGGCTACTCGATGGACCTGATCACAAAGATCGCCGACATCCTCGGCTTCACGTTCGAGTTCCAGCTGGCCAAAGACGGGCAGTACGGCAGCCCCGACGAGACCACGGGGGTCTGGAACGGGCTCGTCGGCGACCTCATCGCCGGTGTGGGTAACTGGCCGTCCACAGCCATAGACCCATGTGTCCCATCACTAACCAAGCAGGCGGAAACAACATGTCTTTTTTCATCCTGTTTCAGAGTCTGTCAGCGAATAAGGAATGTGTAAATAGCATGTCGACGGCTGATTACCTCACATATGCGCTGCGTACAATAAGGCCAGCAATTCATTGCAAACGTTTGCGTTACTATATTGATTTGAATTTCAACAGAAAAAAATTATCCGCTTTCTACTCTCAAATCCATTAAATTACACTTTTGATTTGTAGAAGAAATTTTCAGCAAGGTAAAAAGGTAAAGCAGTCAACAATCCGAAGATTGGTTTGAACACCACAGTGCTTTATTAGGTATGGTCCTTATGGAGGTGGTATGCCGTTGCCTTCCTCCGACCTTCGAACTGACTTTCCCAGCCAGTTATAGGGGGACCTACAGTTTAACGTGGGTTCCGAACCACGGTGCTACTCGGTATTTTTCACATGAGCAATACTGCCAGAGGTGAAAGAACTGGAAAGTGACAGATAAAAATCCTAGTACCTGGCCGGAATCGAACCCGCAACCTTTAGATTTGTAGTCTGGCACTCTACCACTGTACAACCGAGGTGCATCAGTCGTAAATATTTTGTTTATTCAGATCTAGATTTAGACCATTGTGTGATAATTATCGATGCTTAAAACAAACATTTCGACCTCAATGTTGGAGCTTAAATCCTACTCGAAATGTTTTACAAGTTTTAACTGTTAGTTTTAAGCAGTGATAATGATCACACAGTGGTCGAAAACTACAGGGTGTCTCACAAAAGACGCCTGCCAGGCGTCCGCGGATCGCGCCGTACGGCTCCCGGCCGCCGCCACCGCATCCGCCGGCCACGGCAGCGCCCGATTCTCGGACTCTATTGTGCTGCGGGCGCATACACTGAGCTAAAGTCTAAAAAACATTGCCATCTGAGTAACCTAAGCTTACCTTTATTTACAGTAGACGTTCAAAATGATGTCCCTCTTTGGAAAGACCGGCCTGACATCTCTTGAACACATTTGCGAACACTCGACGAATTTCGCTGCCGGAACCTGGGAAATGACTAGTCGATTATTCTTTCACGAAACCGTAAATTCTGACAGGTATGTGAACAATATCCTGCATCCATTTTTTCAAGAACTTTCAACCATCGAAAAGCTGTACGGGTATTGCATGCAGGACAATGCAAGACCACTCATTGCCAATGCTTCTATGGTAGCAATACAAAGTGTTTTTGATTATCTAAATCCCTGTGACTTTTATCTTTGGGGAATGTTAAAAGACAAGATGTATGCAAGGAATCCCCATACACTCGAAGAGTTGGAAGACAGGATTCGACTAGTCAATTCCCAGATTTCGGCAGCCGAAATTCGTCGAGTGTTCGCAAATGTGTTCAAGAGATGTCAGGCCGCTCTTTCCATAGAGGGACATCATTTTTAACATCAGATGGCAATGTTTATTAGACTTTAACTCAGTGTATGTGCCGTGACACAATATAGTCCGAGAATCGGGCGCTGTCGTGGCCGGCGGATGCGGTGGCGGCGGCCGGAAGCCATACTGCGCGATCCGCGGACGCCTGGCAGGCGTCTTTCGTGAGACACCCTGAGCACAAGTGCCACAATGGAATCCGGCCTAATAAAATTGCTCTTTACTACACCTGTGAAGTTCATGGGTAAATATAATCGCTGGGTAAGGAGAAGAATTAATACCCAACAAGCAACTGAGTGACAGATGCAAACTAGGATCCTTCAAAAAAATTTAATTTATGTAAGTCACTCGCATACAAATCATTGTCCCAGTCGATATTTATTATCCTTCATGACATGTATTTTGAAGATTTATCAGTGCATTCATTTCCATTGATAACGCAGGGACTACTTGTAAATACACCTTTTTGTGGGCAGGCTGTAGCACTACATACATCAGCAAATTAGCACATTCACAAGCAGCATAGATGCATAATTATTTAAGAATGCTGTCTACATATTACTCTTAAAAACAGTGATTAAACCAAAGTCTCAAAGACAAAAAATAGTGGCAATGATAAGTTTATTAATTCACAGGTTTGTCAAGGACAAACTTAGATTTTCTTCATTAGGCACATCCACTTTGTTACAACGATAAACGT
The DNA here is from genome assembly GCA_026315105.1 of Locusta migratoria. Taxonomy (NCBI): domain Eukaryota; kingdom Metazoa; phylum Arthropoda; class Insecta; order Orthoptera; family Acrididae; genus Locusta; species Locusta migratoria. The sequence continues at coordinate 405,824,188 of CM048745.1, forward strand.
AATATTTAAGTGGCCATTCCTGGAGGCAGTATATTTCTCACCCACTATTTATACTTCTTAGCCTTTTAATGTCATATTCGCATAGTTTAGTTTACTGACGAAAATGTGACTGTGAAGCAGACTGAGACAACTTAAAGTTCTCTTATGCTCCCCAGATATCTTCGAAATTTGTAATAATATAGTTTCTTTTATCTTTTGGTATCAAATGCTGCCAAAGGTTATCTAAAAATTCGGTGTACAAGTCCATCATCGCTTCTTTATTACCCGTGGAAGCTATCAGTGTTTATTTTTTGTATGCGTGTTTGTGATTGTAGATGGCTAATATGACTCTCTGCACTCCTGTCTTCCCACTAATACACTTGATCCCATTGTTATTAATATTGCTTTTAGAAATTTAATTAATGGCGACGCAGATGATTTATTATTGGAAGTATATGTCAGTCAGTTACTAAATTTCTCCCTTCCAATATGAAACGTTGACAGATTTGCTACATTTAAAACTAACACTTTTCAGAACAATGACTTTAATGTTCCTTCAGTCATTTTCCACACTGCATAATATAAATGATAACAAATCATCAACGCCAGTATTGGAATGCACATTAATAACATACACTAATTATTTGGCGAAGGTCAGGGTAAGAAAGAATGCAGTCTTGCGTAGCCTAACAAATTATGGTCATGCCATTAAACGAAACTGAATGCCCAATTTCATTATGGAAGACCTACCCTGCAGCGGAATGTGCAGTTATTACAGCTTATAACAAAGGACAGCGAGAATCTTGATAGGTCTCCAATACAGCGTAGTGCCGATACAATACCGTCTCGTTCCGATGCGCTCCGTGTACACAGTACCGGGTAGACTGTAAAAAACTACCCCACCTCGAAATATTAATTTTCGCGGATTGGTGATATCTTCAGTACGCTACAAGAGCTCTGAAAATGCCGGGGCATTCCAGTGTCAAGCAATTCCGTTCGTTAATCGTACCAAATTTACAACTATGTCTTGAAATCAGTGCATAGATGAATCAGATCCCCCTACGGCAGATCTCTCAGGAATAACAGTGCTCTCGTATCGCTGCAATGACCAAGATGTTCTAAGTTGAGCAGACAGCTCTTCTAAGACTTACAACAAGTTCTACACAAATAAGACTCCTCTCAAGAAGACAAATGTATTCCTTAATCGATGAGCCAAAGCAGAATGGCAGTTTTCCATATTTTTATTTTGCACCTAAGTTCACTATCAAGAAGAAAGACGGCGCGAATTTCTGCCCCCACTTGCTGTATGCTACTCATAATCTCCAGCTACCGAGCGCTGTTCAGTCAACCGCGCGCCAGTAGCCGAGCGGTCTGGAGCGCCATGTTACGGATCGCGCGGTCTCCCATGTCGGAGATTCGAATCCTCCCTCGTGCATGGATGTGTATGTTGTCCTTAGGTTAGTTTAACTTAGTTTAAGACTATGGGTTGTTAACCAACGTAGTTTGGTTTCATAGAATTACAATTTGAACATTAGAATTTGAACATTATTTTTTTTATCAACAGAAACCCAATATAGTTTGCTTGTTGTCCTGTCTAGAGGATCAACTACCCGCACCTTGTGCCACTGTTCACTATAATACACTGGCACAGACACTGCCAGCCTTCCTTCTTTCTTTCTTTCCGATCACTGTGAAACTGTGGCGTCGCTTCTGCGACCCCGTTACCACCCTTTATGAAAGAAAAACATCGACATTTTCTCCCAGGTGGACGCAAACAAACATTTCTTTACGCGTCCCTTATCCTTTTCCACTCAGCTTGTCACAGAAAGCCACTGACGCACAGGTTCCCAGAGGAATGTCGTTTGGCACTTGTCAGTATCAGTTTGGCAGACACTCGGACAAAGAAACTACTTGAGGGTCGCAACAGCCCTGTCGCTGTCCCCGCAGGTGCGATGCAGACCTGATAGTAGCCTACTTAACATGTCCAGCGTGGGCTCCTTCACCACAGTTGTATCCCTTACCACAGAGTAACATATACAGAGAAGCAGCCTACCCTAAACCACTGTCCTACGCTCCCCTCGTAGTTCCGTAAGATACTAGCAGGTGTCAGGCGGTTCGCTGGCTTAGGGTGCCTCTCACACGTCAGAGGGTAGCGTGGAGGGGAGGATGAGGGGAGAGCTCGTGCCTCCTGCCACGAGGCCACGGCTATGCCCGGCTTGCCGGCGTTTGAGGGGAGGTGGTGGTGGGGGCAGCCGCTACCTGCCGCCTGCTCTGGCCAGGTTAAAGAGGTGCTTCTGACCGCAGCGCCATCATGGGACATCTTACGGAACTGCTGGAAACCCTCCCTCCCCGCACCCCGGAGCGTAGGACCGGGCCCTTATGGAGGTTTCCCGTCTGTATATATTTGTCTGTGCCCTTACTCACGCAAACCTAGGTATTGCAGTTTCCAAGACGGGAGGGCTGGTGCTAGCGGGTCTGCATCTCCAGCTGAAAGGAGCCGGTTGCATTTCCATAACCGAGACAGAGTCATAAATCCATTTATCACACTTCCAATTTGCCTCAGCCTATCGGCCTCTTGTGCTGAACATCATTCTCAGCTCAAGTCAGGAAACGAACAACTATGGCAAAAAGTAAACACCATAATAGTTAATACAACTATCTACACTTCCACCACCAAACAAATCACTCATCACTACAATCTTTTCCATAACCAAACACCCTTAATTCATCCATTCATCCATTAATTCATCCATTTAAAGGAAGACATAGAGGCGGTTCAGAGGCGAGCAGCTAGATTTGTTACCGGTAGGTTCGACCAATGCGCGAGTGTCACGGAAATGCTCCGGCAACTCAATTGGGGATCACTGGCAGAAAGACGACGTTCTTTTCGTGAATTTCTGTTACGTAAATTTAGAGGGCCGGAATTTGAAGCTAAGTGTAGTACGATCTTGCTGCCGCCTACTTACATTTCGCGGAAAGCTCACAAAGACAAGATCAGAAAAATTAGGGCTCCTACGGAGGCATATAGGCATTCTTTTTTTTCCTCGTTCTATTTGGGAGTGGAATAGGAAAGGAAATGCCTAGTAGTGGTACAGTGTACCCTCCGACACGCACCTTACGGTGGATTGCGGAGTATGTATGCAGATGTAGATAACTAAATGTTCGATGTGGAAATTAGAATCTACACTGAAGAACCAAAGAAATTGGTATAAGCATATGTATGCAATCACAGAGATATTTAAACAGAGAACGGCGCTGCGGCCGGAGACACCTTCATGAGACAACAGGCGTCTGCCGCAGGCGATCCACCGTTTACTGCTGTTACAATTGCAGATTATCTCAGGTGAGTTTAAACGTTCTGTTACAGTCTGCGTACGAGAAATGGGGCACAGTATTTCCGATAGGACGGGACCACGACGACTGAAGGCAATCGTTCAACGTGACAGAAGTGCAACCCTTAAGCAGATTTCAATGCTGGGCCATCAACAGACATCATCGATATGGGCTTTCGGGGCCCAAGTCCCACTCGAGTACACTTGCTGAATCGACGACCCAAACCTTACGCCTTGTCTGGGTCCGTGAATACTGTCATTGGACTGTTGATGACTGGAAACATGTTGCCTGGTTTGAAGATTCTCGTTTTCACATTGTATCTAGCGGATGGCTGTGTACGGGTATCGGGTATGGAGACAACGTAATGAATCCATGGAGCCTACGTGCAGCAATGCCGGCCGCGGTGATCGAGCGGTCTGCGGCGCGCCAGTCGCGTTCTGTACGGCCACTACGGTCGGGGGACTGAATCCCCCCTCGGGCATGGATATTTGTGCCGACCTTAGGATTAATTAGTTCATAAGTTGTTTGTAAATTTAGGGACTGATGACCGCGTAGTTAAGTCCATAAGCTCTACAAACATTTGAACATTTCGTGCTGCAATGTACTGTTCAAGCTGGTGGAGGCTTTGTAAATGGTAAGGGGAGAGTGCAGTTGGAGTGATAATGGGATCCCTGATATGTCCTGTTACGACACAGGTGACAAGTACGTACTCACTTCTCTGATCTTCTGCATCCATTCATGTCCATTGTGCATTCCGAAGGACAAGAAGACAATGAAACACCCCAAACGTCAACATTTGCAACAGACTGTCTCCAGGAACGCTCTTCTGAGTTTAAACAGCTCCGCTGGCCACCATACTCCCCAGAATGAACATTACTGAGTATATTTGGGATGCGTTGCCTCTGGTACTGTTACTGATTTATGAGCCCTGCAGGATGCATGTTTCCCTCAGAACCACTTCAGATATGAGTCGAATCCATGCCACCTCGTGTTGCGTCACTTCTGCATTCTCGCTGGGGCACTAACACGATATTAACCAATTTCTATGGCTCTTCAGTGTATTAAATGATATGTAAATAAAGTGATAGAGTGTGTTGCTACAAACCTACCAGTTGATCGACAAAACATAGTGTGACACTTCACCAAACTTCTAGTTGTAGCTCGTACCTCCTCCTGTGTTCTTGATGGGTAAGATTATCGCCTCTTTTATACGATACGATAATTTTTGTCGCGACAGAGCTTGTAATGCCCACAAAAATAACAGTAGAACAGTAGAATGGAAGATTCAAAATTTAGAGGTTTTCGTACTTACCTTTTCTGGTTATGTATTGGCAACTGCGTCATCCTGACTTGAGCAACTATTTACTGGGAATATCACTTTCAGTAAAGTTCACATAGTCTGACTTTTCTGTTCAATTATTGTTGATTAACAATTAGTTTACATCTGTCCTCTGTCAAATATATCTCAATTCTGACAAGTTTAATGAGTCTCAATTGTTTGACATATAGTGTGGGAGGCGATCTATGTTTGTCTACGAAGTAGATATTAATCTAAAGTCTCTATGACAATTTTTATTCAAGGTTACTAGTTTCAGCTGCTTTCTGAGCAATCTTTGTACCTAAAATAAGAAAGTAGCAATATTATGTATAGGACCAGTTTAAGTACATCAAGAAACAAACAAGAAAACTTTCTTGCTATACAGACCATATGTGTTGGGCATTCGGCAAATACCTGCCAAAAGAGAAAATTATCATCCAAATGATTGTATATGCCAATCACACATTGAAACCTCATGCTTGTTAAGATCTGTATTATTTATTTTCTTGTTGTACCCAATAAAAAAAAAATTAAAAAAATCAAGCATTGTTGATTAAAAGCATCAACCGACTGTGTCATACACTCGGACCACATAGTCATTATGGTCTTATCATATTGCATAATGTCTGATAAAATAACGTTTTTAAAGTCGAGTACTAATGGTTGCTGCTAGCCAGCCTTCGTAATCCATAGACTACTGTAAAACCTCGGCTTGGTCAGATTATTCCCAGTTTCAGTTGGTAAGACCCAACAGCAAGCTTCGAGTAGGGCCCATTCACCACGAAGCTTCCGCAAACTGCGCTGGTCATAATGCGAATGCCGTATTAGGAACTTATTCGCTTGTTTAGAGATTCTCTAGAACAAAAAATGTTCAAATGTTTGTAAATCTATCGGACCAAACCTCGTGGTCATCAGTCCGTAGCTTACAAACTATTTAAACTAAGGTAAACTAACCTAAGAACAACACACACACCCATGCCCCAGCGAGAACTCGAACCTCCGACGGCGAGTAACCGCGAGCTCCGCAGCGAGGTGCCTAAGACCGCTCGGCTACTCCACCGCGGCTACCTTAGCCTTCGCTCTCCGTTTCACCTTGCTCGACTACAAACCCGAAAGCGAGTGCAAATACGAGAACTGTGAGCTACGTAACGCACGTAAGTGTGTTGTGATTGACAGCTGCTCAGAGGAGAGACTATCATTTAGGGAGGTAGATATAAGCGGTAGAGTCGCCAAGGCGAGTGTGGCGACTGCAACACGAGGGCCGAGAAACAGGAAGTGCTAGACTTCAATGCGTTCTCTATGTTCAGGCAATCCGACGTATTTGGTACATTATGCAATATGACCTGCACTTTCCTATTTTAAATCGGATTGTATCAGCAACACCTGAGATAAGAAACAGCTTAATTATTCATAATTGTTCTTTGTGTTTTTGGCCTCCTTTCTCCGCATTTGTAATTATACAATTTCTGTGGGTTAGGTAACCGTCTTATGCAACTGTAAATTAGTCTAATTTAGACCAGACACGTTTCTCTTTATTCTGAAGCATCTTCAGTGGTCAACTGATGTAAAACATTTCGTGTATAGTTGAACAGTGAAGATGCTTTACAATAAAGCGAAACATGTCTGGTCTAAATTAGTCTAATTTACATTTGCATAATACGGTTACCTAACGTATACAAAGGTTAATTTTTGTCTGCAGTTAGTTAAAACTAGTTGCCTACAGTTAGTTACGAGTAATTTCCTACAGTTAGTTAGGGCCAGTTGTCTGCAGTTAGCACTGATCTATCCTTTTAACTTCGTGGCTTTGCCGGAAATAGTTCTTTATAGATATTTTTAGTGTCTTATACGGAATCAACATCACGACTAGATATTTTGGAATAGGCGTATCTTGATATATTTGATACTGACACGCAATGAGCTGCTGATTGTGCAACCGCTTCGAACATACATACATTAATTCGGACGACGTCGCGTCTAATACAGCCCTCAATCTTCCAGTTACCGCCCAATACATAATCTCGCCTGATTATAATGTTTGACTAGACGAAAGGGAATTTCCTATTTGCATCAAGTTTTCCGCTACTTGAGGCACTCAAGTGACCCTGACTACTGTCAAAGTCACAACCGGTAGTTCGGCTCCAGTTTACCTCTACTTAAGGAAGTTACATACTAAGTGCGAAATTATGGGCAAAATGTATCACAATTGCGTTTGAAGCATAAAAAAAAATAAAAAAAAACTTCAAATAAATACCACCGAACTTCTGTGAGTCATAGCTTGTATATTCCCTTCATATTAATTCTGCTTAAATCTCAATAAAACAGTATCAATATAAAATGACGATTTTTTTACATAAAAGTATGTAACTGAAAGTAATGATAATTTGTAAACTTTCCAAAATGTTTGCCACTACCTAATACTTATTTGCAACTTTGATATTTGCAGACTCTCTTACTGTTAAGTTCCCATATGAACGCTATTTCATTTACTTTTTATTTCGGATGCCTGATCTGACTATATTGCCTTCTTTTTGTTTCAGAGAGCAGACCTGGCTATATGTGACCTTACGATTACAGAACTACGACAGTCGGTTGTGGACTTCACCATGCCTTTTATGAATCTTGGTGAGACCTAATGGTATTTGCGTTCATCTTATGTTAACAAATTATCCATACACAAATATTCAACTACGTAAGGTTACGCAGATCATTGAGATTGATCGTTATTTAAAAGTTATGTAGTTAATGATATTATTATTTAATGCCTCGAGTTGTTTGCAGAAGACGCCTTACGTTACCTTAGTAAGCCAGGTATGTATATGACTTATAAATAGTATTCAATCATTTTTAAGTGTCGTATTTAAACGCCATTTTCGTTGTTTCTGAATTTTCATTTAAAAACCATAACTTCTCTCAGGTAAATAATTCATCATTTGATGACTGAAACAAGCGTCTTTACATAGTCTTGCTCAGGAGCAATTGCTCTCTGCTATAGTGACTAGGGATGCAAACGATACATCGATGTTTTGAAAACATCGATGTTTCGTCCATAAACATCGATGTTGTTAACATCAATCTTTTGAACAGCGATATATCGCCGATGCATCGACGACAGAAGTCCAAAACTATCGACATTGTTCAAAAATTGATTGACAACTCCATTCTTACTTTATTAGCTGCTCGGCCAGCGTCAGCACAAGTTCGGTGCTCCTTCTGTCGTCGCTCGTCGCTGTTCTCATACTTTTGAAATAGTAGGTAAGTGAAATATGAAACTAACAACAATATCCTTTACTCGCCTTTGTTTGCTATTCTCTCGGTGCTGCAGTCACCTGTTCGAGTGAAAGCAATAGTATGTTTCACTTTTGTTGGACAGTTTGTACGCGTACATATAGCCAATTAGCCACACGTGTATTAGTTTGCTATCGCGAGTTTGTTGTGTGCAGCAGGAAGTGGTCAAACGCAAGGACTACCAATTTTATAAATCCGAATCTAGAGTTCTATGGGATATTGAAGGTAATGCACACAAACATCACAACTGTAATATCACACCGATGACTTCAGAATAACAAAAACATTCGAAATCATCAAACCTATGTCAAATGCGAAGCAAAAAAATTGCGTAGGAAGAGTGGCTCTTCAATCATATGGTTTGCATTTGATGTCAAGTTCCGTTCTAAAATAAATCTTATTCATATTTCAAAATTCGAAAGTTATTGGACCTTCACGACACTGGAGAATGCAGATATTGCGAAGACAAATCACAAATTCTTAAACAAAATTAAAAGCTTTCATGGTTATTATTTGTCATATTGCCTCTTGGAGTCCATCTCGTTTCTTATGTCGATCTTTGATAATTAATCTGATGCTTGTCCAGCACGGGCTGCTCGCATTGCTGAAATTTCACCCTCAAACATCTGTGGAATCGAATCTTTGACAGTGTTATCCAGTCAGACTGATATCGTACTGTCAGAACGTCACTTAAAACATCAAACAAAAGTCGACGAAAAATCCGAGACAAAAGCCAACAAGCCAAGTATAACATAGATTTTCATTTCAGTAAGGTACATGATTTGCTAAACGTCATTGATGAATATTCATTTTAAAAATGCATTATTGAGTAATAACTGAAAGATGCATAATATTTAATTTTCTCCACGTCGAGCTAAGAAAAATGCAATACGTCAACAAAACACAAGTTATTTCGCATGTAATGAACAAATCGATGTAAATCCCAAGTAAAATCAGCGTAATAGATAGCTAGACCTTATTCTCAACTTCTTTTTCATTCTAAACTGCCATTTCGCTGTGTATTCGTAGCCTAGTGAAAGAACATAAATAAGGCAGATACTTTCTGGCAACACAGCTTCATTTCAGTGTGTTTTTCCTTAATATTTCTTAAACGTATGGAAACATCGTTTTTCAGAGCGATGTTTTTTTTAACATCGATATTTTTCCTCAGGAACATCGATGTCTGAACATCGATGTTTTTATCAACGATGTTGCATGTGACCGTGGTATCTCCATAAGGAGGCAGTTAGGTCACAAAGGTGTAAAATCTCCTATAATATTCAATAAACATTTAATTAATACAGGAATAAGAATTTTCTACTCGATAAATCTACGCAGAAATATGTTGCAGGCACTAAAACTACGTCACGAGGGGCACTGTGTAAATACGCGTTTCGGCCGATTGAGAATGAGACTAAATAGTCTTTAGTTGAACAACAAAAAATCGAAGCCGTCCGCGGTGGCCGAGGGGACTGAGGCGTTCCAGTCACGGTCTGCACGGCCACTACGGTCGGGGGTTCGAATCCCCCCTCGGGCATGGATATTTGTGCCGTCCTTAGTCTTAGCTAGATCATTAGTAGTTTGTAAGCTTAGGGACTGATGACCCCGTAGTTAAGTCCCATAAGTTCTACAAACATTTGAAAAATCGAACGTGAAATATTCCGATTAGCATAAATAAACCGACAGTTGCATTAAAAAGTCATGCAGTGCAATGTAAATTTATGTTTATCTAAAAAGTGATGTTTTATGTATTATTGTATTTTCTCTATTGATTCCAGGACAGTTATTTATTCTTTGACTTTTCAATTTCACTATATTTGAGAAATTGTTTTATTGGTTTATATAAAGTACCTATCATGATTCAACACAATGAATACGACGCTTGAACAGTCCACACCGTGTTAAATCCATACTACATAGTAATATCACGGTCTATCGTATAGGTCTGACCCTTGGGGCAACAGTAGCGACTCCTGCGAAGAAAGGCCAACTGTACCGGCATTATTCGTACACCAAAGATAACATAGACTTCACATGACGTCACTATCATGGAGGTAGAAGAAGGGAAGATGGCACTACCACAGTGTAACATATACACTCGCGACACTCACTGCTGTGAAAGTCATCAACTGACAGTTCAACGACACTAGCGCTCCTAGTGGTGGGCAAGCCGCCGAAAGAGTGCTGTTTCTTTGTAATTATTTGTGTACGTAATTATCGAAATAGTTAATATAATTTTTGTGTTACAAGCATTAGTAATAGATCAAGAGACATACTTAATACGGAAGTTAACGTAAATACAGTCGAACTTAACTGATTCAGTGGTTTAACGAAGAACTTCGTCATGAATGTGTATATTTGCAGCTTATTCCGCTGAAAGTAAGTAGAATATAAACATAATAGATACATAAATTTCTATTTTGGCCTGTTCTTACTATGACAAAGAGTTTTTTGACACGTATCCGTGTGGTATGTGGTCTAATGATTCACACATTTTTAGGCTTCACTCGTCTTTATTATAAGCGCATATTCTTTTGAGTGTGATTACTTTAGCTTAAGAAAACAATGTCTTGAAGATTTTGCCGTTTGTGGTTCATCTGCAGCAACAATTGTGGAATTGGGTTCTTCTTTGTTGAATACAGTTTGATTGCTTTTTCAGTTTTCTTGTCTCGCTTCTGATGTTTTCCTTCAGCTACAGTTGTGGTGGCTGATTTGGTGCGTTAAATACTGTAGTTATTGCATTCTACATTCGTTTCCTACGTTCCAAAAATGTTCAAATGTTTGTTAAGCTTAAGGGACTTAACTACGGGGTCATCAGTCCCTAAACTTACAAACTACTTATGAACTACCTACAACTAACGACGGCACAAATATCCATGCCCGAGGGGGGATTCGTACCCCCGACCGTAGGGGCCGTGCAGACCGTGACTGAAGTGCCTCAGTCCCCTCGGCCACCGCGGCCGGCCATATGTTCCACCCTCACTGATTTCACTGGAATTGGAATCGAGAAACGTTAACGTTATTGAGAAGAAAACACACGTCTTTCTGCCAAAGGGCGGGTATTCGCTGTTTCCTAGCCATTTTTCTTTTTTTAATAGTAAATTAAATTATTCAGTATAATCCTGTAGGTTACAAGATAACAGTACATAAACTGTGCCGCAATGTACCGTTTCCAACCTTGTCCGGGATCTTAGGAAACCTAAGAAAGACAAACGTGGAGCTATTTTTAAGTCATTACCTATTTTATGATATTACATACGTTCCCTAAAGTAAAAATGTGTTAAAAATCAATATAAACGATACTATTCGCACTCATCCACTATCGTATTCATAGAAGTAGCTTGCCCTCCGCTTGGAGCGCTGCTGTCGCAGTGTATAACAAGAATCCGCGGAAGTGTCGTGACTGTATATGTTAGACTGTAGCACTACCACTTAGCTGTATATTGCTGTGAAGCCAGTGGGGGGGCCTACCGCCATCTTGGCTGACCCAAGGCACGGTGGCTGATGGGAACTCTGAATGACAACATGTCAACTCTGTTTATGCGTAGAATGACAGACAACAGTTTACGATTTCTTTTCATTCTTGAAAGTTCTGTCGTGTGCAGGCAAGATGTGTTTTAAATATACCGTGCCTACGGTAATAACATACGTCAGGAAAGCAATGTCAAACGTATTTCTAGCTCTGAATGCGTATTTGATTCAGTAATACGACACACATAGTTTTCTTGATGTGGCTATTTTTGTATATACGTTTCAATTATCCAATATGAGCAATATATAGTACGTAAAGGATGATTTGCATTTTAGTTTCTATTGTATTGAATCTGCGTTGACAGCTGATGATGCTGTTACTACAAAAATAGAGCTTGTATGCTTACTGGCAACGATGCATATTTGTTTCAATTTCATATATTTGTTTATTTGAAAAATGTTTTAGTGCTCACATTTGCTAAATACTTCACAACTTTTTCATTCAAAGCCCAGAAATATGTAGAATGAGTATAGAGACAAGAGAAGCAGGCTAATCATAATTTTTGAATGTCTTTTCCACTTGTAAATGAAACGTGATTTGTTTCAACTACAGACTTCGGTCTTAACGATTAGTAAAACTACAAAATACATAAGTAGTCATTTTAATCAAACAACTGCAATGAAATAATCAAAGCTGTAGGTGTTATAGCTTGTTAAATTTTACTTGCTGCATCGACAGAGAAGTATGCCAATGTTGGCAACTAAATGTTCGTTACAAGGATAATTAATTTACTGACCTGACAGGGGTACACACAAGAACCATTCAACCACAGAGCAGGAACAGCATTAATTACTTATTTCACAGGCGAATGACTATGGACTCGTGCCAAAAGTTTGGTCTGACAATAGTCACTCGTATATTACAGTCAACACAACAAATTATTCTTCATTCTATGTGATAGAGTTTCCGAAAACATTCAAAGGTCGTTGGCAACATGAGCACACTACGCCAACACTGCCGTAATTACAATTTTACCTTTAACACCACAGGCCGCACTTTCATACTTAAGTTTTTCATAATGTATAAAAAAATCCATTCATATTAAAGAGGCCAAATATCTCGTATTACTGGGTCAAATGCGCATTTGTAATCAGAATCGAAACTGCCTTCCCCGAATATATGCTAATCATATAAGCACTGTAATATTTAGTACTGAAACGGCCATTATGCGCGCATGTCAGAAACTAAGAATGAAAAGCAATCACAAACAATAGTCTGGGTCAACTAAGATGGCCGGCGGTGGCTTCATTTTCGTGACGTCATGTCATCTGGCCTCTTTTATAGCTTAGATTAGATTAGTTGTTCGTTCCATAGATCCGTGTTGAGGAGATCCTCATCGATGTGGAACATGTCAGTTTTTTATATCTTTTATTACAAGCTGATAATATAATAATACTAATACAGGTACATACATTTTGTTACAAGCTGATAATATATTCCTAATAGTATGACTACCGATACATGCATCATTTGGTTCTATTTTAGAATTCGTCAGTGGAGTAGATTTTGTAGCTAAATTTTATGGTTGTTGGTAAATTATTGAAAATATGTGTTCTTGAGTAGTGGACCCCTTTTTGAACTAAAGTAAGTGCTTTTAAGTCTTTGTGTAGATCTTTTTTTCCCTAGTATTGTTTGTTTGTTGGGAAAACGAATATATTATTTATGACAAATTTCATTAAGGCATAAATTTACTGAGAGGCAGTTGTGAATATATCCAGTTGTTTGAAGAGGCTTCAGCAGGATGTCCGTGAATTTACACTACAAACAATACTTATTACACGCTTTTGGACCCTAAAAAATTTTGCTCGACTTGAAGAGTTACCCCAAAGTGTTACCCCATATGACGTATGGAATGAAAGTAAGCAAAGTATGCAAGCTTTTTTATTTTTATGTCTCATATATCTGATACCAATCGTATTGCAAATACAGATTTGTTAAGTTGTTTCTGGAGTTCTGTGGTGTGCTTCTCCCAATTGAATTTATTATCAAGCTGTAACCCCAGGAATTTTATGCTGTTAACCTCTTCTATCTGCTCTTCTTCATTCTTTATGCATATACTGGATGGGTATCTCTTACATGTTCTGAACTGCATGTAGTGAGTCTTCTCAAAGTTTAACGTAAATGAATTGGCTTAAACCATCTATGAATGTTAATGAAAATATAATTAGCAGACCTTTCTAGAACTTTGCTCAGCATGCTATGTAATGCAATACTTGTATCATCTGCAAAAAAAAAAAAAAAAAAAAAAAAAAAAAAAAAAAAAAAAAAAAAAAAACTCAGCTTCTAGAAGTATAACAGATGAGAGTTCATTAATGTACACAAGAAAAAGCAATGGACCTAAGATGGATCCTTGTGAGACACCACATGTAATTTCTTCCCAATCTGATGATGACTGTTTGATCCCACTAGTCCCTTGCTCTGACCCTCTTTGTTTCCTGTTAATGAGATATGAGTTGGACCATTTTGCAGCAATTCCTGTGACACCATAGAATTGTAATTTACTTACAAGGATGTTATGGTAGACACAATCAAATGCCTTTGATAAATCACAGAAAATGCCTACTGCTTGGAATTTATCATCTAATGAATTAAGAACATTCTCACTGTAGGTGTAAATAGCTTTCTCAACATCTGAACCTTTTAGAAATCCAAACTGTGTTCTAGACAATATGTCATTTGAGGTGAGGTGGTTCAGAAGCTGCTTGTAGATTACCTTTTCTAGATTTTTTGAGAATCCCGGTAAAAGTGACTTCGGTCTGTAGTTGATGGTCAATGTACCAAAATCAAGCTCGTTGACTGAAACCAACATCTAAGTCACGTGATTCTGATTTTCGTTATTCTGACCAACTTGGAATGGTCTTGAGAGTTTCAGATCTGCTTTGTAGTGGAAATTAAGCAAAGAGTTGACCAGTTATACGTCTTATCGTATTCGTATTACCCATTTAGTAGTACCATTAGCGTTATTTCTCCGCAGTTCCCAATATTAACGCAGTGGTTACAGTTTCTTCCTGTGCCTAGTTGAAACATATTGAGAAATGCTTTTTACATGCAACTGAACTGAATTTCTTCAGCGAATGATTAATATCAGTTTGACATGAAGCTTCAAATCTCTTAACATTTCTCAACAAAAGATGTTAAACGCTTTGTTATGCTTTCATAATAACTGAAATCGATTTTACCGCAATACAAGCATTTATATTTCATAACTTTTACGTCATACGGTGGTGCCAAAACGTAAAAGAACCATAATATTGACTATTTAAATAATAATGTAGTGAGGAAACATCTTCGATGCACTCAGCAAGAATAGTCTATATTGATTTTTAGCTCTGTATAACGTTATTAAAATCAGATCTGCACAAGGTTTGAGAGACAACGCCTGAACCAGCGCGCTATTTGACTCTGTATGCCGCAATATTCGTCATATGCTATTCTTCCGCAGCCGTTACACGCAGCGCGAAGAGAAATGTTAATCTGGTGCTGCAGTCGGTCTCAGAACACATGACTCGCCAGGCCTGACGTCACGTCTGCGCATGTGTACTAGCGAACAGTCAACTGCGCCGCCTCTCTGCGCACGTACCAGCGCGGCTGAATCGCACTTAAGCACACGGAGCTGGTTTCCAGCTATTGCGGAGAGAACGCTCCAAAATGCGTTTTCATCCTTATCACTAGCACTCTAATACGCATTGGAAGTGAATTGGCATAATTTTATTGTGATATCTGGCTCGTATTCCAAGAGAAAGGATGTAATTTTACAGCGATTTCTCGCTTACATTCGAAGAGAAATGGCATAATTTTAGTAATGTATTTACAGTGTGCTGCAGCACATTAGCACGTTATCACCAGCCGCCACTGACTAAAGTAAACAACAAACCCACATGTCAGAAGTAACTCAATGTAATATTAATTTCATCTATAGAAATTAAAAATTTAGACTCAGAGGTATTTAAATACGAGCCTCACACAGGTAGGTTTGAGAGACAAGGCGCAAGACGCCTGAGTCAGCGCGCTATTTGACTCTGTAAGCCGCAATATTCGTCATACTATTCTTCCGCAGCCGTTATACGCAGTGCGAAGAGAAATATTGATCTAGTGCTGCAATCGGTCTCAGCACACATGACTCGCCAGGCCTGACGTCACGTCTGCGCAGCCGGCCGCGGTGGCCGAGGAGACTGAGGCGCTTCAGTCACGGTCTGCACGGCCACTACGGTCGGAGGTTCGAATCCCCCCTCGGGCTTGGATATTTGTGCCGTCCTAGTTCGTAAGTAGTTCATAAGTAGTTTGTAAGTTTAGGGACTGATGACCCCGTAGTTAAGTCCCATAAGCTTTACAAACATTAGAATTTTTGAACGTCTGCGCATGCGCATCGCAAACAGACGGTGCGCCGCCTCTCTGCGCAAGTACCAGCGAGGCTGAATCCCACTTCAGCACACGTTGCTGGTTTCCAGCTATCGCGGCGAGAGCGCTCCAGAATGCGTTTTCATCCTTATTACTAGCGTTCTAATACGCATTGGAAGGGAATTGGCATAATGTTATTGTGATATCTGGCTCGTATTACAAGAGAAATGATGTAATTTTACAGCGATTTCTCGCTTGCATTCGAAGAGAAATGGCATAATTTTAGTAATATATTTAGTGTGCTGCAGCACATTAGCACATTATCATCAGCCGCCACTGTTTAAGATTATCCTGAAATATACGATTTTATAATCGAGAATTTCAGTTTCTATGAGGAGAAAAAAATTGCTAATAAACAACAGAAGACCCAAACGATAATCACGTCATCAATATTAGTAATATGCAAAAATTACTCTATCTTTACCATTGTAATAATGGAACACGAGAAGTCGTTTTATTGTTAAAATCAAGGCTTTAATTCGCCTATAAATGAGAAAACGTGTTGTTCATAATGCTCAGTTACGTGATTCGGGCAATGTTAGATGATGGTTTCAAACCACAACATGGCAGACATAGGGACGAGACAAGTCTATGTTATCTTTGGTCTATTGCCCTATCAATGCACTGTCTAACAGGAACAATCACGAAAGTGACGCTAGCACTCCACGTGACAGCACTGCAGTAACAGCAGAATGGTATGATACAAACGGACAACTTTCTAATTTTAATACAGTTATTTCCATATTTCCCAGTCACTAAAAGTATAATTCTATTTGCTTTAAATATATATAAGTTTTTCCCCCCCTTTGAGCATAGCTGTATCAGCTAAAACCTCGTCACACAATGTTCTCGGTGCATCCACCAGAAGACATCTGTATACAATACTTAGTGCAACTCGTATAAAGGTTTGGTGGGCCACTAGTAATGGATAAAACTGGGATAAAGGCGATGATGGTGCCAATATCGTATTCAGAGGATGAATGCTTACTGGGTTAGTGTGCATACTTACTAGAATTTCTAAATATTGAAATGTCGAATATAGAGCCATTTCTTCTGGTTTCCTTTTTTGAGAAAAGATGATGTTTCTAAAGAATTTTATGATCTGGAGATGATAATTATTTTCTACATAAAAGACTGGAGCACGACCACAATTTTACGTTGTGGACATGTTTTAAATTTTACTTTTTATTCTATCACATGGAATTATTCTCTCACATGGAGTTATTTAACAACTATTTTAATGTGAGCTAAATGTAATACTCCTGCAGAAGGCAAAATTACTTTTGCCGAAATCTAGGTCAAGGTTTATGCATGTAAACCATTTTTATGCAACTGGTCGGCCGGCTGAAATTTAGTTGACTTTTGGATCGTGTTCCACCGTTGCTGAACTGCAGCCATGTTTAAAATTTCGTTCTTAAAGTTTCAGAACAACTAACATGTCATATAACTTAAACGTTAATATTGTTTCAATATTTGATTACTACTAATAATAATAAAAAGAGTCAAATATGTAATAGAATTTTAAGTTGACGATAGCTTGACATATGATCGCCAACTGTCATATTTTCCCAAGTTCTTTGAGTTTCACATGTAAACGTTAACAGCATTGGTGGGCTCGGGCCCGAAATTCAAATCTTCAAACAAGATTACACATAATAGCTGGCATGAATCTTACGAACTCAGTAAATATAAATGGAACATTAAAAATGATCGGAAACATAATTATGTATCGTCACAGGGGGAAGGAAGATATGGGACTAATGGATGATATCTATAAGATAATAACACGTAGCATCGTTTATATCAGAAGAAGACGTGAAGGAGATTATTAACAGTGACAGTAGACGGTGAGGAGGAGTCGATAGAGGGAGGAGAAGGGGCAGGAAGTGATGGAGTTAAATTTGTAGGGAAAGGAGGGGTGAACAGATTCAAAAGCAATCGTGAAATTATCTCCCTTTCCTGCCATTTTGTAATTCGCATACCAGTCGCCGAAAAAACTCCGTGAAGTAGAGTAGGTTGCGAGCAGCATGATTCCTTCCGTTCTTCCCTGCTTTCCCTATCTTTGTAAAAACTAGTATTCGTAATTATCGTAATGTTTACTGGGCCTCAAGTGGTTCGCGTCCCAAGAGGTAATTTTTGTAATGGAGCGTAAGAGTTAGTAGTGACTATTTTTTTCATAAAATGCATTTTTTAAAAACCATCAGCTATTTATTAAAAACCTTATACATCTACCAGTTTCGGTCATAGACCATCTTTATGGATAAACTATACAAAAAATACAAAATAAACGTAATTGATGTGCACAAACACAGAAAGGACATAATCAGCAAAATTACATATAAAGAGACTGAAAATGGAGAATCATGTCAATTTAACAGATAGTTAAAATACTTACAAGGTGTTAGAATGGTAAAATGCATCAAATAAAATACATCAAACTGAGACAAACAGGAGCCAGTATAACTAAAAGTGTAAAAATTACAGTGGTCATCTTAGATAAAACCTATTAGTCAAACACAACATAAAAGGTGAGAACAGACTATGAATAAAAATGGAGGGAGTACCTTGTGCTAATTGCATGAGTCAGAGACGATGAAACCTATGTTATCGGCATTTGTAATACCATTCAGGGATGTACACTATCTTTGGATGAACATCTTTGGATACAAGTGTAAACAAAGTTACAAGGTGTAGTCATCAACAAGTTACGACGAAATTTGTGTATACAAAGGTTAACAATAACAAATAAAGTGTGGTATAGTAAAATACAGTGTCACAGCATACAAAACAAAACATAAGAAGTTATTATATCAATATATCGTGTTATAAATAAGAAAATAAAAGTGATCATCATCATAAACAGGTTTCATGCGTCAAGATCGAAGATTATACAAACAACATTGTTCACACAAGTGTGCAGATCGAGTCCCACATGAAAGAGGCAGAGTAAAACGTACCTATATGATAATTACATATATAGAGTAGAATGCCAAAGTAAATTCCTAATCGCTGTGAAGACAGTAGTGATAAATGTGAAGTGAGATCAGAGTAACATATTTATTAACAAGCAGGTATTGTAACTTTAGTACAGAGTAGGACAACATATGCTTCTTGAATTAAATAGTAAGGCAGCGTATACCGAGACATGAGTCTGCTTGTCACTTACACAAGGATGTTCTTCAGAGAGGGAGGGGGGGGGGTTTCTATCTTGTGTAGTAAAAGTAACATATAGAAATTTGAAATGACAGGTACCATGTAGAAGATCCTAAAGAATCATGTCAATATGGCATAGACCTGAGGCAACATATGATTTGTATTCATTGTTAATCATGACCAACCATGAACAACAAGACAATATACTTACAATAAGATGAAGTTAAAAGTAAATTACAGTGTTTACAAAAATGTTTACACGGTTAATAAAAGTGATACAGAGGTAAACAAAAAATATAAACCATTAAAATACCTAGTGTAAAGTCATTAAGAAATACATGTGAATTAATATGTCAATAAATCTGGGACAACAGTTGTAGGTTTCATAAAAGTGAATTAAACACAAATGGGTGAAACAAAATACAGATAAAAAAATTTCTAATTATTTTTATTAATCTGGATACTCCTCTTTATCATTACTGCATTATGGTAAGGTGAAATTTTCTTATTTAAATTAGCATTAATTTTGCTAAGTCACAAGTACATTTGATTTTGTATTACAAATTGACAAAATTTAATAAACAGCTGATGGTTTTTAAAAAAATGCATTTTATGAAATATATTACGGCTGTTGACACTCGCCTCACCAAAGCATTCAATATTTTTTTTTCTTTGTAAATAACTGTGCTGCAGGTAAATAAGTGTTGCAGGTAACATCGCGGGCCGGATGTAGTAAACAATAATCTACAGTCAAGTGGCTGATGTTTCGTTAAAAACACAACATACGGGACATACGAGTGTAGGGTGGGTAATGGACTGTTGTTTACAATGCTAGACTCTATGTCTGTAATTGGCACTGTAGATGGAACGCAATTGTCGCGCTCTATGTAAGCCACACAACATGTTGTCTTAGTTGAGTCTTCATCTCTACTGAGTTAGTGTGGCTGCAGTACGTTCATAACTTTTCAGGAGCCCAAAAGCCTCCCAGTTACTTGACTCAGTCGCAATTGGTTTATTATTTGTATTTCCAAACATTTTTATATGTTTGAGGAACAAGTGAGAATTCTAATTTACTATCTTACGTGCAGGTCAGTATACAGTTTAGGACACATTAATTTTCTGCAGTGGCCTTTATTTTATCACCTATTCTGTATTTCATGTTGGAGACCATTTACAAAATACCGTCTTCTAAGGCTAAAATCGTGCGTAAAGGATACCACATGATCTTCGTGGTTGGATTGAAGAGTTAAAAGAACACAGCAATTAATCTTAACGGAGGGAAATATTCAGACGGAAAAGTTACTTTGGGAGTGTCACAAGGAAGTGCTACAAAGTGACCTATTGGATACCGATAGAACTTCCATAACCTTGTTCGAGGATGTCGCAATGGCACAGAATTGTTATGGAGTGCAGCAAGACTCTCAACATAAACAAATATCACCCAGTGCTCTTAAATAAACGGTACTGTATGATTTCATAGTTAAATTCTGGACGTTGCGTCCAATAAACATTGTGATAGGGACGACTCTATGGTTGTTCGAACTGTGACATCGCCCAGTTTCACAATTTGTAGACAAAAATATGACCAAAAATTGATTTATTATTTGTGAAGAGATGACATAATTATGAAATTTTAGGTACAGTTATTGATGTGAAGATGATTAACAGAACAAATGTATGTCATGCAGGTATCAGCATCCTGTACAAGAAGTCTGAGAAGGTGGAACGCAGCCTTTTTTCATTCATGGATCCTTTCACCATCGACGTGTGGATCTACGTGGCAACAGCATTCCTTGGGGTTTCCCTTATCTTTTACATAGTGGCAAGGTGCGTACTTCTTGTAAAATAGAAGTAATAAATAGTTTCCGTGCACGGAAATAATTTAGCAGGCATCAGAATGGATATACATCACATTTGTTTGATTCAAACCAGTCACGTATAGAACGTCCTACTAATTTAACTGACGACAATACGGTGTTAGTAGTTAGCACAACTGTTTACGAAGCTAGAGATGAGAAAGCAAATTCTGGATCAGGCTTATATATATATATATATATATATATATATATATATATATATATATATATTAATAAAATTTCCACTTTCATGGAAGCGCATAACTTGAGAATGGCTTTCCGATTTGGCTGACGTTTCTTTTTCTGTTCGTAATTCTCAGGGTAAGGTTTGTATGAAAGAAAGGTTTTGGAAAATCTACTGGAAATTTTAGTATTTGAAGAAGAAGTGAAAGTACGCTTCCAGCTCGGATCATTTTCTATATTCTCCAACGATCAGCTTATTTTTTCGCTAATCGCCTAGAAGCCAAATGCACAGTAATAGAGAGAACAAATACGCCAATGAGGTTAGAATAAAGAGAGATGTACTGAGAACAGGCATTGATTGAAGCCAGGGAGCAATTGGAAAATCTACCGGAAAATGTATTTGAGAAAAACAAAGTACGTTTCCAGACAGGTAATCACGTCGTAAAAATGACCCTTCAGCAATGAGCTTAAATTTCACAGAGTGGTTAACACACGAGTTTAAATTTCATAGTGTGGCTAACGCATGAGTTACAGCGCTCTTTGCGGCAACCTGTGTAAACGCAGCCGCCATATTTTCGGTGGTCTGTACACTTGAGAAGTCTATCGTATGTTGTTGTTGAGCTTGAAGTGCTGCATTTAGTGTATATTGTATTGAGTGTGTATTGTCTCTACAATTTTGCTGCTGAAATATGCCTAAAGGGTGTTCAGCATTTAAATATACAAATAGAAGTGATAAATCGACAAGTATTACGTGCAAGAACACCAAATGTTTTGCCTTGATTGATCTCTATGTTCAAACCAAATTCCTGACTAAGCTGCCCTAACAATGAAGCTTCAGGTGACCTATCCTGAAATTCACTTGAAGTACACACCATGAAAAAATTCAAAGTTTGTATCTAGTGTTGATGTTTTTTTGAGATGTTTCTTCTTCAGTTGCTCTTGTGGTTGATGAAACCACACTTTTGAGAGTCTACACCTTTAAAAACATTTTCATTTGTTGTTGACAACGTTTGATCGATCATGGTTGACATGTAACGTATGCAAAGTGTGGAAGCAGTAGTAACAGCTAGAATTTTTGTGTATGTCTGTGTTCTTTGGAACAAATACGAACTTATTTCAGCGTGACAACAGCGAAAGTTATTAATGATACGTAATTTCGGTATGGAATGCTTTTGTGGCAGCTGACCCAGCCACATTCTTTATTGGAGTATTCTATTGGTCTTTGTACTCAAATTTCATGTACGAAGCGTTATTTGTTACAAAGCGGCAACAAGTTATTGACGACACCTTATTTCGATGTGGAATGCTTTTGTGGCAGCTGACCTAGGCGCATTTTTAACTGCAGTATATTGTTGTCACTTTTATCTTCGTACTCACATTTCGTCCATCCATTAACAACAGAGGAAAATCCATGATTATGATTTTTCGTCATAACAATTACTGTTCATTACATGTTTCACAGCTCGTTTGCACCATGTACTTGCACTGTAATCAACACAAATATTTTTTCACAGCAACTCTTTCGTTGTTACACTTCGAACTGGAACTGTATTACTGACAGGTCAGTGAGATTTCATCAGCGCATATTTTCGAAATATACTACCAGGCTCGTCGATTTGCAGCTTCAATAAAGTCTGACGGAACTTGTTGCACATCCGTATTGAATAGTCAAACTTTTTTGAAAACTTGTGATTGTAAATAGGTAAAATTCCCTAGTGGTCGTGGCATACGTGCTGTCAGCCAATACCCCAAATAACATGGCGGATGCCAGTTCAGTTTGCCTCAGACATGGCGGACCTGTCGCTACTCTGTGAAATTTAAGCCCTTTGCGTTTAGCTGATGCCAATTTCTAAACACATTATTTAATTATTTTTACAGGTAACTGTTTTTATATTTCTGTCTTCTTCCTGGAGTATCACTTGAATTTTTAGTGTGGGGTGTCATCATGTGAAACTGAACTTGCGTAAAAATGTGCCGTGAAGTAATGCTAGATCTTCAGAGAATACACCAAAGAGCGGAAATACATTTCAACAAGAAAGTGAACAGTGACTACGAAGGCCTCCATTTTATCTTGAATTACAAAATACGAGGGAAATTTTTAAAGTAAGAACCGAATTGTAATGGTATACCTATTGTTTATGTAAGTAAATTGTATCACAAAGTACAATATGATTTTTTTTTCATTTTTCAACAGATTCACCATAAACATTTAAGCATCTGTCTAGTCATGGCACCAGTTTTTGGATTCCATTGTCAAAGAACGCTGCCGATTATCACTTAAAAAATAAATGAATAAGTCAGTAACAATGTGATAAACTACTGAACTTCAGACTGGTGAAGCTCCTGTTTTGCCGAATTTCCTCATCAAATTCTTGTATCAAGCCTTCATTTATTACAGTAGGCAGTCCAGATCAAATCAGGCGCTTCACTAATGACGAACTGCATCATAAATTTCCACGTTTTAAGGCCAGTAGTTTATCACAGTATTACTGACAGACGGGCAAGGAAAGTACGTCAGGTGGCTGATGCTGGATTCCAGAAACTGACGACTTGAAAAATGTTTTGTAGAATTTTTTTCTGCAATCAGTAGTAAGTATTAATTTTTTCATAGATCTAGATTTAGATCACTGTCTGATCATCATAAATGTTTAAAATAAAACGATGAAAACAGGTAAAACATTTAATTTTGTTTTAAGCATTGATAATGACCACAGAGTGATCGAAATCTAGATTTGTGAATAAATTAATACTTACGACTGATTGCTGAAAAAAAAATCTACAAGTCAAATAAACAGTCGTTGACCACAAGTTCCATTATGGAATACAACCTGAAACGTGTTTAACTGTCATGGTTATTATGCTGAGAATGAAATACTGTGCATATTAAGTTTCTGAAACAATTCATGTTTATAAATGTTTCTCTTCCTTTACTTGTGATTTTGAAACCTTTAAAACTTTTCATTGAGGAGACATAGAGGCTTAGCACAACTGCCTTGTAAGCAGGATGTCCGATGTTCGAATCCCGGTGTCGTCACAAATTTTCATACGTCTACGTTGTATGATTGCAGCACCTACGATCAGCTGCCAATGAAAAATCTCAGTTAAAATATCTATACTTAAATACTACTTATCAAATGCTATAGTACAAAGACTTGAGACAACGTAACTGACTGTAGAGAACACCAAACTTAAGAGGAACGTATCGAGTCAGACCTATTGTGGTACTTAATCCATTAATGCATTACTTTTTATTTGAAGCTATAAAAACTACCACGATTAATGTATAGTGCGTATATACCGAGTAACGTATTGAAAAAAAAAATCCTTAAAATTATTATGAACTGCTAGCAACAAGAAGTTCAGAGCTGGTCAGCTATATAGTGTTCCCGTGATGTAACCGATGCGGTAAATGTCACTATTATGCCCCTCACTTTGCAGAAAGTAACTCATAATGGAACAGTAGTATGTGATTGACTACTTATACATGGCGCACGCACTAAAGTCAGTGGCGGCTCGTACAAAATTTGACCAGTGTGCTAAAATATTACAAAAATAAACAGGAAACAAAATATACTAAAATAAAAAGTCAACCTTTGTATGATTGCCTTTAATTAAATATCAATTAATATTGTATTGACAGTAAGACCTTCAGGGGAATCTATAACAGCGCTGCCAACTGCATGTGTTCACTGCAGGTAGTGAATATAACGTTTAAAATATTAATTTTATTTACAGAAGTTAAAAATGTAGACTCAGAGGTATTTGAATACGAGCCTCACACAGGTAGGTTTGAGAGACAACGCGCAAGACGCCTGAACCAGCGCGCTATTTGACTCTGTATGCCGCAATATTCGTCATATACTATTCTTCCGCAGCCGTTGCACGCAGCGCGAAGAGAAATATTGATCTGGTACTGCAGTCGGACTTGTACAAAAGCCAGACCGCAGTTATTAGACTCGAAGGGCATGAAAGGGAAGCATCAGTTGGGAAGGGAGTAAGACAGGGTTGTAGCCTTTCTCCGATGCTATTTAATTTGTACATCGAGCAGGCGGTGAAGGAAAGCAAGGAAAAATTTGGAATAGGGTTTAAAGTTCAGGGGGAAGAAATAAAAACATTGCGTTTTGCTGATGACATTGTAATTCTGTCAGAGACAGCAAAGGACCTGGAAGAGCAGTTGAATGGAATGGACAGTGTGTTGAAGAGAGCGTATAAAATGAACATTAACAAGAGCAAAACAAAAATAATGGAATGCGGTCTTATAAAATCAGGTGATGCTGAAGGAATTAGATTAGGTAACGAAACAATGAAGGTGGTAGACGAGTTTTGTTACTTGGGTAGTAAAATAACATGCGATGGTCGCAGTACAGAGGATATAAAATGCAGAATGGCAATGGGAAGAAAAGCATTTTTGAAAAAGAGAAATTTGCTAGCATCGAATATTAATTTAAGTGTAAGGAAGTCTTTTCTGAAGGCATTTGTGTGGGGTGTTGCCTGGTACGGGAGTGAAACATGGACAATAAGCAGTGCGGACAGGAAGAGGATAGAGGCTTTTGAAATGTGGTGCTACAGAAGAATGCTGAAGATTAGGTGGGTAGATCGGATAACTAATGAAGAGGTACTTAACAGAATTGGTGAGAAAAGGAATTTTTGGCACACCCTGACTAAAAGAAGGGATCGCTTGGTAGGACACATATTTAGACCTCGAGGAATCGTAAATTTAGCATTGGAGGGAAGTATGTGGGGTAAAAATCGCAGAGGGAGACCAAGAGACGCTATAGTAAGCAGATTCAAGTGGATGTGGGTTGTCGTACTTATGAGGAGATGAAAAAGCTTGCTCAGGATAGAGTAGGGTGGAGAGCTGCATCAAACCAGTCTCCGGACTGAAGACCATAACAACAACAACTGCAGTCGGTCTCAGCACACA
Organism: Locusta migratoria; assembly: GCA_026315105.1. Taxonomy (NCBI): domain Eukaryota; kingdom Metazoa; phylum Arthropoda; class Insecta; order Orthoptera; family Acrididae; genus Locusta; species Locusta migratoria. Next base: position 405,850,149 of record CM048745.1, read on the forward strand.
TGAGTCGCCAGGCCTGACGTCACGTCAGCGCATGCGCACTAGCGAACAGACGACTGCGCCGCCTCTGCGCACGTACCATCACGGCTGAATCCCACTTCAGCACACGGAGCTGGTTTCCAGCTATAGCGGCGAGAGCGCTCCAAAATGCGTTTTCATCCTTATTACTAGCACTCTAATACGCATTGGAAGTGAATTGGCATAATTTTATTGTGATATCTGGCTCGTATTCCAAGAGAAAGGATGTAATTTTACAGCGATTTCTCGCTTACATTCGAAGAGAAAAGGCTTAATTTTAGTAATGTATTTACAGTGTGCTGCAGCACATTAGCACGTTATCACCAGCCGCCACTGACTAAAGTAAACAACAAACGCACATGTCAGAAGTAACTCAATGTAGATAACTGTCGAAATGATACAGTAGCACTCTGCAGTTTATAATTTTTGGGACGAGCTACTAGCATATGTAACACTATGTATACAAGCAATTAAAAAAAAAAAATAATAATAATAATAATAATAATAATAATAATAATAATAATAATTGTGGTAAAATGTTGATCAGTTCGAGAGATAATGGAAAAAATTAGGTATGTAGCTGGTGACCTACACCATGCATTAAAGGATTAACAAGTGACGTGTTGCAGGGCGGCGCCCATGGAGTGGCAGAAGTCCAACCCTCGAGACCCCAACTGCGGCGAGCTGGAGAACCAGTTCAGCATGTCCAACATCCTGTGGTTCACCGGCAGCGCGCTGCTGGGCGGCGGCGGCGAGGAAATGCCCAAGTAAGAGCCGCCTCTGGCCTCTAGAAGGAGGACAACCGTTCCAGATAAAACACGAACCCTTAAAAGATGCAACAGAACTACTAAAGAAACTGCATACACTGCGCTTGTCCGTCCATTTTTGGAGTATTGCAGCCCAGTGTGGGATCCTTATCAGGTGGGTTTGACGGAGGACATCGAAAGAGTCCAAAGAAGGGCAGCTCGTTTCGTGTTGTCGCGATACAGGGGAGACAGCGTTACGGAAATAATACAGGATCTGGGATGGGAATCATTACAACAACGGCGCTTATCGCTGCGGCGTGGGCTACTTGCGAAACTCCAATCACCAGCATTCTCCTCCGAATGCGAAAGTATATTGTTGACTCCCACTTACATTGGTAGAAATGATCATCAGAATAAAATACGAGAAATCAGAGCTCGAACAGAGAGATTCAGGTGTTCTTTCTTCCCGCGCACTATTCGAGAAAGGTATGGGAGATAAATAGTATAATTGTGGTTCGATGAACCATATGCCAGGCACTTAAATGTGATTTGCAGAGTATTCCATGTAGATGTAGATGCCGACAAGTCGTCAGAAGAATGGGAAGATTATGAACCAATTGCTGTTGTGGTCGGCTGCACCAAGATTATTTTGACAAGGGGTACTCTGTACAAATATTTTCATCTTTATGTAAAAAAGGTAAAGCAGTCAACAATCCGAAGATTGATTTGAACATCACACCTCCTGTTTTGAGGTGGTATGCCGCTGACTTCCTCCGACCTTTGAACTGACTTACCCAGCCAGTCGTAGGAGGACCTACAGTTTAATATGGGTTCCGAACCACGGTGCTGCTCGGTATTTTTCGCGTGAGCAACATTGCCAGAGGTGAAAGAAGTGGAAAGTGACTGATAAAAATCCTAGGATCTGGCGGGGATCGAACCCGCGACCTTCAGATACCTCACGTACATACTGCAAAGTCTCTTTTAATCAGCTACTACAGTAAAGGCTTAGTACCCTACAATTTTTAAGATTATAATGGGGATGTTTGTCCGTCTACGCAACTACAAATAAGAAGTGACTTTTTTGTTACCAGACACGTTACGTTTTGTTTATAGTAGAGCTTCTTCAGTGGTGTGTAATGACAGATATTTACAGTTTGTTTTGATGTGTAGATCGAAAGCAGTTCGTTAGTAAAACATGTAAAGTACTGTTTGGTTACTTACGGAAATTTTTGGTCCTGGTTTTCACCTTACATCATACAGTAACGATCTGCTTCCTGTACTATTGTAGATTCTTCTTTTCGAATCACTATTATTCTCCTAATTTCCACCTTGACTGCTACACTGTTCATATTTACGTTTTTCACACGTCAGGTGTATTCGTTTTGGACGTGAGTGGTTAAGCACGGTGTGTTATAGATGTGTTACCAACACTGCAACTGTAAGTTATATATATATATAAATGTTCAAATGTTTGTACAGTTTATAAGACTTAACTACGGGGTCATCAGCCCATAAACTTAAAAACTACTTATGAACTAGCTAATACTAAGGACGAACCCCCGACCGTAGCGGCCGTGCAGACCGTAACTGGCGCGCCACAGACCGCTCGGCCACCGCGACCGGCTTATACAGATTGTTACAAAAAGGTACGGCCAAACTTTCAGGAAACATTCCTCACACAGAAAGAAAGAAAATACGTTATGTGGACATGTGTCCAGAAACGCTTAATTTCCATGTTAGAACTCATTTCAGTATTTCTCTTTAAATGTAAATTGAAATAATTCGTGCAGACAATTGTCAAAATACCCAATTGTTTCGTTAGTATGTACTGTACTTCCTCGATTCACCGCATTTGTAAACATTGCACTGACTGGAAAACCACGTTCGTGATGAACACTAACCAGTTGATGCTACATACTGATGTGCTTGATGCTAGTACTGTAGAGCAATGAGTCGCATGTCCACACAAGCAATGAAGTCAACATTACCTTCCTTCAATTGGGCCAACTGGCGCTGAATCGAGGAAGTACAGTACATACTAACGAAACAATTGGGTATTTTGACAATTGTCTGCACGAATTATGTGAATTTACATTTAAAGAGAAATACTAAAATGAGCGCTAACATGGAAATTAAGCGTTTCCGGACACTTGTCCACGTAACATATTTTCTTTCTTTCTGTGTGAGGAATGTTTCCTGAAAGTTTGGCCGTACCTTTTTGTAACACCCTAATATACAGGGTGTTTCACTAAGTGTGTTTGCCTCTGTAACTTATAAAATAATAGATGACGGGGAATTTTAATGCGGTAGGTCAACACAAGAAATGTTACACTTTCTGCGGATCTATGAACATAGTTTATTGTATCATTTTCCACAGAGTAACAGCACAAAGATATAATTTTTTAAATGGAACAATAGTTTTTTCTATCGTGCATTGGAAGCGTTGAAACCAGCTGCGTCCAAATCAATTTAAACTACATTCCTATCACTGTTAGTTTGGGAGCTACAACCCTTCAAAGTTTCAGGGGCAGATACCACAAACGCTGCGCATAATGCAATGCGCCTTCTAAATGTGGTGCGGCCGAATTGTAGCGTTGCCGGTGTCACGGAGCGAGAAGCTTCCTCGATGCGCTGTTACACTGCCGACTGTCGCCGCACACGGCCGTATACCCGACTGTTGGAGCCACACAAACAACCGGGGCTCAATATACCACAGTTACTGACATCGGATGACGATGGCGTACACGAACAACGAGTACGTTGACATGTTGCTGATGCTCGGCGAGTGCCGACACGATGCCACTGAAGCAGCCAAGGCGTATGCCGTGAGATATCCTAGGCGAAGAGCCCCGGCAGCCATTACGTTCTTACGTGCCGAACAGCGACTTCGGGAAACAGGCAGCTTGGTAATGCGCCTCAGTAACAGACGAAGACCTGCAAGAAGTGAGGAGACGGAGGTGTTTGTTTTAGCTGCACTACACCACGATCCTCATGTCAGCTTACGAGCCGTTGCTGCCGTCGCTGGTGTCAGTCTCACATCTGTGTGGCGTATAGGTTTCAACCGTACCGCCTGTCACTGACCCAGGAGCTGCATGGGAACGATTTCCGTGCAAGAGTGACATTCTGTGAGTGGGCCATGTGTAATTTCAAGCTGGAGTCTTTACAAAGTGTTATGTTCTCTGATGAGTCCACGTTCACAAATTATGGTGCAGTGAATCGCCATAACATGCACTACTGGGCCGCAGACAATCCTCGATGGGTATGACCTGTCGACCGTCAACGTAGGTGGTCTGTTAACGTGTGGTGTGGAATCCTTGGGGGATGAAATCATCGGTCCACACTACTTCTGTAGCCGACAGTTTGGGCGGTCTCCTTGAACATGTGTGTCTACACACGAGAGTCCATATGTGGATGCAGCACGATGGTCACCCAGCCCATTCTGCGCGTGCAGTTATGGAAGAACTAAACAACAGGTTTGCAGGAATATGGTTGGGGCGCCATGGTCCTCATTCATGGCCCGCAAGGTCGCCCGATTTAACACCAGTAGATTTCTTTTTGTGGGGATATCTAAAGGATCGTGTTTATGTCACTGAGCCCACATCCCCAGATCTAAATCGGCGCATCGAGGACGCATGTCGCTCCGTCACACCGGCGATGTTACATCTCGTCCGCAGATCCATTCGACGGCGCATTGCATTATGCATTGAGGAACATGGACGCACATTTGGACATCTGATGTAAATCAACTTCCCATTGCTATAACATCCATTACCCACCACACAGCCATGTATTATGTACAGCGTGCGGTATCTACCCCTGAAACATTGAAGGGTTGTAGCTCCCAAACTAACAGTGATAGGAATGTAGTTTAAATTGATTTGGATGCAGCTGGTTTCAACGATTCCAATGCACGATAGAAAAAACTAGTGTTCCATTTAAAAAATTATATCTTTGTGCTGTTACTCTGTGGAAAATGATACAATAAACTATGTTCATAGATCCGCAGAAAGTGTAACATTTCTTGTGTTGACCTACCGCATTAAAATTTCCCGTCACCTATTGTTTTATTAGTTACAGAGGCAAACACACTTAGTGAAACACCCTGTATATACAGGGTGTCCCAGCTATATTGTCCTCCCAAAATATCTCTGGAACAATGACAGCTATTTGAAAACGACTTTCACCGGTATCAATGTACGTGTGGACCATGCACACCACATCCTTCTATTACAAATTGACGAATCCTCGATACTTCAAGAAATGTCCTATCAACTACTCCCTTGTATTACTCAGGTTCTGTTATAAATTTCGTTCCATCCCTTATCTTATCTCCCCATCTATTTTAATTCAGAACCCCCTCATTACTTATAACTTCTGCTTGTTTAATCTTCAACATTATTCTGTACTATAGATTAGAAAAGCTTTTATTCTGTTCTTGTGTGAAACGTTTTCCTTCTATGGATGCATTACACACTAGGCTACACATCAGACAAAGTGATTCAAAAAATTCATTCTAACTCCTAGATTCACATGTAGTAACACCAGTAACCGTCATTGCTGGGTTATCTAATGATTTCATTTATACGTTAGTTCACATCCTTCTTAGCCCTCTGTCCATCACATTGTTTCCCACTCCCTATCCATTTCACCTATTCTCTAAAGAATTTCGGCCAAAAATTTTGTTACAATGCAGGTCAGTTCTTATAACTTTCCATCTCCTGTATAATGTAACCTAAAGTAATATAATTATTATGCACGTATAGTGGAATATATGAAATTGTTCCTGAAATGTTTCACGAACAGTGTTAGTAGTAAAGATATTCACTGACTGTTCCGTCAGTTCTTGAAAGAATATTTTATATTTTACGAATGAAACACACAAGATAACTGTGAGATATTCTGCAAATTTATTGGTTTACGAATCGGTTTTCCGCTGTTACGCCATCATCAGGTAAACATTACAAGTTTAAGTTTCAAAGATTTAAGTTGTAGATATATCAAGTGAGACTAGTGCTTTTGTTTATAACTAACCTGAGGGTATTATTATAATTCAAGTTGTGGTGTAAGTTCCTGATGGATAAAATATATGACAATATAATAAATTACGACATTATTCTAAGAAATATAAATTGAAATAACAGAAATTAGCTGAAAACTTGAATAAAGCATTATCTTATATTAAACATGACTAAGATAATTTTGGGTCATTTTTTCAGCTAATTTCTATTATTTCATTTTTATATTTTTTTAATATTAAACCTAAGGAAGTCCTTTCTGAAGGCATTTGTATGGAGTGTTGCCTTGTATGGGAGTGAGACATGGACAATAAACAGTGCGTACAGCAAGAGGATTGAGGATTTTGAAATATGGTGCTACAGAAGAATGCTGAAGATTAGGTGGGTGGATCGCGTAACTAATGAGGAGGTACTGAACAGAATTGGGGAGAAAAGGAATTTCTGGCATACCTTGACTAAAAGAAGGGATAGATTGGTAGGACACATTCTTAGACATCAAGGAATTGTGAATTTAGCGTTGGAGGGAAGTGTATGGGGAAAAATCGCAGTGGAAGACCAAGTGATTGATACAGTAAGCAGATTCAGACAGATGTAGGTTGTCGCTCTTATGTGGAGATGAAGAGGCTTGCTCAGGATAGGGTATTGTGGAGAGCTGCATCAAACCATTCTCCGGACTGAAGACCACAACAACAACAACAACAACAGGATAATGTCATAATTTATTATATTTTCACATATTTTATCAGTCAGGAACTTACACCATAACTTGAATTATAATAATACCCTCAAGTTAGTTATAAACCAAAGCACTTATCTCCCTTTATAGTTATATATCTACCAACTTAAGATCTTTGAAACTGAAACTTGTAATGTTTACCTGATGATGGCGTAACAGTCGAAACCCGGTTCGTAAACCAATAAATTTGCAAAATATTACACAGTTATCTTGTGTGTTTCATTCATAGTGGTAAAGAAGTAATAAATTACAACTTCATGCAGGATGTGGCGGTTTTTCGTGTATCTCATATCTCTCGTGTATGTCGTACATTTCCTGAACTACGTCTTGTACCACTGATATAACTCTAAATGGAAATTCAGTGCTATATGTTGACTGTGCATACTATATACAACAGATGCTGAATGCCGTAGTTTTACTGCATGGACTGCGGAATCGTAGTAAGGAGAAACGTCTCCATTCATTATTTTGCTTGGGTTGTCAGCAAGAAAAAGTTTCGTAATGCTCTGCAAATACCTCCAAAGTTTGTTGTAATTCGCTAAGTACTTAGCCAAGACTGGATGGATGAAGCATGGTTAATTTCCCGTTGTAGGCAGTTTTTCATATACATATCTCACTGTTTCTAACGTAATATCTCCTGAAATGGGTGAGTCATACATTCAGCACTATATATGCGTACCGTTTGCCAAATGTATCGACAATCAAATTTTTGGTAAAGACGTATTAATGAAAAACTCGAACGTGATTGGGCGGTTTTTCGTGCAGCTTAAGTTAATGAGTTCTATCTCGTGTAATATGTGTCGTACACTGATATGATAGCTCATGGTATTATGCAGTTGGGTTTCAGCGGAAAGGATAGTATGTTGAAAGGTGCGTATAAGATGAACATTATCAAGAGCAAAACAAGGGTAATGGAACGTAGTCTACGAAAATGAGACGATGCTGAATGAATTAGATTAAGTAACGAAACAAAAAAGGTGATTAATGAGTTTTGATATGTGGGCAGTAAAGTAACACATGATGGTCGCAGTACAGAGGACATAAAATGTTGAATGGCAATGGGAAGAAAAGCGCTTTTGAAAAAGAAATTTTTTTTTAAGGTCGAGTATTAATTTATGCGTAAGGAAGTCCTTTCTGAAGGCATTTGTGTGGAGTGTTGCCTTGAATGGGTGTGAAATGTGGACGATAAACAGTGCGGACAGGAAGAGGATAGACGCTTTTGAAATGTGCTACAGAAGAATGCTGAAGATTAGGTGGGTGGATCGCGTAACTGATGAGGACGTACTGAACAGGAAAGAAAAGGAACGTCTGGCATATCTTGACTAGAACACATTGGTAGGACACATTCTTAGACATCAAGTAATCGTGAATTTAGCATTGGAGGGAGGTGTTTGGGGTAAAAACCGCAGATGGAGACCAAGAAATGAATACAGTAAGCAGATTCAAAAGGATGTATGTTGCCGTTCTTGTGAGGAGATGAAGAGTAGGGTGGAGAGCTGCATCAAACGAGTCTCCGGACTGAAGACCACAACAACAACAAACAACTGTTGAAGTTAAATCATCCAGGGCAGCAGTATTCTGCAACTGGACAGATCAAGGCAAGAGCTGATGTCCGTGATACTGTCGCGTTTGCTCCCCAGCCTGCTCCAATGACAATGAGCATGTGTAATATGTTCTTCCTTGTTTTTTTTTTTTTTTTTTTTTTTTTTTTTTTTTTTTTTTTTTTTTTTTTTTTTTTTCGTCTTGGCTGCAGAGTCAGAAACGTGTTTCTTTTATGAAAGTTTGTGGGCGACACAACTATCACTTTTTTTCCAAAGGAGTGCAAAATTTATATTTCCAAAATTGTTACGTACCTATCTCTAGACTACCTCGGTGTTCAGTGGGGCTTATTGAATGAGCTTACAAGACACGTTGACATCATGAATGCGTTATTTAAAAAAAAGATACACCAACTGGCAGTTACTCAGTATAATTATATTTTGCATTATTGGTAGTAGCACGCACGTAATCTCAACGAGTGTATTTTTATACCCATAGCCCAAGACAGTTTTCTTGGCCCTGACAGGGCCGTCTCGACCCGAATAATGGCGGGCATGTGGGCGTTCTTCAAGCTGATCATGATCGCCTCGTACACGGCCAACCTGGCCGCCTTCCTCACCAACAGCAGGATGGAGGCCACCATCAACAGCGTCAACGACCTGGCCAAGCAGACCAAGATCAAGTACGGCACCTACGAGAAAGGCTCCACCGCGGGCTTCTTCAAGGTAAACGGCGTCGGAGAGAAAATTTTCTTCTGTACCAAGAAGTAATTTGGTACGGGACTCAGATTTTCACAAAGTTACAGTACAGTACTAGTGAAAAGATCCCATGGTGAAGGAATAGGAGGAGGTAAAGTACGGGGTTTTGTAGTTAGCTCATCATGCATTCATAACATATATTTAATAAATTAAAGAAATCCTAAAAAAGAAGTGGTATACATAATGAATACTCGTTCCTACCGAACTGTTATGACAGGAGGATTGTGTAAAAAAAATAAAAAAATCCCAAACTATGTTGCTTCCCTGTCTGCCTTCCAATCTACTGACATGAAGTAATGCACACAACAATTGACCACACTCTAACACCGCGCATGCGGGACGAAGTAGTAAAAAAACTAAAAAGGAGACTCACGTATATAGAATTAAACTCTATGCTAAAGTTCATAATTCGCGATTAATTAGTTGAGATGTAAATAACTTTCTTGAGTCTGTCCATTGAGAAATCTGTCAAAGTAAGTAAGTTGAAATTTCGAATGGGAATTAAAGCTGAGGAAGAGACCTAAGAACTAAGAAGTTTATCACTGATATCGTAATTATGTCTGCGAGACAGTAAAGGAGGACCTTCAACATCAACGGAACAGAATGGACAGTGTCTGGAAAGGATGATACAAGATAAATATCAACAAAAGAAAAACAAGGGCAATTAAGAGTAGTATAATTAAATTACGACATTCTGGGAGGAATTGTATCAGGAAATGAGATACTAAAGTTAGATAAGACTTGTTATTTAGGCAGTAAAGAGGATATTAAATACAGAATAGAAATGGTGAGGAAGAGAAATTTGCAAACGCAGATTTTGTTTGTTTTATAGCTTTCAACGGAAGTGAAACGTGGACGACAAACATTTGATGCGAGTACAGGGTAGAAACTTTTGAAAAGTAGATGAGAAGATCGCGTTACTAATTAGGAGGTACTGAACAAAATGTAGAAGAAGTGAAATCGGTGGCAGAATTTTATTTGCCGCGAGATACCCAACTGGGGTTCGTCTGCCTTGTTACAGGCCTTATAGTTGACGCAACTTTGATAACTTTCGTGTCAGTAATGATGAAATGATGATGAAGACGATACACAACAGCTTCTCCCCTGTCGGGAACCCTCTGCATGGTAGGCAGCAACGCGTCGAATAAGCTATGAAGGCGGAAAAAATTTTTACTAAATTGAGGGATCTGTTCACAGGAAATATTCTGAAACGGCACTGTGATATATCTTGGGTCTTTTTTCATGGTAAGTATGTTCAAATGGAAGCGGGTGGGTTATTCGGAAATGGAAAGGTTTGCACAGGAGACCACAACAATAAAATCTTCAGTAATAAGAAAGTTTCCCCACATTTAGTAGCCATCAGGAAATGAAATTTATAACTTCCCGTACTTCGTCTTATAAAATTTGATCCCAAAAATAAAAATAATGCGTAGTCAGTGCTTTCTTTGTACGTTGAATAGTTAGCCAGTTTGTGCTAGTAGAATGTAAGCTAAGAATAATTGCGTGTTGTATGAGAACTCCCTTCTGCACTTTTCATCCTATCACGGAAGTGGAAGTGGCTTTTAGCAGATTATAGGACATTCACATACACTATGTGATCAAAAGTATTCGGACACCCCAAAAGACCTACAGTCAGGTACCCACCATCAGCGACCTCAGTACTCATTAGACATCATGAGAGAGCAGAATGCGGCGGTCCGCGGAACTCACGGACTTCAAACCTGGTCAGGTGATTGGGTGTCACTTGTGTCACAAGTCTGCGCGCGAGGTTTCCACACTTCTAAACATCCCTGGGTCCACTGTTTCTAATGTGGTAGTGAAATGGAAACGTGGAAGGACATGTCCAACATGGAAACCTACAGGCCGACCTCGTCTGTTGGGTGACCACCGACATTTGAAGGAGGTCGTGCAGTGCAAGAGGGGAAAAATGTTTGTAGAGCTTATTGGACTTAACTACGGGGTCATCAGTCCGTAAACCTACAAACTGCTTATGAACTAGCTAACACTGAGGACGGCACAAATATCCATGCCCGAGGAGGGATTCGAACCCCCGACCGTAGTGGCCGTGCAGACCGTGACTGGCGCGCCGCAGTCCCCTCGGCCACCGCGGCCGGCTGCAAGAGGGAGGCATCTATGCAGACCATCCCACAGGAATTCCAAACTACATCAGGATCCACTCTAAGTACTACGACAGTTAAGCGGGAGGTGAGTAATCTTGGATTTTTATGGTCGAGCGGCTGCCCATAACGTACACATTGTTCATGTCACTGTCAAACGACGCCTCGTTTGGTGTAACTAGCGTAAACATTGGGCGATTGAACAGTGGAAAAACGTTGTGTGGAGTGACGAATCACGGTACACAATGTGGCAATCCGATGTCAGGATGTGGGTATGGCAAATGCCCGGTGAACGTCATCTGCCAGTGTGTGTAGTGCCAACAGTGAAATACGGATTTGTGATATTAGTGTGTGTGTGTGTTTTTTTTTTTTTTTTTTTTGTATTTTTTTTCATTGAGGAGGCTTGTACCCCTTGTTTTGCGTGGCACTACCATAGCAAAGGCTTACATCGACGTTCTAAGCAGCTTGTTCCTTCCCGCTGTTGAAGTGCAATTCGGGGATGGGGGTTGCATCTTTCATCACGATCGAGCACCTGTTCATAATGCATGGCCTGTGGCGGTGTGGTACACGGCAATAATATTCCTGTAATGTACTGGCCTGCACAGAATCCTGTCTTGAATCCTATAACTCAGTTGGGGTATTTTGGAAGGGCGACTTCGTACCACAGCGACCTACCTACATCAATACTTCTCCTCAGTACAGCACTCTGTAAAGAATGGGCTACCATTCGCCAAGAAACGTTCTAACACCTGATTGAACGTATGTCTGCGAAAGTTGAAGCCCTCATCAAGTTTAAGGATGGTCCAACGCCATATGGAATTTCAGCACTGCCAATGGAAGGCGCTACGGACTTGTTAAGTCATGTTCCGCCATATGTCCGGATGCTTTTGATCACATACCGTACTTGTATCATTACAAGAATAGATGCTGTGTACAACCCACGAAGTTACCTTCATATGTTTAGTGTCTGATCACATTTATACCTGTATGGCTCACCTTTCTCAGACAGTACCAAATTTCTTGGTAAATGTGTCGACAGAACTCGAACGACAGCGTGTACCAGCGGATGTGGACCGTCATGAAACAAACTCGGCCTAACGTGTTCACCACCGGCAACGCCGAGGGCGTGGATCGCGTCAAAAAGGAGAAGGGCAGGTACGCCTTCTTCATGGAGTCCTCCAGCATCGAGTACGAGATAGCGCTCAACTGCGACCTGCGCAAAGTGGGAGACCTGCTCGACTCCAAGGGCTACGGCATCGCGCTGCCCAGAGGTGAGACTCCCAGCTGCCAGCCACCTTCAAATGCTCAAATGTTTCTAAATGTATGGGACTTACCTGCCTGGTTATCAGTCTCTAGCTTACGAACTACTTAAATCAAAGGACAGTACATACACCCATGCTCGAGGGAGTAACGAACAGATGCCGTAATGAGTAACGCAGAAGTAGATATCATCGGAGTACTGCAGCAACTAAAATCACTTAACAAAAACAAGTCTTCTGGTCCGGATTGTATACCCATTAGATTTCTGTCTGATTATGCTGAAGCGATAGCTCCTTACTTAACAGTCATATACAACAGCTCTCTCATAGAAGGATCTGTACCAAAAGATTGGAAAGTTGCCCAGGTCACACCTATATTCAAAAAACGCAGTAGGAGTAACCCACTAAACTACAGGCCTATTTCACTGACGTCAATTTGCAACAGGGTTTTGGAACATATCCTGTATTAAAATATTATGAATTATCTCGAGCAGAACGATCTATTGACCCAAGGTCAACACGGATTTAGAATATATCGTTCATGCGAAACACAACTAGCTCTTTATTCACACGAAGTGATGGGTGCTATCGATAAAGGTTCGCAAATCTATTCCGTATTTCTTGATTTCCAAAAAACTTTTGACACCGTACCTCACAAACGGCGTTTAATCAAATTGCGATTGGATAGGGGATTTCTTGTCAGAGAGGACACAGTTCGTAGTAATCGATGGTAAGGCATCGGGCGTTCCACAGGGTAGTGTTATCGGTCCTCTCCTGTTCCTTATTTACATAAACGATTTAGGGGAAATCTAAGTAGCTCTCTTAGGTTGTTTGCAGATGACGCCGTCATTTACCGTCTAGTAAAATCATCTGAAGATCAAAACCAACTGCCGAACGATCTGAATAAGATATCAGTATGATGTAGAAATTGGCAATTGACTCTAAATAATGAGAAGTGTGAAGTCGTCCACATGAGTACGAAAAGAAATCCGTTAAACTTTGTTTACAAGATAAATCAATCAAATGTGAAGGCCGTAAACTCCACAAAATACCTAGGAATAACTATTACTTCAGACATAAATTGGAAAGAATACGTAGATAATATCGTGGGAAAGGCGAATCAGAGACTGCGTTTTATTGGCAGAACCCTTAAAACATGCGACAGAACTACAAAAGAAACTGCATACACTACGCTTGTCCGTCCATCTTTGGAGTATTGCAGCCCAGTGTGGGATCCGTATCAGGTGGGTTTGACGGAGGACATCGACAGAGTCCAAAGAAGGGCAGCTCGTTTCGTATTGTCACGACACAGGGGAGACAGCGTTACGGAAATGATACAGGATCTGGGATGGGAATCATTACAACAACGGCGCTTATCGCTGCGGCGTGGGCTAATTGCGAAACTCCAATCGCCAACATTCTCCTCCGAATGCGAATATATATTGTTGACTCCCACTTACATAGGTAGAAATGATCATCAGAATAAAATACGAGAAATCAGAGCTCGAACAGAGAGATTCAGGTGTTCTTTCTTCCCGCGCACTATTCGAGAAAGGTATGGGAGATAAATAGTATAATTGTGGTTCGATGAACCATATGCCAGGCACTTAAATGTGATTTGCAGAGTATCTCATGTAGATGTAGATGTACCTCCGATGGCGAACGGCCGCGCACACCGCAGCACGGCGCCTCAATACGTACAGCTATTCCGCCGCGGCGCCATCCATCTAACAACCGATCGAAGACTTTATACGGTGGGGAAAAGCATCCTGGTGATTTGGTCAGAGCAGGGTAGCGGGCGTAAATCGGGCATTGTTTCAGAGATTTCCATAGGCCGGAGATACAGGACTGACAACGAGAACACCAAGTGTGGTACCAACGGAATTTGATGGATCGTATGGATATGGCATAATCTATGACGAGCTCACACGTCAGTTAAAGCCTGTCCGCCATCTTGGCCACGTTTGGAATGCTATTTCTCCGTTCAAACTATGCGTCAGGTCGACCCTCTTGCTTTTAATGCGTTGAACTGACAGTCACTTGAAAGTATGTACTTTCAAACAACATACTTTCTTGAGTAAATAGTTATAAATACTCATCATAATATATTTGAAAACTTACTTTTTAACGGCTAACTTGCATTCTTTTTAACCCGTTGTACATCACGGCAAAACCGTCGGACGTTTTATTCCTGTTGTGACACAAGCTTTACAATACGAATAATTCTCTTAAAATTTAGCAATATGGCGCAGGCAGGCTTCACTTTTACAGCGTAAGGGCGTCTCCTTGTATTCTAACCTCCTTGGCACATTCAATGCAGATTATATTATCTCTGGATCCTCCGAGCACAGTATTTAGTGTCCATGCACAAATAGTGTAACAATTTAAAAAAAATAAAAAAAATCGTAGTTGGTAAATCCACCTTCGCGGACAATGGGCACAAGACGACAGCCATACGTCCGCTCCAGCGCGGTTATTGTTCATGATTGCCTGTTATTTTCTGGCACAGATACTCACAAGGGGAACACCAAGTATGGTACCAACGTATTCTGATAGATCGCAGGTATGTTGTGAGGGAATTCCTCCAGACCATCAAGCTAAAAGGATTTGTTCCAATGGGCCTTGATTTTTAATACCTGAGTCTTATCAAATTGAATAAGGTGTTCCCCAGGTTCAAAAACATGTTCATCAACAGCTGATCTGTCAATATCTCCTCTTCTACAGTTCCCCTTGTGCTCATCTAGTCTTTTTTTGACCGTTCTTTTTGTGGTACCCACGTATACGTCTCCACAGCTACACGGAATCCTATAAATTCCTGCTAGTCCAGTCAAATTAGGGTTTCACCTCGGCAGTCCTTTGGTGCTCTGATTCTTCAATACCTGATTCGATTATACAAACATCAGCATCATCTCTGGCTTGCTTTGTAGTGATATTAACAGTTTTTAATTTCTCAACAAGCAAGTCAATTAGCTTTTTTTATTAGATCGATTTGATAAGAATTTCTCTTGGCTGATTGGCACAATCGTTGTTTCCTCAAAGCAAACATCATACGATTCTGAAAGAACAGAAGTTCTTCGTAGGTGTTCCATTGCTTTAGTATTTCTACTGTAGTAAACTTAATATTACTAGAAATATTCTACAGTTTACACATTTAAGAGAAAAAATTCTAAAATTATTTTCTACATAAATATAGTTACGATACGTTGGAACAGAATTAAAATATACTTAAAGTATGGAATTCTTTACATTGTAATTACTTGAAATAAGTAAGTATTATTAAAATTGGGTATTAATTCGTAAATAACGGAATTTTAAATTATAAATGTTTTATTCGACCTACCAGTGACTGTGATTCGCAGCTGACCTCGCATTACGTCTTATATGTCTGAGCGCTGTGACCTGCGCGCTCTCCGCGCTCTATCTAAAAAACGACGAATTGCACAAAAAATGTTTAAAACAAAAATTGTAGAGAATTTCATGCTCTACAACTTTTATCAGAGATTCAAATACCATTTAACGCATAGGAAGCGAGATATTTGCGAAAAACTGATTTTCGTGATCTTTGACCTTTAATATCTTAAGACGCGGACACGAGATTTTATGAGACTTTTGACACATCATTTAGAATGCCAAAACAAAGGCTCATGCACATATTCAGCTTGTTACCTTTCATTCCGAGGTTGACGCCTTGTTTCGCCTTATTTGACTGGACTATGCTTTTTCCAGCGGTTTGCGAGCATCCTTTGCCGATTTCAGGTGATCCTGTATCTTCGGAGTAGGTTTGTAAATAACGGCAACATTCCGTTTCGTCAAAATTTTACCGCTGCGGTCGGTGACGTCCTTAATAAAAGGGTAGGAAGACTTTAGATTTCATAGGAACCCCTTCATCGTTTTCAACCCTACGTGTCGGTCTCAAAGCTCTCCTGATCTCTGCAGACGAATAGCCATTCTTAAGTAAAGCATTACTCAGGTGTTTCAATTCCGCGTCGAGTAATTCCGGTTCGCAGATGTTCCTCGCTCTGTCCGCCAACGTCTTTATAATGCCCCGCTTTTGCTGTGGGTGGTGGTTTGAATCCCGGTGCAGATAACGGTCTGTGTGTGTGTGGGATTCCGATAAACTGTATGGCCCAATCTGCCATTCCCGTTTTTGAAAACTGACACGTCGAGAAAATGTGGAGTAATCGCAACGGGCACTGGAGCCGCGATGCCTGCCGCGATCGAAGTGATTGCTTTTGCTGATATTAGTTACAATAGCGCCTGCGCGATAAACGGCGGTAACTAACGACCAATGGAAACGTGTATGATCGTTTTGGAGCTTTCGGATTCGCACTTGTGTTGCCTTCGAAGCGAAGTTGCCTGTATGTGCTGTAGATGGAGAAAGGCTGCCATCACCGTTTCCGTAGTGTAGCGTTTATCACGTCTGCTTCACACGTAGAAGGTCCCCGGTTCGATCCCGGGTGGGAACAAAGTTTTCTGGTCTGTTTTATTTTGCGAGCTGCACTATATATTCATCTGTTTCAGATTCTCTTGTTGCCTGCAGGTGTGAACGGACGACCGTTAGTCATTTCTACAGAGTAACGTAACTTTAGAGTTGTAATTCTGGTTTTGCTTCAAGTCTCTCATTAGAAAGAGGGCACGCAGGTAGTGAAAGCGGGCGCCGGTGTTGTGCACAGATTCGCCGTACCGGACGCCCATCAGCGGGGCGGTGCTGACCCTGCAGGAGCGGGGCAACCTGACGGCCCTCAAGGAGTTCTGGTGGAAGGCGCCCGAGGGCAAGGAGTGCCCCTCTGAGGAGGAGGAGCCCGCCGGCGGCAACAACGAGCTCGACATCCTGGACGTGGGCGGCGTCTTCCTGGTGCTCGGCTGCGGACTCGTCCTCGCTATGCTCATCAACGTCCTCGAGTTCCTCTGGAACTGCCGCACCATCGCCGTCGAGGAACAGGTGCGTACGGGTCAGCCACTCTTGTCTAACTGGGAACTTAACACAGTCACAAAGATGGGCTTGCTACGTGAGTGGAACCCGTTTTATTCTAGACATAAACGTTATTTTAAGTTTTGGCATACTCCTGTTTAAGCCCAGGTTCTAATTGTGAAGTGACTAACTTTACTATGTATTTGGAATAAATAATATTAATCCTTAAAGAGAATTTGATTTTATCCAGTACTTACCATTGTGCTGTACCGCCGATAGTAACACAAATGAAGCAACAGAAAAAAGGGGACAAGAAGGACAAGCTTTCGGAACACAGTTCCTTCGTCAGGTGGGAGAGAAGGGAAGAAGAAAGGATGGGAACAGAAGGGAAAGGTAGTTCACGACCTAGGTCATGAAGGTGGTATTTCGGGAGTGTCACTCCCGAAACACCACCTTCATGACCTAGGTCGTGAACTACCTTTCCCTTCTGTTCCCATCCTTTCTTCTTCCTGTCACTCCCGAAACACCACCTTCATGACCTAGGTCGTGAACTACCTTTCCCTTCTGTTCCCATCCTTTCTTCTTCCTGTCACTCCCGAAACACCACCTTCATGACCTAGGTCGTGAACTACCTTTCCCTTCTGTTCCCATTCTTTCTTCTTCCCTTCTCTCCCACCTGACGAAGGAACTGTGTTCCGAAAGCTTGTCCTTCTTGTCCCCTTTTTTCTGTTGTTTCATTTGTGTTACTATCGGCGGTACAGCACAATGGTAAGTACTGGCCAACCATTCTATCTCGTTTCAACAATATTTATCATCTCTGAGGAGAATTTTCATCATTAATCGAATTAGATTTTATCCGTTAGAAAATGTTTTTTTTTCAAAGCCTGCGACTGTGAGATAAATGGATTTAATTATATATATTTTGTTACGAATTACAGCGTTCAAATGGATTAAGTAAATTGCAATATGCGATGTTATGGCATAACTGTATTAGGTTTGGATCTCCTGCTTACTAGGCAGACGCGTTGACCACTCCTCCACCAAGGACACAGTGATGAGCCCGACTGCAGAGGACCCTTCCCTGCACGTCTCCCGTCAAATTTCTATTCGCCACAGTTTGGTGTTTCATCTAAACCTAATACAGTGATGCCATAACATTGCAAATTGCGTTTTATTTCATTCATTTGAACGCTGTAATTCGTCACAATATAAATATATATATATAATTGTACACAAGCCGAGGCTGGGTTCCTGACGACAATTAATTGTGTCTCGATACCTCAAGGTCTGTTCTCCCTGATGCGGGAATACAGTATTGTGGCTGCGAGCATTATAGAATAAATAGGCTGTGGCGTGGCGAAGGAGGTTTGTGTCTGGCGGGAGACGTGCAGGGAAGAGTCCCTTGCAGTCGGACTGATCATTGTGTCCTCGGTGGCGGAGTGCTCAACGCATCTGCCTAGTAAGAAGAAGATCTCGGGTTCGAATCCCGGCCGGGCACAAATTTCCATTCGCCACAGTTTGGTGTTTCATCTAAACCTAATACAGTGATCCCATAGCATCGCAAAATGCGATTTATTTCATAAATGGATATGTTTATAAATAACAATACTGCAACCAGTCACGATTTTTTTTTATTTATTTATTTAGCACGACGCGATTCGAGAAATAATTCCCATCTTCAAGTGCGTTTCATATTATTTATGATGTTTTGAGTGTGTGAGTGCTGTTTCATTCTGCTGTCGTTGCTGTAATATATAAATACGCCCGATTTTACCTTATGGTTATCATTATATGGAGTTAATGGCGGAATTTTTGAAAACCTTTTTACTTTCAGTTTTCGTATGGTCCATCTGTGGCAGCTCTCACACATGTCAAACATCACATATAATATTCTTGAACACAAGTACATCAGTTGTCACAAACAAGCATATAAATACTCAGTTACAGGGATGTTCTAAGCTTAAGTTTACCAAAGATACATTTTTACAGAGTATGCTACAAAGGAATCGTTAGTTGGATTTTATCAACACATTATTTCCATAGAGTATGCTGCCTTTTTATAGAGGATATTTTACTTCTGTTCGTTGTCCTAATTTATGCATACTTACAATGGTGCTGCATTTACACTTATTAAAGTTTTTATTCGAGTATGCTACGAGACATCAGAAAAAATTTACAGATTCACTATTCACTTTTTCGTTTAATATTTTCTCTTCATATTTTCTATAATGTGAATACTCTTGCAGTTCTTCACACTCAAAACATCATAAATAATATGAAACAGCACAAAATACTCACTTTAAGATGGGAATTATTCCTCGAAACGCGTCGTGCTAAATAAATAAAAAAAGTGACTGATAGCAGTATTGTTATTTATAAACAAATGCGCTTAAACAGAAGGTTATGTATCTCTTATTAATAAATCAGAATCACTTGTTGTATATATCATCAGAAAGTGAAACTTGTTGGTTAATAAAGAAGTATAACAGAGCCTCAGGCTTAAAAATGATTTATTCCAAATATATAAAACCTGTATCACAGTCTAACATATACATTCGCGACACTACCAAAGATTTTTGTTATACGCTACGACAGCAGTGCTCCATGAGGCTGGCAAGCTACATTTATGAATATGATATCGGATGAGTGCGAATAGTATCGTTTATATTGACATTTTAATAATAAGAATTATATAATTTCAACACTGTATATTTACTATTCGCTATAGTTACACTATAAGCTTATTTCGACTTAGAAGTCATCTTCAGGTGTTACGCCACATTCTGTTAAGCTGTACATTTCCGTCTTATTGTGACGTGATTTCTTTTTTTATATATAATATTAATATCACTTATCTTATAATATGTTGTCATACGAGATGTTTATGTCTCGTATGACAACATAATATTATAAGTTACATGACATTAATATTATATATATATATATATATATATATATATATATATATATATATATATATATATATATAAAGAAATCACGTCACAATAAGACTGAAATGTACAGCTTAACAGAATGTGGCGTAACACCTGAAGATGACTTGTAAGTCGAAATAAGCTTATAGTGTAACTATAACGAACAGTGAATATACACTGTTGAAATTATATAATTCTCATTATTAAAATGTCGATGTACGACGTCACTAACACTGTGGGCCCTGCAGATAACAAGTTATCGTTTATATTGATTTCAATATACTTTGTACTTTAGGAAACGTATATAGTGCCTTAGAAATAGGTAATAATTTAAAAATAGCTCCACATTTGTCTTTGTTAGGTTTCCTAAGATCTCTCACAAGGTACGAAACGGTACATAATAGGGTAGTTGATTTGCAATTATCTTGTAACATACAGGCTTTAAATGAGCATTTCCTTGAAAAAATAAAAGAATGGCTAGGAATCACCAGAAGACCTGCTCTTTAGCAAAGAGACGCGGCTTTTCTACGCAGGAACGTGAAGATTTCTTCATTACAAATACAGTAAAATTGATGAGCCTGCAACGTAAGAAACGTCTATAGAATTCAGTAACTACAGTATTTAACGTACCAAATCAGGCATCCCAGTTGTAGCTGAAAGAAAAACGTCACAGACGTGGCAATAGAACGCCAAAACAATCAAACTCCACAATTGTTGCTGCAGCTGAACCACAAACGGCAAGATTCATCAAAACATTGGCTTTTTAAGCTAAAGCAATTACACTTAAAATAATATGTACATATAAGAAAGGCGAGTGAGGTATAAAAATGTGCGAATCTTTAGACTTCACACCAAATTGATGCACGTCGGAAAACTGCCTGTCATAGTAAGAACAGACAATAATAGAAATTTTGTTATTCTCTTATGTCTATATTCTACTTACATTCAGTGAAATAAGCTGCAAATATAGAAGTATTCGTAGGTATATATTCATGACGAAGTTGTTCTTCATGCCACTGAATCAGTTAAATTCGGCTGTTTTCACATTAATTTCCCTTTTATGTATGTCTCTTGATATTTTACTAACGCCTCTAAAGCAAAAATTATGCCAACTACTTCGTTAATTACGTACAAAATAATTATAAACAAGCATCACTACTTCGGCAGCTTGCCCACCACTAGGAACGCTAGTGTCGTTGCAACTGTCAGTTGGTAACAACTGTGAGTGGCGGGACTGTAAATGTTACACTGTGGCTGTAGCTACTCACCCGTATAATTTTTTATATTATTATGCAGTATTGGAGTATCCAAAGATGACAACACAAATTTGTCAAAACGGCCACGAATAAACTCCTATATTAAACTATCAATCTTGTCTTTTTTTCTTTCAAATATCGTTTTCGCCCATCCGATAACGTAGATTTATATTGAAAACTTGATACTGACGAAATTCTAGAATTTATCCCTCTTTCTTTAATGACTTGCTGCGTGACTTTAAGAGAATCGAATCACCAATTGTATATTATGTAACAGGTCTAATGTGTTTATCGTTAGCACGCTTGTATTCGGCTGCTGATCTTTTCATAGCATGTAATGCTATTTTCTGAATATCTTCTGGTACGGGTTCCAGGACACGTGGAAAATGAAGGTGCTGGCGAAACTACTACTTGCCTTTCTTCTTAATAACACAGTGCATGGTAGCAGCCAGTACTAGAATAACGAAGGTAGTTTGAGCCCAGTATTTATGACTATTTGAAATTATTCTAACATTAGACGATCCCGGCTGTGTGCTATTTATTTTCCACGCAATTAACTGCTTGTTGCAGTGGCCAATAAAGCATATATTTTCGGGAGGGGGGCAAGATTAATGTAAAGATAAGTTAAGCTATTTTAAGTAGGCACCCAGTGATATTTTGGATCAATTCTGCTGCTCATATTCAGAGGAAAATGTTTTTACTTTACTGAGATCGAGGTTTCTTTTGTTGACATTAAATCATAAAGATATAGATGTCTACCTCGCCGATGCCTTCGCCCATCATTCATTAAAGTAATGCCCTTGATACCCCTGTATACACGCCACTGGATTGCTGCTAAATGCAGTTGCTTGTGGCCGAGGGGACTGAGGCACTTCAGTCACGGTCTGCATGGCCACTATGGTCGGGGGTTCGAATCCCCCCTCGGGCATGGATATTTGTGCCGTCCTAGTTCGTAAGTAGTTCATAAGTAGTTTGTAAGTTTAGGGACTGATGACCCCGTAGTCGAGTCCCGTAAGCTTTACAAACATTTGAACATTTTGCAGTTGCTTGGTATTCACTACATCCGTTGATTTACGTACCCTGAAACAAATTGGGCCCTTCGCTGTATTTCATACTTTCTAAGCCTAGGTAAAACTGTGTGAATTAGATGGATAATAAAATAACAAGTGCAAACATATATCTTCACTTTCTTCAGGTTAATTGAGTGCAATTCTGTGCTGTTTGTGGGAACCTTGAGCTAGCGAATAGCTTGCAAATGTGACTGCAACGGATGAACACCCTGCGAACTGATAACATGTCCTAAATATTCAATTTCAGTCTGAAAGAAAACACCTTGCATTGTTTGCTGCAGTACTATGGTAGTAATAAAGTAAATAACGCCCTTCATAACATTTCACACTGCGCTATTCAGTTTTGTTGTGAGTGAGTAGTTAGATAAATTTCCGTTGCGCAAGTATTGTGGTCACTCACAAAGTAATTTAGAGAAACAGTGAGCGTCTTAACTTACATTTGGAGATCTCAATTCTTCGAGATTTTGCTAATTTTAATAGTAGGCTACTTTCAAGGTAAATAGGTAAAGTCATTTTTTTATTTTTTCTTATTTATTATTATTATTATTATTACTTCAGAACTTGCTGAGATTCACTGGATGTTCAAACTGACGGTCACTGACCAATATCACAGCAATAAAGTTTTAAAACAGATAAAGGAAACACATAATAAAAACTGTAATTTGCTGATAACAGCAACAGTTACAGTTTTTATGTACTTTCCTGATGTCTACTGAAACTGGTAGGCAGCAAAGGTTTCTAATAAAATAGCTGATGGCTAAAATGCATTTCATAAACGACTAACATGTTGGTTATACGTTAGTTGCAGTCATGTGCACTAAAATAATCGGAATGACGGATTTACTTAATTTTTGTGGCGATATTTTGAAGACCTCATACGAAGCTGCTGTCGACTACGCTACGTACTCAGCTATAGTAGAATAAAATTGGCACAAAAATGAAAAACACTCCTGTCTATGGCATCCAACCGTCCTCGAAGGATGATGGCTTAGCGTGCTTGGTTCAGAGGAGTGGCGCAGCCACGGTGGGGGGAGGGGGCGGCTAAAGTAGCTCAAGCTTCCCCCCACCCCCCTGGCACCACCCAAATTTTTTTTTAAATTGTATTATTTTTTTATTGTTTTAATTTTTTATTTTTTAACGAGGCCGGCACCGGAAATACAAAATAGTACACATGTAATAAATCACGACGTAACTTTAATTTGCCAAACACAAGTGAACATGACAGTGGATCGCCAATGTGAATGCCGCCATTAACCCTCGCACCGCACACTTGTTTTCAATTACTTTCCACTGCACACTGGGGTCTACTGGACCCCAACAATATTTTATCATATATAAAGTGTTCCAAGCGCATTAATATATACAATGATATGTCTTATGTATCTGGAACATTGTAAATAACTATTTAGTTACCTTTAGTGATTTTTTTATTATTACAACTATGAGTCAGGAATGATATTTATAAAATATGCATAGTATTATTAATAAAAAATGTTTTGTATTTCTATATGTTTAGCCTTCTTATATTTGAAAGTATATAATGCAACAGACTATCTTAATGACTTTATTTAGTTATTACAGTGAATAACATATGCAATTTACAAATCTGTTACATGTTACACTTCAACATAATGTATAAATTCAACCTGAGTCTGAACTTCAATGTACAAAGTAATATATTGTAATATAATATAATGGCTTATTTGATATTTACAACATATTTTGGCATAGGATGTTTACAAAATTACTATTGCAGCATTTTTGTGCAAAAACATATAAGAAAGATGGAGATAATTATTAGAATGAAGTCAAAAACTGTAACTAATATATCAGTCACCACTTACGTTGTCAGTGAGCACACTCGGTACAAATTATGGCTCTATGTTCATCACAGATCGCCCTTTTACAATCCTGGCAACACATTTCGATTTTTGTGTCCCTTTTTTTCGGATATTCGGATATAGTGAACCATAAATGAGCTACACGGAATGCACACTGGGGTAATCGAGACCCCACAGGCGTTCAGCAATCTTTACAGCTTGACAGTAGTGCAACAACAATGCGGATGTTTGAGTTGACATCACGTACGTGTAGGCAATGTTACAAACCTAATATACACCAAGTTTCAAAAAACTTTTAGCGAACGTACTCTCTGTAATGCACAACGCAAATTACGCTGGGGTCCCTAGGACCCCAGGGTGCGGTGCGAGGGTTAAGAACGTGTGCTGCTGTTACTGTGAGCGGTTTTAATACCGCCGCGACCAGCTTTGATGCTGCCGCTGTTGTTACCACTATGCTGAAGTTACGAGCCGGTTGTTCATATGCGGCGACCCGCTACTTTGCAGGTCAGCGCCGCCACCGAGTGGATTCTCATAAACAATAAAAGTATTATTATAGTTCAATTTTTTACACGTATAGTTTCACGTTAATTAAACTGTAAAGACTAGGGTTGCCAGATTGAACTCCAGGCAGGCCCGGAGACCAGATGTTCTCCCCTCCCCATTGGCCAATGACCCCCACCCGCACAAGGATTACACGTGAGTTCTAAAAGAAAAAAAAAAAAAAAACCAATTATCTCCTCCCTCCCAGCAAGTATCTTCCCCCCCCCCCCCCCCCCCCCCCGGTGGAACATTGCTAGGGGCGGCCTTCACATGCCGCAGCTGACCGGCCAGGCCGCCAGTGCTGTGGATCACCAATCGGCACACTTCAGTCGGCGTGGCGGCAGCATCAAAGCTGCTCACATCAACAGCTGCGCCTTCCAAGAGTTGCCGCTTGCGGCTCCGCGTACTGTGAAGTATCGCGCGCCTCAAAGAACTTCTCCCGCCAGAGGTTCGAATACCCCTCTAGGGAATGGATGTTGTGTTCGTCCTTAGTTTAAGTTACGTTAAGTTCGATGTAGATCGTCGCTACATGAGCATAGTACTTAAAAAGCGTTAAGATGAAGGTAACATTCAAGCCCGGAGATGAGAGTCATTGGCCCGTAGACCCGGAGAATTCATTCCAAACCCGGGCACTCCGGGCGGCGCCCGGAGATCTGGCAACCCTAGTAAAGACCTTTTTCTTTGGCTAGTAACATAGAAGTAACTGAAGTATTTTACGAGCTCTTTATATAACCTTCATTTCCATCATAATGCTCCTTTTTCCACTTTCGAATTAATGCGAGCCTACTCATTTCATTTCTTCTGCAGTTGTTTTCGTAGTATAATTGGTTAAGTTATAAGACTTAAGATTAATAAATTCAGTCGGCTTTATTATTAAAAAATTAGCCGCCCTACCCCCCACCCCCCTCCAGAACAAAATCCTGCTGTGGCTGAAGAGAGGCATTAAGGGAGGAAGATTTGGGTTTGACATTCCGTCAACAGCCTGGTCATTAGAGACTGAGACCAAGCTGGGATTTTTTGGGTAAGGTAGGAAAAACAATTCAGCCACGACTTCACAGAAACGTCTCGGCAAGCATCAGCGACCCCCACTCGATACAGGACGTCAAGCATAGAGTAATGAGATAACAAGCAGCACGGCGGATTAGCCGTGTACACTGGGGCGCCATGCTGCGCTTCGCACGGCCTTTCACCGCAGGGGCACAGAATAAGGAGTATACAGAAAGGAAACTCCCGCTGCAGTCTGTCGTCCAAAATTTAGTGCGCATGCGCGGAATCGGCCATCTTGAAAAGCAGTAAACGTGTGATCACTCCATACTCTGTGGCGTGGTAATGCGCCGTCTTTGTTTGTTAATTGTGTATTTTAAATGCCAGAATTGCATAAAAGTAAACAAGTACTTGGTGCAGTGAAAAGAAAGAACTGTGTCAGTAGTTGGAGCTGTTCTGTTTTTATTATGAGCAGCAATAAAAGAAAAGGCGGCCGATGGTGTTCAGCACCTAATTGCCGCAATAATTCGAATACAAATAAGGAAATAAGCTTCTTCACCTTCCCAAAAAAATGCTGAGCAGTAAGTGAACGTCGCTATATGCGTAGTGAAAGTTAAATGTTATCACTTTCGAATGAGAGCAATGTGTGCATAATTATTAAAAGTAGCCTTGCTTCTTCTCTTGACGATAACTCTCGCTGTTGCTGTTGCTGCAGCAGTTCAACAGCATCGAAATGTTGAAGTACATTTATATTTTATAAGTTTAACGTTGCAGGGAATAATATAAAATGAATGACAAAGAATAGTGCGTAAGTAGGCAGGTAAATTTTTTCTTACGGCATTGGAGGTGTAGTGCGCTAATGTTGGCAACGAATGCTCTTCGGATACT